>CM038048.1:90819005-91296505 GCA_021397845.1 Areca catechu | reverse complement strand
TAATTGGTGTCTCGGAAGGACAGAGATCAAATGGGAACTAATAATAAATCAGAGATGTGGGAAGCCTCCTGTATAGATATATTTTACAAACCGGTGATTTCCATTTAGTACCTTGTTTATAAATATCAATTAAATTTTCTGCAGCAAAGACTATATTCAGATCCTCGCTGAAATTGATAGCGTAGTATCCATGCATTAAACCTCTCATATACTTCATCTTGTTGGCTCGGTGTAGCCAACGTCGAGGCTTTCAAACATAACTTAATTAGTTTGAAACTTCTCCCTGGTCTCATGTCAAACATAGCTCCGGCCTCAAGGCCTAATCCATGAATTATATTCAAAAGACACCCTCGCTCGTCACAACTCCTGGACTATACGTTTTCTCCCATTCTTTATACAAAGTATAAACCAATTATATACCAAAAAAATTATTAAGTAAAATTAACCAGAAAACTACAAAAATGTCATCAAGCAAAAGAACAAAAAAAAAGCCCATTTAATTAGATTCACATTTTCAACATCCCCCTT
This sequence comes from Areca catechu, assembly GCA_021397845.1. Classification (NCBI taxonomy): domain Eukaryota; kingdom Viridiplantae; phylum Streptophyta; class Magnoliopsida; order Arecales; family Arecaceae; genus Areca; species Areca catechu. The sequence continues at coordinate 91,295,977 of CM038048.1, read as the reverse complement.
TAAACCCAATTTTCAAAAGCCTTCATACCCAAAGCATGCTCTCCAATCTTCTAAACACATCATGCTTCAATAGCTTGGTGAAGTTATCGATCACTTGGTCTTGAGACTTGCAATATACTAATTGCACTCTCTTCTCTTTCATAGGCTCCTAGATAAAGTAATAACAAGTGTCAATATGCTTAATTCTCTTATAAAATACCGGGTTCTTTGCCAAAGTAATTGCTGATGGATTATCAACAAAATCTCCATAACACTTTCATGAAGAAAATCCAAATATTTGAACAAATTTCTTAACCAAATAGCATGATAAATTGTAGAATTTATCGCCACATATTCCACCTCACCGGTTGACAAAGTCACAATTGGTTGCTTATTGGAGGACCAAATGAATGAATTATTTTTCATGAAAAGCATAGCCAGAGATGCTCTTTCTTTCATTCAAATCTTTATCCCAATCACTATCAGAATAACCCATAAGTCTAAAATCATGTGAATGAAAGTAGAATAAGCCATCATTGAGTTTAGTTTTGATATAGCATAGGATCCTCTTGGTGGCATTAAAATATAAATGATCCGGTTCTTCCATATATCCACTAATCAATTCAATATCATAAAAAGCATCCGATTTTGTGCAAGTGAGATACCAGAGGCTTCTAACCAAGCTTTTGATGTATGTAGAATCAACATTATCATTTTTAATACTCTTTCTCAACTTCAAGCCACAATCAAGGAAATATTAATTGGATTAAAATACTTCGTTCAAGGAATCTTTTTTGCATGCATAGACACTTCGAGAAATGAAAATCACATCTTCCATTTGCACCACTTCAATGCTAAGAAAATGATCCATTAAGCCAATATCTGTCATTTTCAATTCCTGAACCATGCTCTTCTTGAATTCTTTGAACAAAGTTGGGTTGCTGCAAGTAAAGATAAGTCATCAACATAAAGACATACAATTAATACATCTTTATTAATAGTTACCTTTATATATAAAGCATACTCTCATTTCTCAAAGCCATTGTCATAAAAATACTTATTGATTCTTACATTATAATATTCATGCTCTCGATGCTTGCTAGAATTCATAAAGAGCTTTTTTCAACTTATATACTTTATCTCCATGACATACTTTGATATATCCCAAAAATTACTCCACATAAATATCTTTGTCAAGAAAGCCAATTTTACATCGAGATGATAGATCTTCTACTTATATTGAGCTACCAAAGGAATGGCCAATTTAGTTGTCTTTAATTGAGCAAATGCTCTATCAAAATCAACTCTGGGTTGTTTGTAACTATTTGCTAGTAACCATGTTTTATATCTTTGTAACTTCTTTTGCATATTTCTTTCTCATGCATACCCACTTCACACCAATGACCTTTTTGCCTTATGGTAAGCATGTCAAAGTCCAAGTGTTATTCTTCTCGATTTGCTTTGAACTCTTCATCTATTACTTTCTTTCACTTATCTTCTTGAATAGCTGCATCCAAGCATATAGGATCACAATTCATAAAAGGACAATATAAATTTAGATTGCCATCTTGATGCTCTGTAACTTCATTGATTTCTCTTAAGCTTCTCATTTTAAGTGGCTTTTCACTAGAGCTTTCTCCCAGTGATGAGGATTGATAATAATGAGGAATGAGATCCTTGGGGAGGTGATTATAACTCACTCTCAACTTGTCTTAATTAGTACATCTTGTTCAAGTCATAGCTCATCTAGGGTAGTTCTATTTTGATTCCAATCTCACATGTCTTCTTCTTCAAATACAACACTTCTACTCATGAATGCATCCTTGGTAACACTACAAGAAAAACCAGTTTTAGCAACCGATTTTTTGGTTATATTTGTGACCGATTTTGCAACCGAATTTGCAACCGAATTTTTTAAAAAAATTTATGACTGATTTTGCAACCGATATTTTTTCTGAATAATTTAGCCACCGATTTAAATTGGTTGCAAATTCAGTTGCAAAAATTTCATTTTGCAACCGATTTTGCAACCGAAATAGAAATTATTTTTATTTATTTTAAAATTATTATTTAAAAATTTAGCAACCGAAAAATTCGGTTGCAAATTTCAAAAATAAAAAAATTAAATTTAAATAAAATTTTGCAATCGATATTTCGGTTGCAAATTTTATTTAAATTTAATTTTTTTATTTTTGAAATTTGCAACCAATTTTTTCAGTTGCTAATTTTTTTAAAAAATAAGTTTTATAATTTTGAAATTTGCAACCGATGTTTTCGGTTGCTAATTTTTTTAAAAAATAAATTTTATAATTTTTGTAATTTGCAACAGATTTTTTCGGTTGCTAATTTTTTTTAAAAATAAATTTTATAATTTTTGTAATTTGCAACATATTTTTTTGGTTACTAATTTTTTAAAAAATAAATTTTATAATTTTTGTAATTTGCAACCGATTTTTTCGGTTGCTATTTTTTTTAAAAAATAAATTTTATAATTTTTAAAATTTGCAACCAATTTTTTCGGTTGCTAATTTTTTTCAAAAATAAATTTTATAATTTTTGTAATTTGCAACATTTTTTTCGGTTGCTAATTTTTTTAAAAAATAAATTTTATAATTTTTTTAATTTGCAACAGTTTTTTTCGGTTGCTAATTTTTTTTAAAAATAAATTTTATAATTTTTGTAATTTGCAACCGATTTTTTCGGTTGCTAATTTTTTTGAAAATTAAATTTTATAATTTTTAAAATTTGCAACCAATTTTCTCGGTTGCTAATTTTTTTAAAAAATAAATTTTATAATTTTTGTAATTTGCAACCAATTTTTTTGGTTGCTAATTTTTTTAAAAAATAAATTTTATAATTTTTGTAATTTGCAACCAATTTTCTCGGTTGCTGATTTTTTTAAAAAATAAATTTTATAATTTTTGTAATTTGAAACCGATTTTTTTGGTTGCAAATTTTTTTAAAAAATAAATTTTATAGTTTTTAAAATTTGCAATAGATTTTTTTGGTTGCTAATTTTTTTAAAATATAAATTTTATAATTTTTGAAATTTGCAACCAATTTTTTTGGTTGCTAATTTTTTAAAAAAATAAATTTTATAATTTTGAAATTTGCAACCAATTTTTTCGGTTGCTAATTTTTTTAAAAAATAAATTTTATAATTTTAAAATTTGCAACCGATTTTTTTAGTTCAAAAAAAAATTATTTTTTTTTTAAATTTCTTTTTTTAGAAATTGAGGGTTATTAATAAAATAAAAAACTCGATGCCCTAGCCCCCCCGTTTTTTTCTCTCGCTCTCCCAAATCACCGGTTCCCTAATCTCCCTCCGTCGTCGATTCCGGATCTCCCTCCGTCCGGACGCCTCCCTCGACGGCCGACGCATTGCTCCCCTCGACGGTCGGCTCCGGGTACCGGCTACCCCATCGGCTCCCTTTTCCTCTGCTCCGAGCCTTGCCGGCTCCGGGTATCTCCTACTTCACCGGCTCTCCCTTCCTCATCTCCGAGCCCCGCCGGTCGTCGGGTACCGGCTACTCCTCCGGCTTTCCCTTCCTTGGCTCCGAGCCTCGCCGGCCGTCGCATCCGGCTCTCCCTTCCTCCGCTTCGAGCCTCGCCGGCTTCGGGTATCTCCTACGCCGTGACGAGACACGAGATTCTGGCGATCGGATCGATCTCGGGACGACCTACTCGTGCATCTGTGTGTGGCAGCACGATCGGATGGAGATCATCGCCAACGACCAGGGGAGCCCTATCACCCCTTCCTACATCGCCTTCACCGACATCGAGCAGCTTATTGTCGATGATGCCGAGAACCAGGTTGCCGTGAACCCCTCCAACACCATCTTCGGTGAGTTTCTCGCACTCCGATGTCTCTATTCGTAGATCTACTGTTGGTACATTGAATAGATCTATGTTTATTGCCGTAGATTTCTGTTACTTCGATCTTAAACGTATTAGATTTGTGATCTGGTGCGTTTTTTATGAGATTGATTCAAATTTCATTGATGTATCTGCTTCTGTTTGGTTTCCTGAATCTTTTCTTTGAACATCTGATCTATTGATGCTTTTTACTGATTAAAAAAGCAATTTTTTTGGCTCCCAATTATTTGTTTGCGGGGTTGATTAATTGTTAGCGATTTCTATTACTCAGATCCACATCATGTATTAAAACAACATTTGTGGGACCGAGGGCTACATTATTTAGCCTGCATAATCTTTATTTTCATCTCGTTGCGGCACAAGTCATGAATTGCATTTTATACGTAAGATGCTGTAACTTTTAGTAAAAGAAGAAAAAAGTCAAATTGTTGAGAAAGAGAAAGGGGAAGCTACATAGAAATCTAATTATTTTATTACAACAGGATCTGCTATTTAATCTGAAATAGTTAGTTATATAAAAACATATTTGATGTTGATAGTAGAGTAAATTCATGATGGTAAAGCAAAGGATACAGTACTCTGGGAACACTAACAAACAATGTCTAAGCATGAGTCTTTTATAGATTGAAGTGGAATAACACTTGTGAACATGGTTTAGAATCTTTAGATGCAAATGATTCTATAAATCCTTCTCTATGTGATCCAAACCCCAACCATAATCATAATGCATCTTCAATCAATGGAGGTGGTCATCCACTAGCTAACCCAAGTGCTATTAACCATGTCATGGACCTTCTTACTATTGATCTTGCTACTGTTGAACTGATTCTAATGTGGTTAATGATAGGTTTAACTCAGGAAAGATGATCGTAGGGGACCTTAGATGAACTTGCTTTCAAAGTGTTAGTGAACCCAATTACGTATGCTATATGGATATTCTACCATTGTATGATCATATTCATATTTTTGTATGAATAGTAATCGTATAAGCAGACCCCTAATTTTATATTTCCGGACTGTATTTAATTGCTTTATCATATTATTCATGAAGTTGACTTAAATTCTTTATGTTTGTTTGTAGATGGCGGATCAATCCAGAAATAGTCCTGCATCATCATCTAGGGGTCGTGGGAGGAGGCATCGTCTCTCGTTACTATCCCATCCCCATCATCCACTATCCCACCTGCATTTTTCACTTTTCCTGCATCTCCACTCATTAGTCCACCACATACTACTACTGCGCCATGTTCACCAAGAGGCACGTTGTCACCTCTATTATATTCAGGGCCTCCTATTCATGCTCCATGCCCTATCGTGTATACTATACCACCCCCTACTTATTCTATATTTTCTACAGTCCATTCATCATCTCCTCAGATAGGATCGGCCACTATTTGTTCATTATCTCCTCATTCATCCACCGGCGCAGTTCATTTAGCATCTCCTCATTCATCCAGCGATGGCAGGGCTGTACCGATCCTAGATGGAGAGGGGTAATAGTCTTATGTCCCCTGTTAAAAAATTTTTAAGTTGTATCATATTTGTGGGTTGTATCAAATTGTTGATTGACTTAAATTTTGTAGGTTTTTACCATCTCATCCAGCTGCCAATGCCATTACAGACATAATGAGGAGCCATTTTGAGGAGCCGTGGGTATCATGGAAAAGAATACCGTACGGTGTAAAGGATATGTGGTTTGATGAGTTCAAGGCAAGTAATTTTGCTTTAATAGATGTAAATGAATTTTGAATTTTATTATTGTCATTTAATCGGTTGTTGAATTTGCAATAGAGGAGATATCAGTTTCAGCCACCGGATGATATGTGGGCACGTCGTAATTTTGGAAGACATGGTGCGGCTCGACTTAAAAATCTCCTTGCTACTGCTAGAAGAGCTATGGACAGACCGCAATGGCAAGGATAACTTGTATGGAATAGATTATGTGAGCACAGGTGCACCGCCCAATATTAGGAGAAGTTAGAAAAAGCAAAAGCAAATAAGGCTTCTGATACTGATGGTTTTGGTCCTTCATGTCATACCTGTGGCTTGATCACTACATCCCAGCACAGATACAATTTGGTAAGCTATTTATTCATACCCATCAGAGGAAAGATAAGACATGGGTTGACAGGAGATCAGAGCATATTTGCATAAATTAAATTTTTAAGTTATTATAATTTTTTTAATACTAACTGAATTAAATTAATTTCAGTCTGAATTTAGATGGAACATGGAAGAGTCACAAAGTCAAAGCAGTGCTGATTCTAGCCAGCAGCATACTCCGCCATCAGAATTGGATGTATGGATACGTACTGTTGGTGGAAAGAAGAAAGGAAGAGTGTATGGGCTAGGATTAGAGTCCACTGCACTGATGCCAACTTCAAAATTTTCAAGACAATCTTCATTTCCTGTACAATGGTTGAATAGTAAAGAATTCCATGAGCAAGTACGGAAGCAGGTTGAAGATGAAGTCAAAGAAGTAAATGCTAGGGTACAAGCTGCCGAGCAAGAAAGGGATGAACTGCGGAGGCGAGTTGAATACAATGAACGAATATTGTAGGATATATTAGCCAACATAAATTTTCAACCTGCAACAACTCCTGCAACTCATGCTTTTAGTGGTAATCATTCACAATGAACTGGAGTCGATCCTTATCAGATGTATCATGGACAAGGATCACAGCGGGGCAAGGAGGAGGATGACACTGAGGAGGACGAGAACGAGGAGGAATAGGAGCATTAGCACATTATTCATATTATCTTGCTTCACTTATTATTCTTATAAGTTTTGCATTATATTATGGACTGTACCTCTTCTTATCATTATATGTTTAGCTTTGTATTATGATTACTCTTATATGTTTTGCATTATATTATGAACTGCATCTCTTGTTATCGTTATTTGTTTAGCTTTGTATTATGAACTGCAAATCTTGATGTTGTTTTTGTTATTTTATTATGCATTTTCATTAATTATCTCCTCTTATTTCATGCAGTTAGAGGCTGTGATGAGTTGCCTTGGTATCTTCGTGATGCTTCAAATACTGAAAGTATATGCTGGATCGGATCATTTTGCATGGATCTAAATGGTGTTGCAAATTTGGATGGCTTGCTCTTTTTGCAAGCAACCATTTGCTACCTTAGATCCTTCACAATGTACAAAAAGAGGTAATCCCGAGCTTCTAAATCTTATTGTTTGAAAGTTTTGTTCGATTTTGCTATTTTATTGTATATTTTAATTTCATTGATTTTCTTTTGTTACCTACAGCTACAGGCTGTGATGAGTTGCCTTGATATCTTCGTGATGCTTCAAATGCTGAAAGTGTATGCTGGATTGGACCGTTTTGCAAGGATCTAAATGGTGTTGCAAATTTGGATGGCTTGCTCTTTTTGCAAGCAACCATTTGCTGCCTTAATCCTTCGCAATGTACAAAAAGAGACAATCCTGAGCTTCTGAACCTTATTGTTTGAAAGTTTTGTTTGATTTTTGCTATTTTATTGAGCATTTTAATTTTCATTGATTTTCTTTTGTTACCTACGGCTAGAGACTGTGATGAGTTGCCTTGGTATCTTCATGATGCTTCAAAATCTGAAAGTATAGGCTGGATCGGATCATTTTGCAATGATCTAAATGGTGTTGCAAATTTGGATGGCTTGCTCATTTTGCAAGCAACCATTTGTTCCCTTAGATCCTTCTAAATATAGAAAAAGAGGCAATCCTGAGCTTCTGAATTTTATTATTTTTTATTAAATCTGACAATTAATTACAGCATTCAAGTTATGACTTATAGAATTTCTTAGTTGTTTTACCTTCATTTTGTACCTGGTATTCAATTCCGGTTAAACCCATTTGGCGTATGTAGCTGTTATTTTTGGATAATTGGATGTGATTGAACCCTTGAAATGAATATCTGATTTGTGCCTAAGCTATCTAATGGATGCCTTATATATTGCCATTGTGTCTAATGGGTGTGATTGAACCCTTCTCAATGATTTGTGGCTAATGTTGAAATGAATATCTACTTTATATATCTCAGCTTAAATTTGTAAATTCAGGAAAAAAATTCATATTTCATAATTTTTTTAAATTATTCAATTTTAGCAACCGATTTAGCAACCGATTTTTTTTATTTTTTCGGGATTTTTTTTTAGCAACCGATTTTATTTTATTTTTTCTAGATTTTTTTTAGCAACCGATTTAGCAACCGAATTTTTTTTAATTTTTCTAGGTTTTTATTTAGCAACTGATTTTTTTTTATTTTTTCTGGATTTTTTTTAGCAACCGATTTAGAAACCAATTTTTTTTAATTTTTTTTGGATTTTTTTCTTAGCAACCGATTTAGCAACCAATTTTTTTTTTTTTATGGATTTTTTTTAACAACCAATTTAGCAACCATTTTTTTTTATTTTTTCTGGATTTTTTTTTAGCAACCGATTTAGCAATCGATTTTTTTTTTTTCTGGATTTTTTCTTTTTAGCAACCGATTTAGCAATCGATTTTTTTTTCTGAATTTTTTTATAGCAACCGATTTAGCAACCAATTTTTTTTTTTATTTTTTCTGGATTTTTTTAGCAACAGATTTAGCAACCGATTTTTTTTTTAAAATTTTTTTTATATTTTTTTATTTTTTTCAAAAAAATTATGTCAAATTCGGTTGCTAAATCGGTTGCTAAATTTTGCAACTGAAAAAAATCGGTCACAAATTTTAGCAACCTATACTTTTGCAACCGACTAATTTCGATTACAAAATTGGTTGCAAATTAATTTAGCAATCAATTTTTAATTATTAGCAACCGAAAAATCGGTTGCTAAACCTGGTTTTTCTTGTAGTGTAATTCGATTGTACAATTTGCAACCCATTGCTTGCCCACTATAGCCAATAAAAATGAACTTTTTATCCTTATCATCAAGCTTTGTCCTTCTTGCCCTTGGAATTTTAGTATAAACAATGCATCCAAAGACTCTAAAATGAGAGACATTCGACTTAAAATAGCTCCGAGCTTCTTCCTGCATTTTCAAGTAAATATTTTTTATAGGGCATCTATTCAATAAGTAGATGGTATATGCAACCGCTTTGGCCTAAAATTCTGTAAGCATATTTTTCTTTCTAACATACTCCTTGCCATATTCAAGATTATCGGTTCTTCTTTTTGGTAACACCCTCAAGTTAAGACATGTAAGATGGAGTCACTTCATGCATAATTCTATTCTCCTTACAATAACATTCAAAAAGATCAAAAGTATACTCTCCACCTCTACCAGATCTTAGAACTTTTAATTGGTAGCCATTTTGTTTCTCAATAAAAACTTTAAACTCTTTGAAAACATCAAATGCATTGAATTTTCTCTTCAAAAAATACACCTAAATCTTCTGACTAAAATCATCGATGAAAGGAATTACCAATTCTTGTCATTCGACACAGGCTTTAAAGGTCACAAATATCGGTTTGTAGATGATCCAATGATTTTGATGCTCTCCACCTAATTTCTTTAGTAAATCTTGATCTTTGATACTTTCCAAGATTACAACTTTCATGCATTTGATTTGGATGATCAATGATTGGCAAGCCCTTCACCATGTTTTTTGTAGCCAAGAGCTTCAAGCCTTCAAATTTAAGATGTCCAAATCTCAAATGCCACAACCAAGAAATGTCATATATAATGGAACTAAAATATTTGAGTACATCACGTTGAATATACAAAGAAATTATTTTACCACAAGATATTTTTACATTAGTAATTAAATTATCATGATTATCTCACTAGAGACTCATTTGGCTCAGGAAGAAATTTTTTTTTCTAAAAAGTAACTTCTTGGATATAGGATTTTGGCATTTTTGGTTGGCCATAGAAAAGTAGCTTATATTTGATTGAGTATTCACTTGCTTGGAAAAATTATATAAAATACCTATTATACCTTTAATAAATATATAACCATGCATTTTTTCTCCCAAATTTATATAATAATAATATTATATTAATATTAATATTAATATAATATTAATATATTATAATATAGCATTATATCATAATAATTTATAATATTAATATATTATTGATGTTATATTATTTTAAATAATATAAATATAATACTATAATAATATTATTAAAATAATATTATATTATATTATATTAATATTTATAAGAATAATATTTAAATAATATTTTTGAGAATTTGTATGCTCCATAATCATATATATCACTGGTCATATTTTATCTTAACCATCCATTGATATATTACAAATTTCAACCTTGAATATTAAAAATATATTTTTAGAAAGAAAAAATGGTCACCAATTTTTATCTCATGTGAAGTTCTAAAACTTATCTTTTTTATAGTTTTTCATGTCTTATGAAACATGAATCATCTTATAAAAAGAGCTTTTCTATTCTTTTTTATCTTAAAACTTTAACCAAACAAAGAGACTCCTCTCCACTTTAAGGAATTGCCTTTTTTTTCCTTTTGCACTTTTCATGAACCAAATGTCTTAAGAGAGTAATTTTTTTTATATCAACACTATAATTTTTCTCTAAAAGTCAATCCAAGCGCTCAAAAGATTTCTATACAAATTTGGAACATAATAGACATTGAAAACGAAATCATGATTTCCATTCTTGAGCTTGATGAGAATATTACTTTATCTTGTACTTGAATTTTGGAATTGTCACTAAAAGTAACATAGCCTTGCATATTTCATCCAGATCAATAAATAATTTCTTTTTTCCCTCGAGTGGTAGCTTGCATGGATATCAATAAACCACTCATTGCTTTCATTCTCTTCATTTTCTTTATAAGCCAGCAACAAAGTAAAAATCACCACATTATATACTCTCTTTGTCAATGATATTAGCTTACTCTCCAACTTCATTGCCTTGCTTGACCCAACATTCATTGGTATATAGTGCCCATAGTTGTGACAATAGAAGAATTGCATATTCTTCTCGTTGAAGCCTTGTCGATTGGAATGGTGATTTAAATTGCCTTTGACCTTTCTCTTGAAGGGAATGAGAATTGCCTCTTCCACCGTGCCTTCCAACTCTTCCCCTATAACAAAAACCTCATTCTTGATTGCTACATTCTCTTCCTTGATTGATATAACCTCTTCTAGGGCCTTTATAACTCCTTCCTAAATCGGTTCTTATAGCTTCTACCTCGGCCTCTTTGAGTACTAATAACATGACATTCTTCCTTGACATCTTGCAAAGAAAGTTTTGATTAGAGAGCTTGTTCCAAAGAACTAATAGATTTCTTACTCAATCTATGCTCATGAACTTGTAGCATTCTATTAAATGAGCAATTATCATGGTGCTTAAGTCTTTAACTTCTACAATGACTACCACCACATGCACTGATTTTAAAGTCAAAAAATGTAAAATCTTCTCCATCACCCTAACATAATCAATCTCTTCACCATTTCTTTTCATTTCATTAATTTCTGACAACACTCTTGCAAAATAATTGGAAACAAACTCCAGCTCATTCATGCTCAACTCTTCAAATTCTCTTTTCAAAATTTGGAGCTTTATCTTTACAACTTCATCAACACTACGATGGGTATTCTTAAGAATTTTACCTAACTCCTTTGAAGTTTTGGCATTATAAATTAACCTTCGGAAAGAAACAAAATCTCTTGGAAGAAATCAAAAATCCCTTGGTGATGAGGTTTATTGAAAGATTTCCAAGGAAGATCCATTCCTTAGATATCTGCTGTTAGTGAAAGTCTCTCTCAGAAATCACTCGATAATTACTGAGGGATCAAAAATTTTCAATGAAAAAATTTTTCTTGATGAAATTAAAGGCCATTTACCAAGAAACGATCAATTTTGAAGGTATTCACTAACTAAAATACATTCAAAAATCCCTCGATAAGCACCAAGGGATTCATCAAGAGAATATCCCTTGCTAAAGATTGGCTAGCCAAATAATTTATGGAAAAGTTACCCCTTGTAGATCTCTTAGTGATAAACCCTATCAATCCCTTGGTGATGGTTTGAGATTTACTAAAAATTTCTTGGTAATCCCTTAGTAAAGTTTCCATCTAGCATTTTATGTTCCTTGCAAATCCATTAGTAAAACTTCAACTTGAAAGACTATTTTACAAATATAGTAGTACGCCTATAGGCCTGTATATATTCTAATTCTCAATATATCAAATATAATCTATTTTTTTATAACACAAAACAACATAACAATATATTTAAGCAAATGTCAACAAGTTTAACTAAATCTATGATTAAATAAGTTTAGCTTCGATCAAGATTTCAATCCATAAACAAATACAATACATCGAAACATTAAACAATTTAACTTTAGTTAATACCTAACATCAAACATAAGACTTCACCCAATAAGTTCATAATCAAACGTCAATCACATGGAGGTGGAAGGCTATTTGACTTGATTCATTCTTGTGGAGGAGGTGATGACACTACAGTAAAACAGAGATTTCCCAACCATTTTTTCCCGACGCTTCTGTGAAGTGCCAGGAAGATCCAGGAACCCGCCGACGCTTTTTGAAAGTGTTGGCATCTTCTAAAACCCGCTGATGCTTTTAAGCGTTGGCAATTACCCGACGCTTATATGCGTCGCCACCCAGGAATCCACCGATGCTTTTGAAAAGCATCGGTATGCTCATCAACCTGCCAATGCTTAAAAGTGTCGACGGAATCAGCGTCGCCGGACTTCCCCTCTTTTTCCCCGACCGAGCCCTAGTTTTCATTCATCCATCCGCCACCACCCCTAACCCTTTTCTTCCTCCTCCTCTCCCTCCTCCTTCATCTTCGGTGCGTTGCCTGAGCCGACCACCACCTCCTCCCTACCGGCCCATCGATCGAAGTCCCTCCCTCCCACCCATTGCCCTGCCTGCTCCACCAGCCAGGTCCTACATTATCCAAGTCCCCAAGCAACAAATATCCCGCAGGTTATTTTTTTTTCCTCCGATTAATTTTTTTTTGTTTTTGGTTACATTCAACTATACCGATCATAAATTTGGAAGTTCAGAAGATGTAGATTTGTTGTTTTTTAAAAACTCTACTCCCAAAAATTGCAGAAACATATCACCATCGATCTCGGCTAAGCCCACAACTCTCTCTCTCTCCCTCTCTCCACATATCCCCACCATTTTCTTTATTTTTTCTTAAGAATGATGCCTCCTGCTGGTGACATGCTGGGTTCCAAACACAAATGATAGCCAGCCTCCTTTTCCCCCACCTCTCTCTCTCTCTCTCTCTGTATATCCCTTGCAATTTTTTCTTCCAGGGGGACATCAAAGATTTGGGAATGATGCCTCCAGCCGAGGAAAGATATTTGGCCATGTTGGGATAGCCAGCCTTCCCTGCCCACAGGCCACAACGGCTATCACTCTCTGTTTTTTTTTTTTTAATACAAAGATCTAGGAATGACACTAAAAACAAAAAAACAAACAAAAAAGATTTGAGTATGATGATATATGGGCCTGTTGACTTAGAAACCCATGAAAGACAGACTCCCGTATAACTTTTGTGGTCAGAATTTGCTGATCAATTCAAAGGTTGGCTAAAGTAAGTCAATAAACGCTACATAAAGTCCAAGCTGTAGGAAATTTCAACCAAGTAGATTCAAATGTTTGCTTGGTGTTTTTGAGAGCAATGTGTAGAAAAATCTAGTGGTCCAACAATGAGAGAAAATTAGGAATCACATATATTACAAGTATAATACAGGTTACATTGCGGTGGATCTTTGGAGTATGAAATATTTCAGGGCAAGTAGACATGCAGAGGCCACAAACCATCAAAGTTGCCTTCTTGGTCTAACTAGTGAGGGGGGTGTAAATTCTTGTTCATAGAATTAGGCTTCTGTACTAAAAGCCACCATACTTGATATACTTAAAAATTAAGACCGATAAGTTAGGCCAGATGAGGATGGATCCTGAAGTTGAGTTGCCAAATGAGAAGAAATAGTTTGTCATTTGACAACGTGTTAGATCAACATGCTTGCCATCAGACAAGAAGAAAAGTGAAAGTGAAAATTATTTTTTAAAAAAAGATTTTGCTTTTTTTTTTTAATCATACTCCACGGTCTAATTAACAATTGTTAGAGGCCAAATATGTTAATTAGTGTTCAACTAGTGCGAGACATGTGCATTGCATGTCATACAAGTATTGATGACTCGATCCTAATGGAGTTTTCTTTTTTATTAATTTAATATATTTAGGCTTACTTTTGTTAGTGCATGTTTCTTCTTTCCATCCTTAAAAGAAAGCAAGGATATATTGAACTCCCGTTTATTTATTGTTACGGCCGTAATGATGACGTGACCGGTCTCAAATTCCGTCAGGTATGATCGAGCCACGTGGAGGTTTCTTCGGCCGAGTCAGCTTCGGCTTCCGCGCTACCGAGGTCGAGCTCGGCCCTTGCCCCCCAGGCTACCTCGCCAGGTGATATCCCGAGACGTTACCGCCCTCGCCGAAGTCGAGTTCGGTATAGGGCTCCTCCCGCCGCCTCGCCAGGTGTCCATCCAGGAGGGGTCCACCTCGGTCGAGGTCGGCTGCTCCTTCGCTCCTTCACCAGGTGGCCCCCGGAGACGGGTCCACCTCGGCCGAAGCCGGGCGCCCTCCTGCCACCTCGCCAGGTGTCCACCCAGGAGGGGTCCACCTCGGCCGAGGTTGGCTGCTCCTTCGCTCCTTCGCCAAGTGGCCCCAGGAGACGGGTCCACCTCGGCCGAAGCCGGGCGCTCTCCTGCCACCTCGCCAGGTGTCCACCCAGGAGGGGTCCACCTCGGCCGAGGTCGGCTGCTCCTTTGCTCCTTCGCCAGGTGGCCCCCGGAGACGGGTCCACCTCGGTCGAAGCCGGGCGCCCTCCTGCCACCTCGCCAGGTGTCCACCCAGGAGGGGTCCACCTCGGTCGAGGTCAGCTGCTCCTTCGCTCCTTCACCAGGTGGCCCCCGGAGATGGGTCCACCTCGGCCGAAGCCGAGCGCCCTCCTGCCACCTCGCCAGGTGTCCACCCAGGCGGGGTCCACCTCGGTCGAGGTCGGCTGCTCCTTCGCTCCTTCGCTAGGTGGCCCCAGGAGATGGGTCCACCTCAGCCAAAGCCGAGCGCCCTCCTGCCACCTCGCCAGGTGTCCACCCAGGAGGGGTCCACCTCGGCCGAGGTCAGGCCGCCCGTACAGAGAAGATCTCAAAGAAAGAGGCGCAGGTTCCGAGGTTGGCCCTCGAGCCGTGCGCATCACAGACGGCGCCCCGTACAGATTGCGGCGGCACGCGAAACACCACTTACGTCGTCCCGACAAGTCCTGCAGTCGAGAGACGCGGTTCTGACAAAACAGGGCCCGTAAACGGACAGCGCCGGCACTTAGGAAGGAGAGCGCCCTCACTGGGCCCGAGGTCTGACCGGCCGCCCTGCCGGTGCCACCCCCCTTCTTTTGTCTTTACCCATTCCCCGCTGGGCTCGGCGAACGAGGTCGGAAAGCCGCCTGGCCCTCGAAACCAAAAGGGGAAAGAGAAAAGGATGGAAAGGGGAGCCTCCCACGAGCAGAAGACAGGCGGACAGCGGGAGGAGATAAAAGGAAGGAAGTTGGAGGCGACCAGGTAAGCGGGGATGAGTAAGAAACAGTGGCCAAAAGCCCCGCTCCGAGAGTAAGATCCAGGGTCCCGAGAGGGGATCGCTTGGTGTGAGCTCGGCAAGGAGGCCAAGGCCGGGTTTCTGGTCCCTACAGCACCTTTCTTGCTAGTAAATTCTCTGAGTCTGGGACTCCTTCGGGGGCCCGTCTTGGAGAATCTGTTCCTTCTCGCCATCTACTAACTTGACCGTCGGAGCTCCCTCGCCGGGATCCCCGGCCAGGGTCTTCTGACCCTCTCTTGCAGGTTCGCCCCAGCCAGGAGGCTCCAGGAGCTAGGCGGTCTGGTAGGATCGGCGGATCCGTGGCACGGGCGCGGTGGCGAGATCGGCAACATATTGGTGCACCAGGTAGGGGGGCAGGACAACACCCCCTAGCGGGAGCCAGCTTTCTGCAGGTACCACGCTCTCCGACAATGGTGGTCACTCGTGGGCGCGAGGCATCCACCAGCCGTGTGGGGGAGGTTCCCTCCCCTCAAGGGGCCCACAGCCCGGAGAGGGAACTCCCAGCTCCCCCTCCTCTTCCATTACCGCCGACCTCGGCAGACGGGCCCCTTGCGGCCGTTATCCAACAGCTGCAGACCTTGACCTCGGCGGTCTGGCAGCTTCAACATCAGCAGCGGTCCCTGGTGACGCAGCCACAGCCGGGGACCCCTGCGGCTCGGGCCGCGGGGCCGCGTGGGAGCCTGCGCTCCATTCAGGGCAGGCCATCCCACCCGAGGGCAGTCTCCAACCCCCACGGGAGCCACCAAGCTCCCGCAAAAAAAAACTACTATGGTTTGGCGGATCACGAGAGTCGATCCCCGGCCGATGAAGCCGAGACGGCGCATCGCAGCAAGCGGCGCCGAGGCGTGACTTCGCGCCGAGACCGATCGGCGCCCCCTTCGCCAGCGGCCTCGATGGAAGATTCCATTGACGAGGCCATCAGGCGTCAGGCCGAGAGGCGCCTGGAGGAGCACGAGCGCAAGTTAGCAGAGTTCACCCGCCGATTTGCCAACCTGCAGAACTCATCGATGGACCCGGCGGGCTACGACTCCCGTCTCCCCTTCTCTGAAGAAATCCAGGCGGAGCCGATCCCGAGGCGGTTCCGCATGCCGCAAGTGGATCCCTACGACGAGACCACCGACCCTCTGGACCATCTGGAGAGCTACAAGGCTCTCATGAGGGTCCAGGGGGCCACCGACGCTCTTTTGTGCATCGCCTTCCCCGCTACCCTCCGGAAGGCCGCTCGAGTATGGTTCACCCGCCTCGAGCCCGGATCTATTTGCTCCTTCCACCAGCTAGAAGGGAAGTTTGTGGTGCATTTCGATGCTTGTTGAAAGGTGCCGAGAGAGGTGGATAGCTTCTTCTCCATCCACCAGCAGGACCAGGAGCAGCTACAGGACTACATAACCCGGTTCAAGATCGCAGCCCTGGAAATCTACAGCCTGGACGAACCCGTCGCCATGCTGGCTTTGAAGCGCGGGCTCAAGACGTCCCACCTGACCTATTCCCTAGAAAAAAAGCCTCCTAGGACGTACTCCGAGCTCCTCCTCTGCGCCCACAAGTACATCCGGGCAGAGGAGGCTGACCGCACCCGCCGAGAGCTGGACGGGAGGACTCCGAAGAGGCCATCCCTGAGGGATCTTTCAGGAGCTCGGAAGCCCGGGCCACCTGCCGACCCTTGCCCGAATCCAAGGCCGAAGGGCGAGGCCATTCCGGAGCGAAGGTTCACCCCTCTCCTCGCACCTCGGACAAAGATCCTCATGGAAATTGAGGGCGAGCATTACCTCCGTCGACCTCCTCCTCATAACTCGAGGGGTATCCGGGACAAATCGAAGTACTGCCAGTTCCACCGCGAGCACGGTCATGACACGGAGGAGTGTCACAATCTGAAGCGGGAGATCGAGGAGCTGATCAAGAGGGGCTACCTCAGAAAGTTCGTCAGGAACGAAGTCCCCCAGGAGGGGCAGCCGCTCGCGGCCTTACCACCGGTCCCTGCAATCGATAACCGCCTGATGGAGAAGCCCGTGGGCATGATCTCACGCGGGGTCGGGCGAGCGGCGAAGAGAGCCCGGGAAGTCGGGAACCCGGAGAATGTAATCCCTCCTGAGGAGGGAAAGGATAATGAGAATGTAAACAACGATGCCATGGTGGTCGAGATGACCATCGCGAAGCATCCTGTACATCGAATTATGGTGGATAGCGGAAGCTCGGCTGTCGTGCTTTTTTACGATGCTTTATCTCGGATGAATTTGTCCCACGATCAGCTGAGACCGGTGCATACCCCCCTGGTAGGTTTTATCGGGGACTCCGTGGGGGTCGAAGGGGAGATCACTCTCCCGGTCACCGCCGGATCCCCACCTCGGCAGACGACCGTCCTGATGACGTTTACCGTCGTCAGGCTCCCTTCGCCTTACAACACCATTCTAGGGCGTCCCGGGCTCAACCAACTGGACGCCACGATTTCCACGAAAAGGTTGTTGGTGCAGTTCCCCATGCCTTCCGGGCTCGGGGTGATGAAGGGGACGACCCAGCCGGTCCCGCGTTGCCTCCAGACCGTCCCGGGCGCCCGGGGCGCGGAGCTCGGCCCCGATGTTGACAACCTCGACCTAAGGGAGAAGGAACCCAGGGGGGCCCGTAGAATGCCTGTTGACTTATCACCTTGGTTCGGACCCGCTGAAGACGGTGCAGGTCGGGGCGCAACTCCCTGAAGAAGAACGGACCCGCCTGCTGGAATTCCTCCGCGCGAACGCAGACGTGTTCGCCTGGTCGGCGGCCGACATGCTGGGCATTCCACTCGAGGTCATCATGCACAGGCTAAACGTGGACCCAAGCTGCCGCCCGGTCCGCCAGAAGAAGAGGAACTTCGCCATGGAGAGACAGAAGGCCATCAATGAGGAGGTGGAGAAACTCCTCGCCGCCGGCTTTGTGCGGGAAGTCCAGTATCCCAGTTGGCTAGCGAACGTGGTCATGGTAAGAAAGAGCAGTGGTAAGTGGAGGATCTGTGTGGATTACACCGACCTCAACCGAGCGTGCCCGAAGGACAGCTTCCCTCTTCCAAAGATCGACCAGCTGGTCGACACCACCTCGGGACATCGCCTCCTGTCATTCATTGATGCCTTCTCTGGATACAACCAGATCCGAATGAGCCCGGAGGACGAAGAGCATACCGCCTTCATCACCGACCGTGGAACTTTTTGCTACAGGATGTTGCCATTTGGCCTCAAGAACGCTGGGGCCACGTACCAGCGTCTGGTTAACAGGATCTTCAAGGACCAGATCGGCCGCAACATACAGGTGTATGTGGACGATATGCTGGTAATGAGCAAACCCGATTCGGACCACGTAGCTGACTTGGCGGAGACGTTCGGCAACCTCCGGCGTCATCAGATGAAGCTGAACCCTGCGAAGTGCGCCTTCGACGTCTCCACCGGGAAGTTCCTAGGATTCATGGTGACCCAAAGAGGAATTGAAGCCAACCCGGAGAAGGTCCAGGCCATCCTGGACATGGAGCAGCCCGCCTCCAAGAAGCAAGTGCAGCAACTCACCGGCCGAGTTGCGGCCCTCAGCCGCTTTATCTCCAGGTCGGCAGATCGCTGCCGTCCCTTTTTCAAGGTGCTGAGAAAGATGAACGACTTCGCCTGGACCGAGGAATGCCAGGAGGCCTTTGAAGAGCTGAAGAAGATGCTCGCATCGCCACCGCTACTTTCCCGGCCCGAGGAGGGGGAGGAACTCATCCTCTACCTGGCGGTCACCCCGGAAGCCGTCAGCTCGGTCCTGGTTTGGACCGACGACCAAGGAGTCCAGCGACCGGTGTACTATACCAGCAAACTTCTCCGCGACGCGGAGCTCAGGTATTCTCAGCCCGAGAAGCTCGTTTTTGCGCTAATAGTGTCTGCCCAGTGTCTCAGGCCCTATTTCCAAGCGCATCCCATCGCTGTCCTGACGGATCAACCGTTGAAAGCGGTGCTCAGCCGACCCGACACCTCGGGGCGATTGACGAAGTGGGCACTGAAGCTCAGCGAGTTCGACATCGCGTACAGGCCCAGGTCGGCCATGAAAGCTCAGGTGCTGGCCGACTTCTTGGTCGAATGCGCGGGTTTGGGCAAGGAGCCCGAGGAGGATCCCCTGCACCAGCAGCTGAAAGCGGGCACCGAGGGGCCCGGAGAGGATGCATGGATCCTCCACGTAGATGGAGCCTCGAGCTCTGGCGGGAGTGGAGCCGGACTCATTCTTGCCAACGACGACGGGGTCATCGCTGAATGCGCGCTCCGTTTCCAGTTTTTCACGACAAATAATCAGGCGGAGTACGAGGCACTCCTCGCCGGGCTAAGGGTCTCCCGCGAGCTGGGCGTGACCAACCTTAAGGCCTTCACTGACTCCCAGCTCGTGGCAGGACAGGTCTCCGGGGAGTATGCCGTGCACGACCCCCAAATGGTGAAATACTTGGAGCTCGTCAGGGCGAGCACGACCGGTTTCCGGTGCTTCAACATCTTCCACATCCCTCGCAAGGAGAACGCCCGTGTGGACACTCTTTCCCGACTGGCGACCTCGCCGGACACGATGCTGGGTCACGCTCACGTGGAGCACCTTAAGGCCCCAAGCAATGAGGCCCCAGTGGGGGTCCATCAGGTCGATCGTGAGCTCAGCTGGATGGACAAATACGCCGAATACATAACCAGCGGCACCCTGCCAGAGGACCGCGAGGCGGCCCGCCTCATCAGAAAGAAAGCCGTGCGGTTCGTCCTGATGGATGGGCAATTGTATCGAAGATCCTACTCCTACCCCCTCCTCATGTTTGTAGGACCCGCAGAAGCCAGACTCGTGCTCTAGGAGATTCACGAGGGTGTCTGTGGGAACTACGTGGGGGGCAGAGCATTGGCCTACAAAGCCCTTCGTCAGGGCTACTTTTGGGAGATGATGAAGGAAGACGCCGCTGACTTCGTGAAGAGGTGCGATCGGTGCCAGCGTCACGCCACGGTGCAACGGCAGCCCTCCAACCCAATCTCCCAGCTTTCAGCTCCATGGCCATTCACCCAGTGGGGGATAGACCTTCTGGGCCCATTCCCGCCGGCGTCTGGACAACGGAAGTTCTTGATCGTGGCCATCGACTACTTTACGAAGTGGGTCGAGGCCGAACCCTTGGCACGGATCACCGAGGCAAACGTCGCCAAGTTCTTCTGGAAGTCGATCGTTTGCCATTTCGGCCTCCCCCATACCGTGGTTACTGATAACGGGCGCCAGTTCGACTGCCGGGAGTTTGAAGAGTTCTGCGGCGAACTCGACATCAGGCATCGCTTCACCTCGGTGGCGCATCCCCAGACCAATGGAGAAGCCGAAGTCACGAACAGGACCATTTTGCAGGGCCTCCGCACGCAGCTGGACCAGGCCAAAGGCAGATGGGCCGAGGAGCTCCCCAGCATCCTTTGGGCATACCATACCACCCCAAGGACAGCGACCGACGAGACCCTGTTCAACCTCGTCTTTGGAGCCGAAGCGGTCATCTCGATCGAACTCAGCCTACCCACGCTGCATGTGGAGCAATATGACGAGACAGAGAACCCCGCCAGAATGATGCTCAACCTTGACCTTCTTGAGGAGACAAGGGACAAGGCCCGAGTTCGGATGGCGGTGTATAGGCAGCGTGTGGCCAGGTATTACAACTCCCGAGTGCGGTCGAAGTTTTTTCATCCCGGAGATCTGGTCCTCCGGTGCGCTGAAGCTTCTCAGCCACGGGAATGCGGCAAGCTCTCACCAAACTGAGAAGGCCCGTACCAGGTGGCAGAAGCCCTCCCTCACGGTGCCTACTACCTGGAGGAATTGGGAGGGACCAGGTTTCCCCGGACGTGGAACGCCTCGAACCTAAGAATGTATTATCAGTAATGTAAGGTTCCCCACTCCTGCAATAAAGTTTCTTTGCTTCAGACACTTTTTTCTCACCTCGTAGGGAAACCGGTGCATGGCCCTGGCCTCGGCACGCCCGATCGTGGCCGACGGCCAAAGGAAGCGAGAAGTCCCGGGTTTCGGCCTGGAAGGTAGGGTAGAACCTAGTTCGCCCATGCGAGCACGGAGAACAGCTCAGCAAGCCGCGCAAGGCTTGAGAAAGCCTGCGGCCCCGGGGTTCAGTCCGGAAGTCCCAGGCTTCGGCCTAGAAGGCGGGGCAGAACCCAGTTCGCCCACGCGAGCACGGAGAACAGCTCGGCAAGCCGTGCAAGGCTTGAGAAAGCATGCGGCCCCGGGGTTCAGTCCGGAAGTCCCGGGCTTCGGCCTGGAAGGCGGGGCAGAACCCAGTTCGTCCACGCGAGCACGGAGAACAGCTCGGCAAGCCGCGCAAGGCTTGAGAAAGCCTGCGGCCCCGGGGTTCAGTCTGGAAGTCCCGGGCTTCGGCCTGGAAGGCGGGGCAGAACCCAGTTCACCCACGCGAGCACGGAGAACAGCTCGGCAAGCCGCGCAAGGCTTGAGAAAGCCTGCGGCCCCGGGGTTCAGTCCGGAAGTCCCGGGCTTTGGCCTGGAAGGCGGGGCAGAACCCAGTTCGCCCACGCGAGCACGGAGAACAGCTCGGCAAGCCGCGCAAGGCTTGAGAAAGCCTGCGGCCCCGGGGTTCAGTCCGAAAGTCCCGGGCTTCGGCCTGGAAGGCGGGGCAGAACCCACTTCGCCCACGCGAGCATGAAGGCAATCCCAAAGATGGACCCGCTCAAGGCCTACTCTGACGCCACGCGGTCCGGAATGTCCCAACCTTCGATCTGAGCAACGGACGAGACCAGGTCCACCCTCGTTCCGGCACTCCACATCAACATCTCAAGAAGGAAAAAGAGGAGATGGGAGAGTGGGAAAGAAAGTGGATTCGAGACATAGACAAATGGTGTTTTCATTAATCCAAGAAAGAGAAGTACAAGCTAGGAATCCCGACAGGCCGGGCCGTGGAACAAACAGACGGATCGATCCCGGGATGCCGTAGGCCTCCCGGAGCAAAGAAAGGTCGCCTTCGATCATTGTGGAAGCATGACCGGAGGGACCGGTAGGAAGAAGAGGCGGAGCAGGAAGAGAGAGAAGCGGAAGAGCGGAAGCAATAGGAGGAGACCGGATACCCCTGGGATGCCAATGGTGACACCCCCAGGTTGCAGTCGCCTGCGGATCTCCTCAGGGATCGTTTCCTCCTCTGAGGAGGAAGAAGACGGGGTCCTCGGCCGGGACGGACCGGCCTCGTCTGGATTAGAGGAAACATAGCGACGGCGCGCCATGACAAAGAAGAAAGAAAAGAAGATTCAGAGAAGAAGGAGAGGGGACCTAAGGAGAAAATGGAGGCACTCACCGAAAATACACCGAGCGGATGCGGGGCAGTGGAAATTGGCCTGCAGCAAATCGCCCATGAAGCAAGGGAAAAGGCCTCATTCCGGAAAGCCCCGTCCTTTTCAAATTCAGTCGACAGCAGCCGTACCCGTCATTCCGCCCTGAGCCACTGGATGATCGCCGCGTGGATGCATGCCCGACACCGACGCCTCGTTAGCAGGGTAACGGCCTCTGCTTCGAAGCGACGCATTTATTATGGGCAAGTGGGCGACGCGTGGTGGCTTCCTATAGGACTTCGGGCGCACCAAGAAGCGGCGACGAGGATCGCGGTAATTATGATGCAAGATCTTCGCCTCCCCACGTCATATCCGCATTTAATCCCGACGTTCCGTTCTACGACGCACCAACGGAACGGCGGGCTGGGGGGCAACTGTTACGCCCGTAATGATGACATGGCCGGTCTCAGATTCCGTCAGGTATGATCGAGCCACGTGGAGGTTTCTTCGGCCGAGTCAGCCTCGGCTTCCGCACAACCGAGGTCGAGCTCGGCCCTTGCCCCCCCCAGGCTACCTCGCCAGGTGATATCCCGAGACGTTACCGCCCTCGTCGAAGTCGAGTTCGGTATAGGGCTCCTCCCGCCGCCTCGCCAGGTGTCCACCCAGGAGGGGTCCACCTCGACCAAGGTCGGCTGCTCCTTCGCTCCATCGCCAGGTGGCCCCCGGAGATGGGTCCACCTCGGCCGAAGCCGGGCGCTCTCCTGCCACCTCGCCAGGTGTCCACCCAGGAGGGGTCCACCTCGGCCGAGGTCGGCTGCTCCTTCGATCCTTCGCCAGGTGGCCCCAGGAGACGGGTCCACCTCGGCCGAAGCCGGGCGCTCTCCTGCCACCTCGCCAGGTGTCCACCCAGGAGGGGTCAACCTCGGCCGAGGTCGGCTGCTCCTTTGCTCCTTCGCCAGGTGGCCCTCGGAGACGGGTCCACCTCGGCCGAAGCCGGGCGCTCTCCTGCCACCTCGCCAGGTGTCCACCCAGGAGGGGTCCATCTCGGCCGAGGTCGGCTGCTCCTTCGCTCCTTCGCCAGGTGGCCCCCGGAGACGGGTCCACCTCGGTCGAAGCCGAGCGCCCTCCTGCCACCTCACCAGGTGTCCACTCAGAAGGGGTCCACCTTGGCCGAGGTTGGCTGCTCCTTCGCTCCTTCGCCAGGTGGCCCCAGGAGATGGGTCCACCTCGGTCGAAGCCGAGCGCCCTCCTGCCACCTCGCCAGGTGTCCACCCAGGAGGGGTCCACCTCGGCCGAGGTCAGGCCGCTCGTACAGAGAAGATCCCAAAGAAAGAGGTGCAGGTTCTGAGGTTGGCCCTCGAGCCGTGCGCATCACAGACGGTGCCCCGTACAGATTGCGGCGGCACGCGAAACACCACTTACGTCGGCCCGACAAGTCTTGCAGTCGAGAGGCGCGGTTCTGACAAAACAGGGCCCGTAAACGGACATCGCTGGCACTTAGGAAGGAGAGCGCCCTTACTGGGCCCGAGGTCTGACCGGCCGCCCTGCCGGCGCCACCCCCCTTCTTTTGTCTTTACCCATTCCCCGCTAGGCTCGGCGAACGAGGTCGGAAAGCCGCCTGGCCCTCGAAACCAAAAGGGGAAAGAGAAAAGGATGGAAAGGGGAGCCTCCCACGAGCAGAAGACAGGCGGACAGCGGGAGGAGATAAAAGGAAGGAAGTTGGAGGCGACCAGGTAAGCGGGGACGAGTAAGAAACAGTGGCCAAAAGCCCCACTCCGAGAGTAAGATCCAGGGTCCCGAGAGGGGATCGCTTGGTGTGAGCTCGGCAAGGAGGCCAAGGCCGGGTTTCTGGTCCCTACAACACCTTTCTTGCTAGTAAATTCTCTGAGTCTGGGACTCTTTCGGGGGCCCGTCTTGGAGAATCTGTTCCTTCTCGTCGTCTACTAACTTGACCGTCGGAGCTCCCTCGTCGGGATCCCCGGCCAGGGTCTTCTGACCCTCTCTTGCAGGTTCGCTCCAGCCAGGAGGCTCCAGGAGCTAGGCGGTCTGGTAGGATCGGCGGATCCGTGGTACGGGCGCGGCGGCGAGATCGGCAACATTTATGATTGATAAAAGTATGCACGGACTGCTAGATTATGAAGACAGTTCTATAAGAATATATATATATATATATATATATATATATATATTTATTTATTTATTTATTTTAATTTTGATATGAAAGAAGTAGAAATAGAATGGCATGGACTCAAAGTTTGTTGCTTGTCTGTAGAGTTTGTGTTGCAATTGCAAAGATGCATAGAAAATTTGAATATAACTCTTCTTGCATATTTCGCATCAAACTCATGATGTCAACAAAGAGTGGGAGTCAAGGATGATTGCTAATCACTTTTGAATTAGAAAAGAACTTTTGCAAGAACAGTATATTTATTATAAATAATTGGCTTGGGAATTGTACATGGAGCACATAAACTGCCTCTTTCTTTTTCATCCAAATATTCAGGAAAAGATGGTATGTCCTGTTTCCTTTTCCTTCTTCATAGATTTCCTTTTCCTGTTTCTTTACTATCATATTATAAATAACATAATACTATTAACAATATATATAAACTTAAATAGACTTACAAGTTTTCGAGCCAAGTAATTTACTATCCGAGTTTAACTTGAAAAATTGCTCGAGTTACTTAAACTTGACTCGAGCTTGATATAGTTGGATCAAACTAAGTGATGTAGTTAGATCCAACTAAGTTCAAGTAGCTCACGAGCAGCTTAGCTCATGTGCTCTCCCTATTGATAAGAATATCTATATCTTCAGTACATTTAAGTTGGCCATATATTTTGCCAAACTGGAAACTGTATGTACATGCACGAAAATAGTACGTGCTTCATGTATTAGTTTGTCAGATAGTATGCAAGGTTATCCCCATCAATGCATAGCCCAAATATATTCCATGAGAACAAAGTAGCATCTCACAGGTTTTGTACTTCATTATGTTATTCTGTTCTTACATTAGGTTTGAGTTTATGATTTTCAAAAAATCGTCTTGATTCTTCTAAATTCATATATTATACTAGTCCAAGTATAAGAGCCAGGGTTCAAGCTTAAATAACTTGGTAATTGCACACCACTAAGAAAAAATGCTTTACCTGTTTTGTTGTCTTTTCTTGTCTGGTGCATGACTGCTTGGAGAGTAAAGAGCTCTGTAATCAATTTTAAAATTGGTTTAAGGTTTGTATATGGAGGCTATGATGATTATGCAATGTATGTTTGGATGATTCAACTATTTCTAATGGTAACAATCTTGGATGGCCTTCTTTTATAGGCAACCGATTGTAGTCGTTTTGATTTAGTTGCAGATTAAATAGTATATAACTGAGCCTCCTCCTTATTTTTTATTATTTATTATTCTTTTTCTTAGTAGATTATTTCTGTTTATTTATAAATTTCTTGGTATATACCTGCATCTTATTGAACATGTTATGCTTTAAGGTTAGTTTCATTATTGCAAATCTTTGATTTCAATACCATCTGTAGCTTTGTTATGATCAATTATGATTTTTTATATATTTTTTAAAAACTTGCATTGCATAGAAACATAGACCCGTCAATTGATTAAAGTAAATATTCTACAGGATCCATACAATTATTTAATTTTTGTATGGATGGGAGAAATATGTACAGTGGTCAATTGAATGTCTAGTTTGGACAGTTTGAGAATTGCAAATAATTTTATAGGTGCTTACAGTAATCAAACAGTATGGATAGAGTTGCAGATATATTTTGGATAATATTTTTTTTTAGTTCTTCTCATACATATTTATTTGTATAGGGAGAACTAAGGAAAAATGCTGCCAAATTTTTCTGGAACTTCTATTGTATATCCTTTGATTACTGTAAATGACCTATATAATTAATGCAATTCTTGAATGGGATAGGACCTCTTTACCTATTAGTTGGTGATAGGGTATATTTAATAATACTATAATTGATATATTGAATAAACTTATTTTAAATTTATTTTGTTCTTATAAATATTTGTTTATTTCAGTTAGTTTTATCTTACAATGGATAAGAGTTGGATAACTAAACCGAGGAATAGCAAAGAATATATGGATGGAGTACAGAATTTTATTAAATTTGGTATGGAGAGTAGTATCAATGAAAAGATTTTATGTCCATGTCAAAAATGTGTAAATTTCAGTTCTCTATATCCAAATATTATTGAAGAATATTTAGTATGGAATGATTTTTTAAGAGGTTATACTGAGTAGTTTTTTCATGGAGAGTCAATGTTACAATCTACATATAACCAAACCTCTAACATGGAACATATACCTGATTTTGGATCCAGTAACCAATAGAAAAATCTTGCAAGAGATGATGATATCAAGGGTTTGCTCAAAGATGCTTTTGAATATGGTGCTCAACATCCTGGAGATTGTAGTGGAGGACAAGTAGCAACTAGGTTACCCGAGGATCCTATATTTACTGAATCTATACATGATGGAGAGCCAATACCCCCAACTAATGTTGGAACAGATTGTTATCAGAAGCTGATAAGAGATGCAGATCAAGAATTATATGCCAGTTGTAAGAACTTTTCAAAAATTTCTTTTCTTGTGCATTTGTTTCATATAAAATACTTGAATGGATGGTCTGGCAAGAGTTTTACTATGTTGCTCAAGTTGTTAAATGATGCATTTTCTAAAGGTACTAGTTTACCAACACTTGTTATGAAGCCAAAAAACTAGTAAAGGATTTGGATATTAGATACGAAAAGATTCATAGCTGTCCAAATGATTGTATATTATATCAGGGAGAACATGCCGATCAAGAGTCGTGCCATGTGTATGGATGTTCACGATGGACGAAGCAAAAAGAAAATGAGAGTGAGGGATTAGATGAATTGGATGCAACACAAATTAAACAAAAGCTGGTGAAGGTATTACGCTATTTTCCTCTTGTACCTAGATTGAAAAGGATCTATGCATCATCAAAGACAGCTTCGTCAATGAGATGACATGATGAAAGCCATACAAAAGATGGAATGCTGAGACACCCAGCATATAGTTTAGCATGGAAAGTATTTGATGACAAACATCCTGATTTTGCATCTGATGCTCGTAATGTCAGGCTAGGTTTAGCCAGTGATGGGTTCAATCCATTTGGACCTTAAGTTCTGTCTATAGCACCTAGCCAGTTGTTCTGATTTCTTATAATTTGCCATCATGGATATGCATGAAATAGTCTTCACTTATTTTATCAATGTCATTCCAGGTGATAAGGGTCCAGGCAATGATATTGATATTTTCTTACAATCTTTAATATATGAATTGAAACAACCGTGGAAGGGTATCAGTGCAATTGATGCTTCGAATGTTTAAACATTCAATCTACGGGCAGCTCTATTATGGATTGTTAATGATTTTCCTATATATGCTAATTTATATGGCTGGAGCACTTTGATGTTATGCATATAGAAAAGAATGTATGTGATAATTTGATTGGAACAATATTAAATCTTGATGGAAAAACTAAAGATAACATGAAGGCACATCTTGATTTAAAAGAAATGGGCATCTGATATGAACTTCATCCACAAGTGCTTGCAAATGATGAACTTATATCCCTCATGCATGTTATATAATGTCTAGTCAAGAAAAAGATCTCTTCCTGACAGTTTTAAGGAATATCAAGGTTCCTGATGGATATGCCTCAAATATTTCATGATGTGTGAATCTGAAAGTGCACAAAATTTCAAATCTTAAAAGTCATGATGGACATATACTAATGCAAGATATTCTTCCATTGGCTTTAAGGTCGTCAATGCCGAAACAAGTTATTACGGTTGTTTTTCAGTTATCATCATTCTTCAAGGCATTATGTTCTAAGGTTCTTGATCCTCAGGAGCTTGATCAGTTGCAGTCTCAAGTCATACTTATATTATGTCCGATAGAAAAGATTTTTCCTCCTGGATTTTTTACGATTATGGTTCATCTACTCATTTACCTAGCTTCGGAAGCTAAACTTGGTAGACCGGTACAGTACAGATGGATGTATCCTATCGAGAGGTAATGCTGTAAAAATTAAATTTTATAATTTATATATCTTTTTTATTATTTAATGTGATATTAATATTAATAAATATCATACTTTTTGAAGATATCTTGTATGTTTGAAAGATATATTGCTGAAGAGTGTTTAACATTTTGTTCAAGATATCTCGAAGGTGTAGAAATTGTATTCAATCGACCTCAACGTCATGATGATACTATGGAGAATACAGATCTATACAAATTTGCATCATCCAGAAGATTTATAAAAAAAGCTGAAAGTATTGTTCTTGACCATAAATCCTTGTCACAAGCACACCATTATGTATTGCTACATAATAACATAATATCTAACTATCGCAGGTTAGTCTATCTACACATGGATAATACTAAATATTAGATATGTTATTGTCAAATTTATATTTGATTGTCATGCAGTAAATTTTTAGCTATACAAAGACAAGCCAATCATTCCACTCGACCTAATCCAAGGACTGAACAAAGATGGTTGGTTGAGTTATTCCCTAAATGGCTTGCCAATCAGGTTAGTTATAAAAGTCATATAATAATTTTATATACATCTAACATCGAATAAGTGATCGATAATTGATATTATATTTTCTAGATACCGGTACTGATGGAGAAAAATGGTTCAGCAGGACTAATAGCACTTGCCAGAGGTCCAAGTTATATTGTGAACAAATATAATGATTTTATTATAAATAGCTTTAAATTTCATACCAAGGAGCGCGAGAAACTTAGGAAAACTCAGAACAGTGATGTTATGGTAGAAGCAGATGAAAAATCTTATTATGGTATACTTAAAGATATTTTGGAGTTGGATTATTATAGAAATTTTAAAGTTGTATTATTTCGATAGATTGGGTGGATATAAATGCACCGAGAGGTTTGAAAAAGGACTCAAACGGATTCATACTTGTCAAATTTTTAAGATTAATACATACAGGTGTGTTATTAAAGGATGATCCATTTATTTTTTCATCTTAAGCTCGACAAGTTTTTTATATACAATACTTGAAAGATAAAGAATGGGTTACTGTTATTAAGACAAAACCCAGAGACTTATATGATATGGAAAAAAGGGTGGAAGAAGATGATGATGATACTTACACTCAGTGTATGCCTTA
Organism: Areca catechu; assembly: GCA_021397845.1. Classification (NCBI taxonomy): domain Eukaryota; kingdom Viridiplantae; phylum Streptophyta; class Magnoliopsida; order Arecales; family Arecaceae; genus Areca; species Areca catechu. The sequence goes on along the minus strand of CM038048.1, from coordinate 91,266,056 downwards.
TAATATTATGCCGGATGATCATATAAATGATACAACCATTTTGGTTAGGTTGGATTCCAAAGAAGGTACAACTGGTTGATTATGACAAGTAAGTAGTTTATAAGATGATTTACATTCTTGCATGAATGATTATGTTATCTTTTAAATTGCAATTCATTTCCGTTATAATTTGATTGTAATGTTGACTAACTTGTTTTAAAATAATGCATGTTAGGTACACCATGCCTCGAAGGAAACGATTATCAGATGTACAGTTTTAGTTTTTCCAGACCGAGGCTGGTACTTCTTCAGCATAGCAGCCCGTGGGCAGTTGATCATCTTCACATCGGTCAGATGTCAGTCCCTCTATTTCCACAAATCTGGCCGAAGCTAGTACCTCTCCACCTCATGACGACGCCATTCCCTCCGAGTTCGCACATCATGATCCTCCTATGGATCATTCTGATGACGAGCCTATCGTTGATAACATACAGATACAGGGTAATTTAATAATTTCATCACATTTCAATTCATACATATGCAATAGTTTTGATATATAACTTTCTGTATTTTTTTTATAGATGGATCCGGGAGACTTAGGCGGAGGCAAAGACCCACACTAGTCCGTGATGTATGGCAGTTACCTGAGGGAGAGAGGATAGTTATAGAGTGCAACAAGCTAGGGCAGCCTATTAAGAAAGCTGCAAGCTTGTTGACTAGTTTTCTGGGGATAGTAGCACGCCGGGGTCAGCTATGTCCCCTGAATTATTCGAAGTGGAATGACATGCTTCCTGCATATAAAATAAAGATGTTACGAGTTGTACAGGTAAAAAAATTGATATATTATTTTATATCTTAGGTTTTTAATAATTGAATTGCTTTAATCATTTAATATTTATTTTATTGTTTATTTAAATTATAGAGCAAGTTCGTTATTCCTTCAGATTCTTTTGATTTTATTCTTACGTCTCTCAATCGCAAGTGAAAAAAATATAGGGCGAAGTTGAAAAGAGACTACATGCGAGTGGGTAGGACAGAGGAGCTGGTTGCAGCTACCTGTCCTCCTGATGTTCACCCTCATCAGTGGATGGAGCTGGTGTACTATTGGTTCTCCGAGAGGGCATAGGTTCTGTAGCATCATCAAACACTTCGAGATTTGTTAATTTTCACTCATCATAATTATATTTATACAATATATAACATAGTTTTAATTTTATTTTGTGGACATATTTTGCTATTAGTAGAGCTGCACGAGCAGTTCAGTATGTTTCTCACACAGCGGGGTCCAAGAGTTATGCACAGCTCAGGCATGAGTTTGTATGTTTCTCATCCTATAATATTTTTAGTACATTTATAGTTTTAACATCATGTATCATCATGTATCATGCATGTACCATGTATCATGGTACGGGGGTATAAGATGTGTTATTTTAGATTTTTTTTATAATATTTATTCTTTATATAGGCTTATCAGCAGGGGAGGGAGCCTGGTGAGGTGGAGTTCTATCGGATGACTCACGTTTACCAGAATGGCAGTTTTGTTCGGGAGAAGTCCAGAGATATATATGTATTTATTTATTTATATTATATTATGATTTATATTTTTATTTTTATTAAGTATTGATATATGTGTTTTTTATAAAATATAGAATAGGGCTATCTTTATGATCTCCGAAAGTGCTAGCGAGGGTTCATCATCTACTCAGAGCAGTCGCATTGAGGCCGAGGTATTCTCGGAGTTGATGGGACCAGAGCGTCCTGGACGAGTGAGGGGTTATGGGATTGGAGTTACCCCTACTCAGTTATCTGAGGTGAGTAGATATACTCCGGATACTAGAAAGAGTCATGATCAGTTCCATGTTCGTCAGCTCCAAGAGGAGATAGCAGAGCTCCGACATACACGTGATGCAGACAGAGCAGAGATGCAGACTATTAGATCTCAGCTAGAGCATATTACATCTGTGTTGTATATGTTCATGTCACTCAGGTAAGTAATTATTTATTAATTTTGTATGTATCTAATAATTTATAATATATATAATGTATGTATCATAATTCCTGATGTATATCTTGTAAGTTCCTAGTGCATCTGCGAGTCGCAGACCTGAGGACGACCAGCCTCCCGCAGATCAGTGATGCCAGCTATTTTTTTTATTATTTTTTAATATCTTTTTGTTTATTTGAACTTGGATTGATACTTTTATATATATATAAAACTCTTTATGATTGGTTTGTGTTTATGTTTGTGTATGTTGGGTGTGATACAGGTTTGAATGTTTTCATTTATTTGTGTATGTTCGATGTGATATAGGTTTGAATATTTTTTCATTTTGATAATGTATATAGATTGTATTGTATGTTTTCATGTATGTAGGTATAGCTGTTTAATTTTTTTTTAAAAAATAAATCTATCGATATTTTAAAGCGTCGCTAGGTTTAGAACTGGTGACGCTTTAAAATGTCACTAGGTTTGGAACTAGCGATGCTTTAAAGCGTCGCTAGGTTTTAAGTCTAGCGACGCTTTAAAGCATCGCTAACTGCAGACCACTACAAGAAAAATCAGGTTTAGCAACCGATTTTTCGGTTGCTAATAATTAAAAATTGGTTGCTAAATTAATTTGCAACCAATTTTGCAACCGAAATTAGTCGGTTGCAAAAGTATAGGTTGCTAAAATTTGTGACCGATTTTTTTTTGTTGTAAAATTTAGCAACCGATTTAGCAACCGAATTTGACATAATTTTTTTTTTAAAAAAAAGTCAAAAAAATATAAAAAAATCTAGAAAAAATAAAAAAAATTGGTTGCTATAAAAAAAATCCAGAAAAAATAAAAAAAAATTGGTTGCTAAATCGGTTGCTAAAAAAAATTCAGAAAAAATTAAAAAAAAATTAGTTGCTAAATTAGTTGCTAAAAAAAATCTAGAAAAAATTAAAAAAAATCGATTACTAAATCGGTTGCTAAAAAAATCTAGAAAAAATAAAAAAAAGTCGGTTGCTAAATCGGTTGCTAAAAAAAAATCCAGAAAAAATAAAAAAATTAGTTTCTAAATCGGTTGCTAAAAAAAATCTAGAAAAAATAAAAAAAATTAGTTTCTAAATCGGTTGCTAAAAAAAATCCAGAAAAAATTAAAAAATCAGTTGCTAAATTGGTTGCTAAAAAAAAATCCAAAAAAATAAATAAAAATCAGTTGCTAAAAAAAACCCAAAAAAAATAAAAAAAATCGGTTGCTAAAATTGAATAATTTTTAAAAAAATATATGAAATATGAGTTTTTTTCCTGAATTTATAAATTTAAGCTGGGATATATAAAGCAGATATTCATTTCAACATTAGCCACAAATCATTGAGAATGGTTCAATCACACCCATTAGACCCAATGGCAACATATAAAGCATCCATTAGACAGCTTAGGCACAAATCAGATATTCATTTCAAGGGTTCAATCACATCCAATTATCCAAAAATAACAGCTACATACACCAAATGGGTTTAACCGGAATTGAATACCAAGTACAAAATGAAGGTAAAACAACTAAAAAATTCTATAATTATAACTTGAACACTGTAATTAATCATCAGCTTTAATGAAAAATAATAGCATTCAGAAGCTCAGGATTGCCTCTTTTTCTACATTTAGAAGGGTCTAAGGCAGCAAATGGTTGCTTGCAAAAAGAGCAAGCCATCCAGATTTGCAACACCATTTAGATCCTTGCAAAACAGTTCAATCCAGCCTACACTTTCAGCTTTTGAAGCATCAAGAAGATACCAAGGTAACTCATCACAGCCTCTAGCCATAGGTAACAAAAGAAAATCAATGAAAATTAAAATGCACAATAAAACAGCAAAAATCGAACAAAACTTTCAAACAATAAGATTCAAAAGCTCAAGATTGCCTCTTTTTGTACATTGCGAAGGATCTAAGGTAGCAAATGGTTGCTTGCAAAAAGAGCAAGCCATCCAAATTTGCAACACCATTTAGATCCTTGCAAAATGGTCCAATCCAGCATACACTTTCAGCATTTGAACCATTTAAAATAAAATAATTAAGAAATCATATAATGAATTCTGTCATCAGTGCAATGATTCATCTAAGAAAATAGAATATAAATTTAAACAAAAATGATAGCAAACAATTTAGACTCTACTTATATTAAGTTCCTAATGACATCAACTAATCTTCTAAGCAGGAAATCAGTTTTAGAAGTAATGATCATTTGTAGAAGAGAACAAAGTAATAGAAAAGAAAAATTCAGAGCAGTATGATAACTAAGAAGTATTGTCTCATCTATACGGTTGGTTTAGATCAATATTTCATCAATCAAACATTGAAAACATTTTTAGTTCCCACAATCAGAAAGCAGCAATCCAAGTTTTGCCTAGACTCTGAAAGAACTGAGAAAAAGAATATCATACCACAATCTAAACACTCAAGTTTTGTAGATAAAACAATTTATGTTAACAATACTTGGTAAAAAACAAAACAATCTTAATAGTGTCAATGGACATCAAGAAACAAAATCCACAAGTCAAAAATTGTATTGTCATTAACTAAGGTTGCCCACTTAAACTATAAATTAGAGCAAGTATTCATTCATGAGACCATGACAAATGACAGTTTCCAATAAAAGGTAGATCTACATTCTTAAAATTTTATAACAAACAAGATGGCAAGCATAACAATTACAAAATACTTAAACCCTTTGTACAATGATGCAAAATACTTAAAAAAGACAATATTAGCTGCACGAGAATTGACAGGGCTGATGGACCATGGACGCTGCCAGATGATACAAAACTAAAACATAGACTATAAGCAATTACTTGCACGAGATCTGGAGATATCTGAACAAAAGGCTTAAAAAAAAAAAACGAAACAATGTAGACGGCGATACCAGAATCCAATGGGGCTCGGAGCTGAGGAAGGTAGAGCTGGAGGCGGCAGCTGGCGGGGCTCGGAGTTGAGGAAGGGACAGCCAGAGGGGTAGCCGGTACCCGATGACCGGTGCGGCTCGGAGATGAGAAAGGGAGAGCCGGTGGCGTAGGAGATACTCGGAGCCGGCGAGGCTCGGAGCATAGGAAGGGAGAGCCGGAGGCGGCGGCCGGCGGGGCTCGGAGCTGAGGAAGGGAGAGCGAAGGGGTAGCCTGTACCTGACGACCGGGCGGGGCTCGAAAATGAGGAAGGGAGAGCCGGTGGCGTAGGAGATACCCGGAGCCAGCGAGGCTCAGAGCGGAGGAAGGGAGAGCCGGAGGTGGTGGCCGGCGGGGCTTGGAGTTGAGAAAGGGAAAGCCGAAGGGGTAGCCAGTACCCGATGACTAGCTGGGCTTGGAAATGAGAAAGGGAGAGCCGGTGGCGTAGGAGATACCCGGAGCCGGCGAGGCTCGGAGCGAAGGAAGGGAGAGCCAGAGGCGGTGGCCGGCGGGGCTCAGAGCTGAGGAAGGGAGAGCCGAAGGGGTAGCCGGTATCCAACAACCGGCGGGACTCGGAGATGAGGAAGGGAGAGCCGGTGGTGTAGGAGATACCCGGAGCCAGCGAGGCTCGGAGCAGAGGAAGAGGGAGCCGATGGGGTAGTTGGTACCCGGAGTCGGCCGTCGAGGGGAGCGATGCATCGACCGTCGAGGGAGCCGTCCGGAATCCACGGCAGAGGGAGATTAGGGAACCGATGAATGGGAGAGCTAGAGAAAATGGAAGGGGGGCTAGGGCATCAGGTGTTTAATTTTATTAATACCTGTAAACATCTAAAAAATTTTAAAAAAATAATTTCATTTGCAACCGAAAATATCGGTTGTAAATTTTAAAAATTATAAAATTTATTTTTAGACAAATTAGCAACCAAAACAATCAGTTGCAAATTTAAAAAAATTATAAAATTTATTTTTTAAAAAAATAGCAATCGAAAACTTCGGTTGCAAATTTCAAAAATTAAAAAAATTAAATTTAAATAAAATTTTGCAACCGAAAAATTGGTTCCAATATTTTAAATATTTTTTTAAAAAAAATTAAAAAGTTATATATTTATAATTTTTTGCAACCAAAAAATTGGTTGCAAATTTCAAAAATTATAAAATTTATTTTCAAAAAAAATTTAGCAATTAAAAAATTCGGTTGCAAATTTAAAAATAAAAAAATTTAATTTTAAATAAAATTTTGCAAGGTTACAAAATTTTAAATATCTTTTTTAAAAAAATTTGAAAATTTATATATTTATAATTTTTTTTGCAACCGAAAAAATTGGTTGTAAATTTCAAAAATTATAAAATTTATTTTCAAAAAAAATTTAGCAACCAAAAAATTCGGTTGCAAATTTTAAAAATAAAAAAATTAAATTTAAATAAAATTTTGCAACCAAAATATCGGTTGCAAAATTTTACACATTTTTTTAAATAAAAATTAAAAATTTATATATTTATAATTTTTTTGGCAACAGAAAAAATTGGTTGCAAATTTCCAAAATTATAAAATTTATTTTCAAAAAAATTTAGCAACCGAAAAATTCGGTTGCAAATTTAAAAAATAAAAAAAATTAAATTTAAATAAAATTTAGCAACCAAAATTTTTTAAATTTGCAACCGAATTTTTCGGTTGCTAAATTTTTAAATAATAATTTAAAAAAAATAAAATATTTTCTATTTGGGTTGTAAAATCGGTTGCAAAATGAAATTTTTGTAATTGAATTTGCAATCGATTTAAATCGGTTGCTAAATTATTCAGAAAAATATCGGTTGCAAAATCGGTCACAAATTTTCAAAAAAAATTCGGTTGCAAAATTAGTCACAAATATAACCTAAAAATTGGTTGCAAAATCGGTTGCTAAAACTGATTTTTCTTGTAGTAGACGCTTTAAAGCATCGCTAGATTTAAAACCTAGCAACGCTTTAAAGCATCGGGAAATAAAAATTTAGCGATGCTTTAAAACGTCGGCATTAAAAAACGTCGGCAGGTTGCGTCCCCACGCTTACATAGACGACACTTTAGCGATGCTTTAAAAAGCATCAGGAGATTGCTTGGCGACGCTTAAAAGCATCGGGAAAGGTCAAAAAAAGCATCGATAGGGACCTGTTTCATTGTAGTGTGACTACTTAAAGTATGTAAAACTAAGACTAAAAATTAGATATTGCAACATCTCCCTGTATTAAGGGTTCATTAAAATTGCTATAATATACTCCCGTGTAATCTTTATAGCTCCTTGGACAGCAAATTAGGTAGTGGATGCACTCGGTAAAGGACTGCTTGGTTGAGAAATAGAGCATGATGAGGATCCTCATGAGTACACTAAATGAATGTGCATGCAACACAAACCCATTCATCTTGTTCTTAGAAATATCTCATGTGGCTACCACCTACATAGTAGCATCAAATGAAGGTATGATTCAATCTCAGAGCCATACTGTTTTATAAGAATAGCTTTATATATCTCTTGCAACCATACAACCATACATTGAAAAGGTTTGACCCACATTTAAAAAAAAATAAGTAAATATCTTTATTTCTTGGATAATACGCATAAGAACAAAATAAACAAAACAACAATAATTTATCTGTAATGTAACACCCCAACTCTACAAATCTGATATCCAAAATCTATTAGACATTTCTCTAAAATTTGGTAGAGTTTATGCTAAAACTATGACATTCCAAGCTAGCAAACACACAATAATAAGAGAACCAACCATTCAATTTAATTGCCAACCACCACCATAAGAACACATCCCAGAATAATTCTCAACCAATATTATAACAACTTCAAATTTACATTCAGGAAATTTATAATAGGAAATTCTGTATTAATACAAATAGATATACTTATAAGATATCATCCAAGATTCCGGATTTTCCTTTCTTGTCCGTCCTAAACTTCTCAAACTTGACCAGACCATCTATCAAAGAGAAAATGGTGCGATCCTTGCCAATCTGACATTTTTTCCAGGATGGAATTGAGCTTTTGCAATAAATTGAAGAGTTGAAAAGGAAATCATCATAGAATGTAATGCTACAAGCATAACATATTCTAAGTAATACTGACAGGAGAATTGTCGCAGACGTGAGGAAATCCTATAAAAGTGGAGGTTTTGCACATTATTTGCTTTGTTGCATCGGCACAGATGGGAGAATTAGATTCAGATCACCTAAAGCGTCTGACTTTTCAAGAGGACAAAATCAAAATACAGGAATGTGTAGGAAAAGTCTAAATTTACATATACATTTCATTTATTCATAACAGAAAACTTAAACAAAATAAGTTGTTAAGATGTTTCAAAACACATATCTCACAGCTCCAAAATTAGCTCAAGGATAGAAGAAACTATGGCATCTCATGATAAAATTATTTCAATACCTGCATCCTTGACAACCATTATAAGTAACAAAAATCTTCTTCTTATGCCATTCTGGTGGGTTGGACTTTTTAGACAACTAGGTGCCATTCTCGAGCAGTTGCTGTAAAGAATTAAGAAGCAAGAAAGAGTCCAAGACATTATATGTGTAGATTCTTTGAGATGAGCAACAGAATTAAGAAGCAAGAAAGATTTTTTTTTTTTTTTTTATCCAAAGTAAACAACAGAATCCAAGTACATGGATCATATACATGCATTCATAGCGACAGACAGACAAGCAGGCAGGCAGACATGCATGCCCACCTACCCATGCACTCATACATAAATACATTTATCAATATGCCTGGTAAACCGGAGTACAGATGAAAAGAAAAATGCCTACATCCTACTTTATCAGACATACTATCAGTTAGAAATAATATATTTTTAAGAGTGAAAAAATCTGCTTGAGAGACCAATGCGTCATTCTTTGATCAAGAAACGTAAACAAAAATATTAAGCATGAAATTCAATGATGGCACAAGAACACACTTTTTTTTTTTTTAATAAAAAAAGAAAAGGAAATAAATTTCGGTGTAGCTATCCTTTCTGGGCTCCAATCCCCGTCAGATTATGTTCAATTCGAGTGGCAAGTTTATGCGTGTTCTTTCCATCATCGATGAGTACGTCAGCCTGACACAATTAAAATGCCGGAGTAGTGCGCTCTTTCACCACCCGGATCACATGTCCTATGAAATATCTGGATTTAATCGAGTCATCCAAGAAATCATGTCTTGAATCCGTGATCAATGGAAGACGAGTTTAAATCTCTATCAACCGCCCTACCGTCTTAGCGATAAGAAGACACTTCTTTCATCAAAGAATTTTAAAAGGAAAATGGCATTCCATGGATCCAAGACAAAAGGGTATCATTGTGTCACCTCGATTTGTAATCCCAGTTCCTTCCTTGCACAAGAAAAATGAAAAAGTTTACTCCTCGCAATGCTTCCTACGTAAAAGTGGTTCAAGATTCAGGAGTACTTAAACACTATAATGATGAAAATCTTTTGAATTCAAAGTCTCTACTGAATTTCCCTTGAAAAAAATGGAGGTTTAAAATGAAAATGTGGATCATCAAGCTTCCGCATTCCCGTTCTTTAAAAACTAAAAACTTTAAAATAAAAAGAATGGGTTATACTGATCATATTTGCTTTGGTTTTCCCAACTGTTGAATGCCAAACCATTTCTGTTTATGCTCTATTCCTCTCTCTGACCTAAGACTACAGTTCCCATGCATTGACCCACCTTTCTGCATTTCAGCTCTCTGACTCATTTGTTTTATGCTCCAAAGATGAATGCATACGATGCTTTCTTTTCACTTTTGGCTAGACATTTCTCCGGTCCAAGGAACCTTAGATGAATCTCATCACCTTCACGTTTAGTTGGATGGTAGACGATTAACCAAAGATTTGTCAATGATGATGGTTGTTGACGTGGAACCTTCGTCGATCATGCGGAGCCGCTGGATTGTCGGTTCGCTCCCCTGGATACCTGCAAAACATGTCCTTGATCGGATTTTTTCCGGTGAGGGACACTCCGATACCTAAGTTAGAGAGGGAGGTTTTAACATCATAATGGAGAGTTTCTGAAGAGGAAGATAGTGAAAGTATTCTCTTTTCCAGGCTTGCGTAGCATACCTTGGGTATCCCCTCTTATCAGTATTTATAGTTGCCGTGCCAAAGTGTAGTTAGGCTCACCTATCTATGGTTAAGACAGGATTAATTGACTTTACCCCGCATATAACCATAGGTGGTTGCCAACTGATTCTGGCTAGTCTGGAGTTGTTGGAGCTGAAGTTAGTGGCCACGTGGCCACCTCGATATGGTTACGATTGGAGGTAATAGCCACGTGGTTGATCATAATAACTGTTTCTACGTTCAAAAATTTGGGATCAACCGGAGATTCGCTTCTGAGCTTCTTCAGGAAGGGCTGACATTGAATCGGCGAGATGTCTTTGGGCTTATCTCCCACAAAACAAGCCGAAGACACCTCTATCATTAGCAACAATGTTCCTCCCTTCGGAGTGGGTTGTGAAATGAAGCTGATGTTGTCTTCGAATCGGTCTTCTTCAGATCGACCTTCTTTGGCTGATGTGCAGAAGACTGGTTAGGAGCTGGTGGTGGTAGTCTTCAGGACTAACGTCTTCGGCTAGGTCGAAGACTGATCCCATGTGACTCCCTCCAAGTGCTCCAGTTTAGATGCCCGGTTCAGAAGGAGTTTGGTAAGCGGTTGAACTGATAATTAGTCTGTGTTGCATTGACATATCATAACAGTTGCCCCCCACTCTCAATTTTCAAAGCAATGATTTGTTTTGAAGAGTGAGAGTATTAATGGATTATCATTTTTTGCTAGGAGGAGCGTAATCAATGATGATAAATCTTTGATTCGGTTGCCCATCATAACTGATATCTAATTCGAAGATCAGGTTGAGGATAGGCGTCATCTTCTTATTGGAACATGAAAAGGCAAGAGCTGGTCGAAGGATTGCATTTTTTCCTTTTATTGCAACGATTTGGCCGATCTTTTAATTGAAATCTGGGTAGAGGACGTGGTCTCATCCTGTCCCTTGGAGAAGGTATGGGCTTCTTCTCTGCCATTAGATGAAGTCACCCTGTCCCTCGAGTATTATCAATACCTTTACCCCTCCATGCTTGTGCTGATACTCGGATCTGGAGGACTTCCACTATTCCTAGAGCATCCACCTCTGAATTGCTTCTCCTGGTTAGCCAAGCCCCTCTGGGAGTCTTGATCTCGACTGGATCTGGCGGATCTCGATGCACCCTAGGGTGAGCATGTTTCTCTAGAAAGTAGCCTGGGGTTGCCTCCTTACTAGAGCATTACTTTCCTCTAGAGGGGTGCATGTCCCCTCCTACTATCCAGTTTGTGAATTGGAGGATGAGACACTGTCCATGTCCTTTTCTTATGTCAGCGTGCTACCCATATCTGGATTCTGGCTAGGCTCCTTCCTTCAGCAATGTTGCAGACTATGTTGATCACTTCCTGGGATTACTCCAACAGGCCATATCTCAACCTAATGCCACCTTCATGGTTTATATTGCTTATCATATTTGGCTATCCAAGAATAATATTATTTTCAACTCTACCAGTCTTTCTGCAAGGCTGATAGTGGAGACGATTCGAACACATGCTCATGACTAGTCATGATGATTGCGATATCTTTGGAGACCTGGGGCTGCCGCTCCGCTCCTCGAGCACCCTGCGGGATTTTTATCTCCTAAGAGCCCCCACCTCCGAATTATGTCACGGTCAACTTTGACGGGAGTGTCTTAGGCACACATTGGGGAGCCAGTTTTGTTATTCGAGACCCGGGTCCATGGATTCTCGCTACGGGGGGCATCATCTTTCTGACCCATCTATCCCGGCCGTGGAGTTGAGAGGAGCCTAGGCCGGTATTGCCTATGCTCGGATGGTTCTGCATACATGCGGATCACCTTATCATCTAGGACGACTTTATTATTGTTATTGCTTGGATCTAGAATGCCAGAATGATTCGGTCGTCGCATCCTTTTCTACGGAACATTGCTCATCTACTCCAGGGATGCTCCTCCTATCTTATTTTGCATATTTTTCGGGAGGCTAACTCAGTAGCAGACTGTGTAGTCTCTTATGTTGTCCATCATTCGGGATAGATTTTATGGACAGACCTTGGGTACCCCAGGGCTTTTCGGGATCTTGTACTTTTAGACTTTTTGGGTTGTATTCATGTTGGATCCTTAATCTGAATACAATTAATGGATTACCCAAAAAAAAAAAAACCTACCAGCCACTAACTCAACTAAGCAGAACATGGAAAATATGTACGAAGGTCACATCTTCTAAATTATAGAGGATTTTGAATCGCCCACTCACACATTCAGCATATGTCTTATCTACATTCTGCTGGACCTTCTCATTGAAGGCTAGAAACTTCAAGCTGTAGAACAAGCACCAGGCAACAAAAAAACTACTGCAAATGACCATTGGTAGAATCATCTTATAATTTTGGATTAACAAATCCATCTCAAAAATGAGTTATAGCAATACATCCACCTCTCTCAAGTTACAGACAATCTTGAACTATGAGGCCTTTCTTATCAACACCCCTTCCCGGCCCCATCTCAGCGGCAATCAAAAACGAAACCACCACTACCCCTCCTCCTCTATGTCACTGTTTAACTTTAACAATCTAATAAGCACAACTGTATAAGGCTTTCCTGACAATAATGAATAGCTCAAATAAAACGACCAAATGTACGATATACTCAACGAAAAAACTCCCTTTTTACCATAAAAATTTTGATATCACAATCTTATCAGGAAACTAAAAAAAGATGAAATTTGATTCAATTTGTTATAAATGACATTCTGAACAAGTAACATATTGATGAGGTTATATTAGAATTCTCACAAGAATTACACCAAACGCCGCAAAATTTCAAACTTTTATAGAAAGTATGGTGTAAATTTGCATAATAAAGCAAATTAAAGGAAGTTAGGCTTTCAAAAGAAGGGCCTTTACCATGGTCCTGCCGACTAATGATAGCCCCAGGCTGGGCCACCTAATCATCATCGATCTCGACTCCAAGGCTCTCCCCTCTCAATCCCAACCATTCTTGGTGCTCCCAGTAGGGTTCGAAGTGGGCTCAGGCCAGCCTGATGGGCTTGGGACGGCTTCATACTAGATCCAAATTAAATCAGGTCAGGCTTGGACTTAAAAATAAGGTCCATTTAATTTTCGGTCGGGGCTCAGGCAGCCCCTTGGCCCGGCCCGGCCTGGCCCGAACTTGGCCCAAAAGTGGCCCGAATCGACAAAGCCCGAACAAGGCCCGACCCAGTTCCTTTTATTTAGATAGGGTCCCGTTCTGGTTAAGGGTTTACCTCTCTAGATCTCCGTTCTCTCCTCTCTCCTCACTATTGGCTTCTGGTTCTCTCCTCCCTCCTCACCGGTGGTAGGGGAGGCATCCATGGCGGTGCCCGACGAGGCACGACCTAGAGAAACCTGAGTCGGAGATGGGGAGTGGGATGACACCCCGACAAGCATGGAATCCAACTCTGGTGGGGGCAAAGGAGAAGGGCGACGAGGGTCGGGAGGCGAGGGGGAGGAGGGAGTGGGCTGGCAGTGATGGACCTTGGATGAGATGGAGCAGCACCAGGCACTACCGTCGGAGGAGACGACGTGGGGAGAGAGGGAGGGGGTGGAGGAAACGGAGATGGTGATCTCTAGCCCCAGTGCCCGCACCCGACGGCCCCATCCCCTGTGCGACCCTGCGGTCTCCTTAGGGCTCCAATATCCCTCCTAGCCTACCCCAGTCTCGGTGCCCACACCTGATAGTCCCGGCCTCCATGCAACCTCGTGGCTCCCCTCGGGATTCAATATCCCTCTCGGCCTCCCCCGGCCCTGGCACCCCACCCAACGCCCCCTACTCCCCGCACGACCTTGCGACCCCCTGTTCCGGTGCCCTCATGCCCCCATGCTCCAGCGAGGTGATTTATATTTTTTGGTCATTCAGGTTTTTTCAGGCTGGCCCAATTAGGCTCGGGCTTGATGCTTTGAAAAAATTTCGAGTCTAAGCTCGGCCCGAAACCCGAAATAGTTTTTTTGGACTGGGTTCGGATAGGGGTATAGCCCGGTCCGGCCCGGCCCACTTCTATGATGGGTTTCGATGACACAGCGGATGGTAGAATTTCAAAATTTTCATTTGAAAAATATAAGAAATCGAAACCCTAATCCAGAATCCCTTGAGCATAACAATTAACTAATCATATAATGAGGCTTAAGAAGAATACCTGATACGCTACAACCTTCTTCTTTCTACTAGGCACACAAGTGTATGCCCTTCAGAGATGATCCACACGAGAATTGAACCAAGGAGACACTCCTTCTTTGCTTGCTTAAATCATTAGGACTCTTTGGCAGCCTTCCTAGCCTTCTACAGCCTTTTCTTCTTTCCCAGACTAATACCCTCCTGACAAGCACTCTGAACCCTCTCCTAAACTCTTCTTACTTCTACTTAACACTTCTTTATTCTCTTCCTAAGCCCTTGTCTTAATTTGGCATACTTGTCTTAAAGAAAGAACAATGTCTTAACAAAGGAAGGAAGAGACAAAGAGGATAAGTGCAAGAACATAAGAAAGAAAGGATAGAATAATAATGCTCTCAGTAAAACACCGATGGGTTTATATAGGAAAGCAAGAGGTGTGGGATAAGGCCCTTCATCAGCCCTTGATCTGCTTTTCATCAGATCAAATAAGACCCTTCAATGAGAAGGAGTCTTTTGGATCTAAAAAATACATCCTTTCATGCGCCAAAAAACTTATCTGCATCCCTTGGATTTAACCGGTGTTTTTTTCTTCACGCCATGTAGCATGTAACCGGCTTATGAGAAGGAAATTGGCATGGAATGAAGAGACATATCCCTTCAATTAATAAAACTACCCATTTAAATTTGAATTGGTGCGGCAACCAAGAGTCGCGACTCTTCATGTTGCGCGCGCCAATTGCTTCCTTCCTTTCCCTTTTGTACGGTAAAAGGCTGAAGGAATGGGTGTTAGGATAAGGGGAGAGACTCCTTGCTTATTTGGAAACCACCTCCCCAAAGCAAAAGGACTCCTTTCCTTCTCTCACGCCAATAATTTCTAGCGCAAATACCAAAAGGCGCCAAGAGTCCAATCTGATTTGGACTCTTCATAAATCCAAGATAAAGGATGATAAAATCCAAATAAAATCAGATTATTTGACCCCACTTAGGACACAACCCAATCTAGATTTCTCATAAATTTGTTTGCCCAATTAGCAAGCAAATAAATCCAATCTAATTGGGTTAGAAATTAGGCTAGCATACATATGCTAGTATACAATCTAGCTAGCCAATTAGGATTGATTAACCCTAATATAATATCCAATAAATTTCTAGGTTAATTCTCATATGTGTGTGACCCTTTGGGTTCTACATCCAGCCAGCAGTAGGTCCGGGTCCAAGCCGATTCGATCCAATCGGACCCGTTTGACCTAATTAGGTCAAAATGAACTGACCCAAGTTGCCAATTTGAACCAACTTTCAAATTGACTCATGAATCTAATCAAATTGATTCATGATAACCTACACGACATGATTGACGTCTAGCAACGTGTCATGCCTACCCAGAATATGAGGAATTTGGTGGAAATCACCAAAATATCATTCAGTGGAAAGTTAGCGTGCAATTCAATCTCTCGATCTCTTTTTATCCCGAATAAGTGATGGGTATGGATTAATGTCAAACCCTAGCACTTAGTCATTTCGAATCTCAATTCGATAATGATGACTCTATTGATGACCGATTAGAAAACCTTTTCTAATCTCATCTTGCTTTGATCAAAGACTCCCTGAGTCATCAATTGAAGATATTTCTTGGGATAATATTTTCTCTTACTAGGAATGATCGATTCCTTGTTAATCCACTCTCATCCTTCATACACCTTCCACCATATTCGAGAACATCCTGTGCATAACTCAATGTCATGAATGGGTATGAATCAGAACATGGCTTAGTGTGCATAAGGATCTAAGGTGATCTCAGGTCTAAAGATCACTTGCACAACTCCCACTATGAGAACTACCTTTTGATAAGCAGTAAGGCATCCATAAGAAGTTTTCAGTGCGGATCAGTTCAGTGAACTCATATCAACAATGAGCACCCATATCCTTATATTAGTGTCTCTACACTAGTGGCTGTGAGATCAACCACCCTCTCTTAAGAGCATACATAGGATATGCTGGTCTTTCCGGAAGTATCGATCCCCTAATCGATAATCCAACGATCAGGAACATTCTAGATTAGGATTTATAGGAATTTAGGTCTCACTGTTATGATTTTCATCATAACCCTAATTCCATTTCCCTAACCTATGGGGTTCACCATAATCTATTAATCAGACATAGCAGTATGATGAAAACTAAATGCCTTTTATTAATACATAAAAATGTCATACAAGAGTTTGGAAGTTTATAGAAATGCCCTTACAATGATTGGCTTTTAGGGCATTATTCTTTCAATCTCCCACTTGCACTAAAGCCAATCATCCTTATATGTAATACCCATACATTCTAAGTGACGATCAAACTGCTGCTGGGGTAGTGCTTTAGTGAATGGGTATGCTATATTGTTCTTTGTATCAACTCGTTCAATGGAAACATCTTGTCTTCCTATGATCTCTCGAACGAGGTCGAAGCATCTCAGAATGTGCTTGGACTTATGATGAGACCTTGGTTCCTTAGCTTGCGCAACAACTCCAGTGTTGTCACAATAAAGTGGCACTGGTTGTTGAATTTCAGGAACAACACCCAATTCCATAATGAATTTCTTCATCCAAACAGCTTTCTTTGCGGCTTCACTTGCAGCTATGTATTCTGCCTCAGTGACTAAGTCAGCTACAGTTTGCTGCTTTGTACTCTTCCAACTTATTGCTCCACCATATAGGATGAAGACATACCCTGATACGGATTTGCTATCATCAGGATCTGATTGAAAACTATAATCTGTATATCCTTCTAGTTTCAATTCTGATCCTCCAAAGATTAGAAAAACATCCTTAGTCCTTCTCAAGTACTTAAGAATATTTTTCATAACTTTCCAATGATCCTCTCCTAGATCAGCCTGGAATCTGCTTACTATGCCCAAGGCATAAGCAACATCAGGCCTGGTACATAACATAGCATACATTATTGATCCTATAGCCGAAGTATAAGGAATCTTAGCCATTCTCTCTCTTTCTTCTGATGTTGACATTTTCTTGGAGAGATGTATGCCTTGACTCATGGGCAAGTAACCTCTCTTACTCCCATCCATGTTGAATCTTTTCAATATTAAGTCAATGTACCTGGATTGAGATAAACCTAGCATCCTCTTAGATCTATCTCTATAGATCTTAATTCCCAATATACAGGATGCTTCTCCCAAATCCTTCATGGAAAACTTTGAAGATAGCCAAGTCTTGACCGATTATAACATTGGGATATCATTTCCAATGATAAGTATGTCATCGACATACAAAACCAAAAAGACAATTATTTTTTCACTTGTCTTTTTATACACACAAGGTTCATCCACATTTTTAATGAAGCCAAACTCCCTGATTGCTTCATCAAAGTGGATGTTCCAACTCCTTGATGCTTGCTTTAATCCATATATAGATTTTTTAAGCTTGCATACTTGATTAGGTCTCCCACTTGAAACAAACCCTTCTGGTTGTGACATAAAAACTTCTTCCTCAAGGTATCCATTGAGGAAAGCAATCTTTACGTCCATCTGCCAGATTTCATAATCATAGTATGCTGCTATTACAAGTATAATCCTGATGGACTTGAGCATTGCTATTAGTGAAAAGGTTTCATCATAATCAATACCATGTTTTTGTCTGAAACCTTTTGCCACTAGCCTGGCTTTGTAAGTATCTACTTGGCCATCTGCTCCAATCTTCTTCTTGAAGATCCATTTACACCCAATTGGGTTAACTCCTTCAGGTGGATCAACTAATGTCCAAACCTGGTTAGAGTACATGGAGTCCATTTCGGATTTCATGGCATTTAGCCATTTGTCAGAGTCTTTACTCTCGACAGCTTCCGAATAGGTTACAGGATCATCATCCTGAATGATACTGGCCTCATTGTCATTTCCAATAACAAAGCCATATCGGAGAGGTGTACCCCGCACTCTCTCTGACCTTCAGAAAGGAGGTGTGTGTTGTGGATGTTTCTGAATTATAGGAACATCTGGTTGGGGAATTACATCAGGTGTAGGTTGAACTTCTTCAAGTTCAAATATCCTTCCACTGCCATCTTCTTGGATGAATTCTTTTTCCAAGAAGGTTGCATGTCTACTAATAAAACCTTTGGTTCAGTAGGGTGATAGAAAATGTATCCCATTCCTTCTTTAGGATATCCTACAAACCTGCATTTGTCAGTCCTAGCACTTAGCTTATGCCCAAAATCATTCTTGACATAAGCTGGGCAGCTCCAAATCTTGAAATACTTAAGACTTGGTTTTCTCCCTTTCCATTATTCATATGAAGTGCTATTAACAGCCTTTGATGGTACTCTGTTCAAAATGTGAGTAGCGGTCTCTAGGGCATGACCCCAAAAAGAGACTGGAAGATCAGTGGAGCACATCATGGACCGTACCATATCTAATAAGGTATGATTTCTCCTTTCTGCTACACCATTTAACTGTGGTGTATATGGAGGGGTCTATTCTGAGAGAATGCTTTTATCTTTTAGAATATCAAGAAATTCACTGGACAAGTATTCTCCTCCTCGATCAGACTGAAGGATTTTAATACTATGCCCTATTTGTTTCTCAACCTCTTTTAGATACTCTTTAAATTTATCAAAAGCTTCAGACTTGTGTTTCATTAAATACACATATCCAAACCTTGATAAATCATTAGCAAAACTGATAAAGTAAGAGTATTCTCCTCTAGCCTGGGTTGTCATAGGACCACACACATCTGTGTGAACTAGTCCTAACAACTCAGTTGCCCTTTGTCCATGTCCAGTGAATGGAGACTTAGTCATTTTTTCCAAGAGACAGGATTCACAAGTTCCTAATGACTCAAAATCAAAAGGTTCAAAGAAGTTATCTTTGTATAACTTGCTTATCCTAGACTCACTAATATGACCCAGGCAGCAATGCCAGAGATATGTGACTTTGACATCATCTCTCTTTCTTTTCTTGTTCTCAACAACCAAGACTTCATCATTGAGTGATAGAGTTAAAAGACCATTAGAAAATGTACCATAACCAAAGAATTTCTTTGAAAAGAAAATCGAGCATCCCAGGCTCGTTAACTTTATTTTATAACCTTGTTGTAATAAGGAAGGTATAGAAATAATGTTTTTAATAACATTGGGTACATAATAACATTCTTTTAATTCTAAGATATTGCCCGAGGCAATAACAATAAGTAGGTGACAATAGCTTCAGCTTGAATGGGTTCTCCACTTGCACTGAATAACTCAAAGTCACCTATCTTCAGTCTTCTAGGCCTCTGCAGCCCCTGCAAAGATTTGCAGATATGAGATCCACATGCGGTATCAAGTACCCATGAATTAGAAGCTGAAGAACTCAATGATAAACTTGTTTGTGTCATTAACAAACCTTTAAATGCTCCAACAGCATCTTGCTTCTCCTTTGCAAGGTACAACTTGCAATTTTTCTTCCAGTGCCCTTGCTTTCCACAGTGATAACAGGATCCATCAGCGGAGGGCTTCCTTGCCTTCTTCTTACTCTTGAAGCTACTCTTAGGGTTCCTCTTTCTTTTAGGACCCTTCTTCATTGCTTGCTTCTTCTTATTATCAACTAGAAGAAGCTCAGCCTTACCACCCTTAAAGTGGCTCTCTGCTGTTTTGAACATATTTAATAACTCTGGCAATGAAGTATTCAGTTTGTTCATCGATAATTCATGACAAACTGTGAGGAGTCTGGGAGTGATTGTAGGATTAAATCCTGATTGAGCTTCCCATCCGTCACAAATCCTAACTGACCTAACCGGGTGATTAGGTCAATCATTTTGAGGACATGTGTCTGAACTAAAGAGCCCTCACTCATTCGTGCCCGGAACAACTGCTTTGATATCTCGTATCGTGCAGTCCGACTATGCTCCCCATATAGCTCTTTGAGATTGAGCAATATGGAGTGAGGTTCCATTTTCTCATGTTGCCTCTGGAGTTCATTACTCATTGAGGCTAACATTATGTACTTGACAGTCATGCTGTCATTCTGCCACATTTTATATGTGGCTCTTTCCTCCTCGGTAGCATCCTCTCCTATCGGATCAGGGTCAGGAGTATCAAGGATATAGGCAATCCTTTCCTGAGATAAGACTATCCTCAGGTTCCTCAACCAGTCCACATAATTGGGATCGGTCAGCTTGTTGGCATCCAAGATGCCATGCAGTGACAGAGTAGAAGCCATGAAAATATAATCTACATAAATAAAGAACAACTATAAGTAGACCACTCAAGATGACATCCATAACTAGATAAGGACTTTACATCTAATTATGTCTCCCACTATTTTATTCGAATACCATAACCCTCAAATATGGTCAGCAGGAAACCACACTAGGGTTCCCTTAGTGGGGTTGAGATCCCAATCCTTCATGAATGCCTTGTGTTAATCACAACAAACACCCATGAGTTCAAGGGTAGGAAAATCCCTTCCAATTGCATCCTATTGCAATTCTCAACATTAGACTTGCCTCTAATACATTTATAGCCTTGTGTATGCATAATAAACTATAATGTATTAGTTTAGTCATACCCTTCATTTAATATAGTCATGATTGAATAATGTCACCCTTGAGTATAGTCAACAAAGCAACATAATCAATCATACTATATAGCATAGAAAATACTAAGACAAATATCATATCAAATCCTAAAATAGGTATTGTGTTAATCACAACAAACCTATAATAGTAAATTTGACATGGATTTTGCTTTGCATGAAGGAAGGCAATTTTGCAGTGTACTTAACCAATTTGCATTTCTAACTTAAGGTCTAGATATAGCCAAATTGGCTAGATAAGTGAAAGAGATAAGGGAGTCCCCCTATTGCTTTCCTTAGTCACCAATAGAATTAGCCAGGTCAGACAACAGAACTAATTAAAAAACCTCATTCCCTTTACCTTCCCAGAACCACTTGCCTAGACATCAATTGGCTTAATCAAAGATCCTTAAATAGATTTGCTTCATGATTAATTTACACTACGACTAAATATACTTTTATGAGGGCATTTATGGTCTCTTAACACATTCTAATAGATAATGCTTATAAAACATTTATCCCATACATTCTAAACATATACAAAATATGTGCCAAGTGAATCATCATTCTAGGACAACCTTACAACATAACAGATGTCCACCGTTATATTAGGACAACCTTATTTCAGAATGTGACTTAAACATCTAGACATATCTCTATGTAGATTAGGATTTAAGTGTAAAACCCTAATCAGTGATAAGCAACATAAGATATGATACTAATATCATGCATAATATTTGCATATCATAATATCATGCTAAACATTTTATATAGTATTCAACCAAGCATAAAATGATCATTAATGGAATGCATCAAGGTTGCTCTGATACCACTGATGGGTTTCGATGACACAACGGATGGTAGAATTTCAAAATTTTCATTTGAAAAATATAAGAAATCGAAACCCTAATCCAGAATCCCTTGAGCATAAAAATTAACTAATCATATAATGAGGCTTAAGAAGAATACCTGATACGCTATAACCTTCTTCTTTCCACTAGGCACACAAGTGCATGCCCTTCAGAGATGATCCACACGAGAACTGAACCAAGGAGACACTCCTTTTTTGCTTGCTTAAACCACTAGGACTCTTTGGCAGCCTTCTGCAGCCTTTTCTTCTTTCCCAGACTAATACCCCCCTGATAAGCACTCTGAACCCTCTCCTAAACTCTTCTTACTTCTACTTAACACTTCTTTATTCTATTCCTAAGCCCTTGTCTTAATTTGGCAGACTTGTCTTAAAGAAAGAACAATGTCTTAACAAAGGAAGGAAATGACAAAGAGGATAAGTGCAAGAATGTAAGAAAGAAAGGATAGAATAATAATGCTCTCGTTAAAACACCGATGGGTTTATATAGGAAAGCAAGAGGCGTGGGATAAGGCTCTTCATCAGCCCTTGATCTGCTTTTCATCAGATCAAATAAGACCCTTCAATGAGAATGAGTCTTTTGGATCTAAAAAATACATCCTTTCATGCGCCAATAAACTTATCTGCGTCCCTTGGATTTAACCGATGTTTTTTTCTTCATGCCATGTGGCATGTAACCGGCTTATGAGAAGGCAATTGGCATGGAATGAAGAGACATATCCCTTCAATTAATAAAACTACCCATTTAAATTTGAATTGGTGCGGCAACCATGAAGAGTCGCGACTCTTCATGTCGCGCGCGCCAATTGCTTCCTTCCTTTCCCTTTTGTACGGTAAAAGGCTGAAGGAATGGGTGTTAGGATAAGAGGAGAGACTCCTTGCTTATCTAGAAACCACCTCCCCAAAGCAGAAGGACTCCTTTCCTTCTCTCATGCCAATAATTTCTAGCGCAAATACCAAAAGGCGCCAAGAGTCCAAATCAGTTTGGACTCTTCATAAATCCAAGATAAAGGATGATAAAATCCAAATAAAATCAGATTATTTGACCCCACTTAGGACACAACCCAATCAAGATTTCTCATAATTGGTTTGCCCAATTAGCAAGCAAATAGACCCCACTAATTGGGTTAGGAATTAGGCTAGCATACATATGCTAATATGCAATCTAGCTATTCAATTAGGATTGATTAACCCTAATATAATCCAATCAATTCCTAGGTTATTCTTATATGTTGTGATCCTTTGGGTTCCACATCTAGCCAGCAGTAGGTCCGGGTCCAAAGCCGATTCGATCCAATCGGACATGTTTGACCTAATTATGTCAAATTAAACTGACCCAAGTTGCCAATTTGAACCAACTATCAAATTGACTCATGAATCTAATCAAATTGATTCATGATAACCTACATGACATGAGTGACGTCTAGCAATGTGTCATGCCTACCTGGAAGATGAGGAATTTGGTAGAAATTATCAAATACCCTTCAGTGGAAAGTTTCGCGTGCAATTCAATCTCTCGATCTCTTTTATCCCGAATAAGTGATGGGTATGGATTAATGTCAACCCTAGCACTTAGTCATTTCGAATCTCAATTCGATAATGATGACTCTATTGATGATCGATTGGAAATCTTTTTTAATCTCATCCTGCTTTGATCAAAGACTCCCTGAGTCATCAATTGAAGAGATTTCTTGGGATAATATTTCCTGTTACTAGGAATGATCGATTCCTTGTTGATCCACTCTCATCCTTCATACACCTTTCACCATATTCGAGAACATCCCGTGCATACTCAATGTCATGAATGGTATGATCAGAACATGGCTTAGTGTGCATAGGATCTAAGGTGATCTCAGGTCTAAAGATCACTTGCACAACTCCCACTATGAGAACTACCTTTTGACAAGCAGTAAGGCATCCATAAGAAGTTCTCGGTGTGGACCAGTTCAGTGAACTCATGTCTTCAATGAGCACCCATATCCTTATATTAGTGTCTCTACACTAGTGGCTGTGAGATCAACCACCCTCTCTTAAGAGCATACATAGGATATGCTGGTCTTTCCGAAGTATCGATCCCCTAATCGATAATCCAACGACCAGGACATTCTAGATTAGGTTTATAGGAATTTAGGTCTCACTGTTATGATTTTCATCATAACCCTAATTCCATTTCCCTAACCTATGGGGTTCACCAAAATCTATTAATCAGACACAGTAGTATGATGAAAACAAATGCCTTTTATTAATACATAAAATGTCATACATGAGTTTGGAAGTTTACAGAAATGTCCTTACAATGATTGGCTTTTAGGGCATTATTCTTTCATTCTAGCCCTATCTCCCAGCCCCCTTCTTGTGAGCCGACTTGATTTCTAGTAGCTAAGCCCTCAGGAGCACAAGATGGAGGCCCGCGGCAAAGCAAGAGTATGTAAGCCAAAGTCACCCTTCAAGTAGAAGGATGAGCTCGACAGAAATTATTAAAATAATTATTTATTGATTTCTTGCAGATTATCAAGAGATTTTTAAAGGATTTATCAAGTATAGTAAATTACCCACAAATTATTTAATGATTTTTCAGCATAATTGAATTTTGAACATAACTTAATATCCTTTTACTACAGAAATAGATTTTGAACAAGACATTCGAGCAATAACAAATGACAACACGAGAACTTGCCATCGCTAAAATTATTAATGATAAAAACTAGATTATTAGCGATAACATACTCTATCATGAATAATATTTAAGTCTAATATTTTTTTATATTTTAAATTTATTAGCGATGGATATTTTTACTTTTAGCAACAGTATTATAGTCATTAAAAGTTTTTGAAATTTTATTTTTTTATTTTTTTTATAAAAGATATTATCGATGGAGTTATTTTAGTAGCAATGGGATTTGTCATCGCTAATAATGTTTAAAACTTAATGCTTTAAATTTTAGTTTTTCTTAATTTTAAATTTTTAGAAAATATTATTAGCGACGAATGATAGCTTATTAGCGACAGAAATTGGTTATTGCTAATAAATTCACTATTTTCAATACATTACTGATAACTTTTAGTGACACCAATTTTGTCATTGCTAAAAATATCGATATGACTTCCCTCCAAGTGAGAGATTGGCCAAAAGTTTTCACCTCTCCCTCTCCCGTGTCGATTCTCTCTCCCCACTTTGTCCGGCTCCCTCCCTGTGCCATCCATCCCCTCCCCTCACCATCCGACCCCCTTCCCATGCTATTTGGCCTCCCCTCGTCATTCGGTCCCCTTCCTGTGCTATCCGATCCTCTCTCTCTCATTGTCCGACCCTCCTCCCCTCGTTGTTCTACCCCCTCCCCATAACATCTGATCTCCTCCCTGCACCATCTAGGCCATCTCCTCATGCTATCCGGGCCCTCTCCCCATGCTGTTTGGCTTTCCTCCCCTCGTCGTTTAGCCCTCCTCCCCTCATCATCCGGTCCCTTCCCATGCCATCTGATCCCTCCCTGCACTGTCCAACCTCCCCTCATCATTCAGCCCCCTCCCCGACCGTCTGAGCCCTCTCCTAGTGCCGAGCTTGCTATGCTGTGAAGCCCTCTCCCCACTTCGAGATTGCCATGCCATGTAGCCCCTCCGCATGCCAAGCTCACCGTGCCCTCCGACCCCCTCCCCGTGATGTGTAGCCCCCTCATCATGTCGAGCTTGCGTTGCCGTGAAGCCCCCTCCCCTCCTCTCTAGTGAGCGCCTCTATCTACAACTAATATTACCACACTAACTGAAGAACCTGAGCCAGATATAGATTAATTTTTATTTTTTATTTCTTATAATTATGGAGATATTATGCGGTGTTTTATATCTTAGTTTTTCCTTCTTATTGATTTCATCTAGAACTTTAATTTTGATTTTTTTTTCTAAAATTTATTATATTTTTTAAAGTGAATTAGTTATGATATTTGAATTTATTTATATTTTTTCTTCCATATTTTGATTGCTTTTAACATTTTTTGTGATTTTTTTATAGAATTTTGTAAGATTATTGTCCTGGCATGAAATTTCTATCAAGGTGGTATGTAATGAGTTATGAGACTAGGTAATATTCTAGATTATTGAAATAGTAATCACTTTTTTCTAAAGCTTGGTACATATCATTAGCGATAGCAGTGATAACAGTACCAAAGCCATCATTAAAAGTTAAATCTTTATATTAATAAATTTAATTAATTAATTCTTTATTTAATTATTTATATAATAATTACTTAACTAGATGTTTATATAATTAAGTAGATGCTTATTTATTGATTTAATAAATAATATATTATTTTTTATTTGTTTAATTATTTATTTAATTATTTAGATATTTATTTAATAATTGTATATTTATTTAATTAACTAGATGCTTATTTATTGATTTAATTAATTAGGTGCTTATTTAATTAATTAGATGAGGGACTTGAGGGTGATGACTTAGTTGCTGGAATGGGGTTCGAGTCCTTGTTCATTAGTGGGATAGTGGAGAGCAGGAGGATTTGGATTCGGGTCCAACAATTAAGGTTGGGTCTGGACCTGGATATATATATCTAGATTTCGATCTGAACCCGATCCATTGATAACTCTAAAATAAAGCTAAAAAAATAAGAGAAGAAAAAATTAAACTCCCTCTTTGTGTCATAGTTAAAGAAAAGAAGAGCTAAAGATGAAGAAAAATAAGGGACAGCGAGGATTGTAGATTCTAGCTTACTATTGAATTCATTCATTATTGATTTTAATTTTTTAAAAAAATTTTAGTTACATCATTTGCATGATCATGGGCTGGTCTAATATCATCTAGTGCAATATCTAGTTATTGATTAATTTATGTTTTAATTCGTATGAACTGAACAAAGTTAACAGCTCAAATGCATTAAAATATAAATTAATAAATAACGAAAGATTGTACTAGATGATGTCAGACTAGTTTATGATGTAAATGATGTAACTAAAGATGAAGAAAAAGTTAAAACTTTTATAGTAAATAAAGTTAACATTCGAGTTAGAATATCCCATCGATGTTGTTTCCTTGTTGTTCTTTGTCTTCCTCTCTTCTCTTATTTTGTTTATTTTATCTTAAAACTCTGAACGAGCCTAGTTCTAATTGAAACATAGATATATCATACCTACACCCAACCTGGACCCTAGATATATCAACAAGATTGGGCATCACTTTTGGCCTTGCCGTTCGGTCCGAACCCGGTCCGAAAATATGCTCCGTCAGGATAAGTATTTAAAATTATTCAAGAATTTAAATATAAAGAATCCTTGTGACCTTCTCATACTCTAATTTCTGGGATGAGGATTCCAAGAAGAAAATGAGATCTTTGGTAGAGAAGCACTTGAGATCGTAGGAGAAGCCTCGAAGTTATCGATCTCCTGTGGTGGCCATTTTAGAGTGGAAGCTCTAAAATTATTCTATTTGTGTCCATCAATAACCTTGAGACACAAGAGTGATGCCATCGATAGTTGTTGCTACATCATTGAAAATTTATTATCAAAGGCTATTTTCTACTAAAAAAATTAGAAGCTAGATATGTTGAATTAGTCAATGAAAAGGTATCTTTAGCTGTACTTAAGATATTACAGTCCATTCTAATTTTATTATTTGGTTGGCGATAGTAGCAGTGATGTAGTTGTTACACCAGCTATTTCAATATCTTCAATTCCAAGGTGAGCATCCTTGGCATCAAAGTAGCTTAAAGTCGAGTGGTAACTAGTTCGTTGTTGACTTCATTCATTATCAAGATTTTAATTTTTTTTATTTTTAGTTACATTATTTACATAATCATGAGCTAGTTTAAAAATATCAAGGATAATTTTTATTATAGATTAATTTATATTTTAATGCATATGAATTGAACAAAGTTAACATTTTTATACATTGAAATATAAATTAATCGATGATTAGAGATTGTGCTTGGTAATATTAAGCTAGTTCATGATTAAAATAATGTAAATAAAGATGAAAAAAGAGTTAAGATTTTGATTGTAAATAAAGTCAATAGTGAGATAGTTATTATTCAGTTCTAAGCTATTTTGGTGCCAAGACATGATGATGGACATTCATTTTAGAGTAGAAGGTATCTAGTATAGCTCGTACGAGAGCTGCATCATTGCTAATTTGTTGATCAAATAATAAAGTTAGAATAGACTGCAATATCTTAAGTATAATTAAAGATATCTTTTTATTTACTAATTTGGTATATCTAGATTCTAATTTGTCTAGTCTAAATCGACTATTGATAATAATGTTCTACTGGGATTGCTGTGATAGTCAGTGGTGCCACTCCCATGTCTCAGGGTAACTAGATGGGCACAGATCAGAAGCTCGTTTTAGGACTTTCTCTTCATAATTAATGGCCACCATAAGAGATCGATAGTTTCTGTAATATTCGGCTTGGGCTGAAGTCGGCACGCCCAGCCGACTTCAACCCAAACAACGAAAAAAAAAAAAAACAGAGGAGAGGGAGGCGGAGTGGAACAGGGGATATCTTCTTCCTCATCCGATCGAGGATTTCGTCAGAGAAGTCGGGGGAGAGAGAGAGAGAGATGGACGGCAACAAGGTTTAGATGGAATGGAACTCTGATAGGTGGAGTTCGTTTCCCAAACGTCGAAGGAACCGTCGGGAGTTGTTTTTAAATCCCCTCCACCGTCGTCGACACAGATCCATCGGGCTCCCTCCACGGCACTTCTTCCTCTCCGGCGAGCATCCAGGAGTCCGGCGAAGTCAGGTAAGTGTTTTTATGAGTTTTTTTTAAAGAAAAGAGGGGGGGGCGAACCTAATTTCCGATTAGGGACTGTGGATCCATGGGTGGCTTCGTCGCCGCCGTCCGCCGTCTGCCGAGATGTCTTCCCGGAGACCTTCTTCCTAGGTCGCCGGTAGCCGGGGGGGAAGGCCGGACCGGTTTGGTTCAGGCGAGGCAAGGGGAGGGGCCGTTCGGGAGAAAGAAGAAAAGAAGGAAGAAAAGAGGAAGAAAGGAAAAAAAAAAAGGGTTTGGTTTTGGGTTCGGGAGAAAGGAAAGAAAAGAAAAGAAAAAAAAAAAAATAAAATAATAAATATATATCTATATATGTGTATATATATAAATATATATAAATATATATATATATTGGTTCGATCCAGAAGAAGAGAAAAAAAAATAATAAATAAATAAATATATATAATAAGAGAGAAGGAAGAGAGAGAAAGAGGAGAGAGAAGGAAGAGAGAGAAAGAGGAGAGAGAAGGGAGAGAGAGAAAGAGGAGAGAAGGAAGAGAGAGAAGAGGAGAGAGAAGGAAGAGAGAGGAAGAAGAGAGAATCCAGGGATTTTCTCGAAATTCATGAAATTCGAGAATTTAGATTTTAATTAAATTATTTATTAATGTAGGGAATCAGTGTTCTGAGCAGGGAGGCATCGAGCAAAAATTCGGGTACTGACTAGTATCCAATATATTAGGATTGACGATAAGGTAAGAAATTCTGTATCGATCATTCTTTTATGCATGAGTTTATATATGCATTTACACGTAAATATATATTATATGGCATAGTTGTTTTCTTGTGATAGATAATATTTTTTAAACATTATTGTCGTCGGTATTCCATGCATGATGTTATAGAGAAAATTGATATCCGGATGGGTTGGACCATGATACTGGATTGCTAAACAAGTTGAACCATGAAACCGGATATCGAGTGGGTTGGACCACGATATCGGTTAATACAATGTGTTGAACCATGACATCGGTTATCGAGTGGGTTGGACCACGATACCGTTGTCGAGAGGTCATAAAAGATGTTTCGACAAGTGTTAATGAAGTAAAAACGGTATTTGGTCTAGCCATGCTACGGTTGCACCGTGGTTATACAGCCTGAGCCATGGGCTTTGTACGTGGGAGCCGGCCACGGGCGGATAGTACGTGGGACAGCCGAGCCACGGGCTTAGTACATGAGCAGGACCGACCATAGTATGCATGGTCGCTTTTGTGGTTGCCAGTCATGGGCTGGTACATGACCGTGGCTAGACCAGAACCCTAAAGATAAAGGTGAATAATGAGAATATTAAAGGAAAAATGCAAAGTTATCAAAGTTTGTAATACATGAGGCTGAAATCATTTTATTGCATTGACATATCATATTTGTATTTTATTATTTCAGAAAATTATATTATTATTTGGAATGATCATATAGATGCCTTACTGGGCTGTATAGCTCACTTTCTATCCTTTTAAATTTTCAGAGACTCAGGACACGTGACAAGATTTGGGCTGGCGTGAGACGAAGACCTATACATGCTGAGTTAGTTAGAGTTAGATTTTAGTTACGATTACTGATGCTTGTTGTAAATCAGTAGATCAATAGTTGACTGATTTAATAAATGGATGCCACCTGATTAATTATATGATATAAGTTTTCTTTTGATATGTTGACTCTGGTGTAATTAGGCCTTGCATGATCTCTAGGGTAAAACCTAGGATTTGTGCGGCCGGTCACGTAGCCGATTCTGGTATTGGATTCGGGGCGTGACAGAGTGGTATCAGAGCCAGGTTCTAGGATCTTAGGATATAAGCTCAATGAGAGAGAGTGTGGGTTGATCCATATGTGGGGTGGATATTATGTCATGATTTTTGACCATCTGAGTGTTAGTTGTATACTAACAACATTGGTGTAGGCTTTCCATGGCACATGGTAGTGGACGTGGACGTGTTAGGAGGCCCACAAGATTTGCGGATGGAGCAAATGCTTGGGATCCTATTGAGTAGCATGAGAATGCTGGAGCCTTATCTGATAATGAGGAACGTCCACAAGACCCAATGCCGAATCTGGTGGACAACACCGGTAATGAAGAGCATCACCATGAACCAGTGCCCAATCCTTTGGATAACACCCGGAGACTGGAACTGCTGAAACAGGAACACCGGGTGGATCTAGAGTTCAGCCTGGGGACCAGATGGGTCTTCCTCAGCTATTACAAATTTTAGTGTAACAGCAAGCTACTGCAAGAGCTGATACACTAAGATTTATGGAAGCCCAACAGCAACAGCAGCAATTTATGCAACAGTTGTTATTACAATGACAACAGCCAGAAATCAGAATTCCTCAAGAACGGCCAATTACACTAATAGATTTCAAGAAGTATGCGCCGCCGGTATTCAAGGGGACTTCTGATCCTATGGAGGCAAAGGGATGGCTGAAAGCTGTTGAAAAAGTTTTCCAAGCCTTGCGGTGTCCAGAAGGGGAGAAGGTTACCTTCACTACCTTTTTATTGCAAGATGAGGCAGCTGCTTGGTGGGAATTAGAGCTTGGAAAGCAAGGACCAACTGATGTACCATATACCTGGGCAGATTTTAGAAGGATTTTCTATGAGAGGTATTTTCCTCAAAGTGTTCGGGTACAGAAATTCCAGGAATTTGATCGCTTGGAGCAGGGTAGTTTAACTGTTTCTCAGTATGCAGCAAGGTTTGAAGAATTATCGAGATATGCTCCATCACTGATAATGGATGAAGGGATCCGGGCCAGAAAATTTGAAAATGGATTGAGAAGTCGGATTCAGCATCAGATGTCTGTATTCGAACTTACCACCTATAAAGAAGTGGTTAATAAGGCACTGATAGTAGAAAGAGGATTAGATGCTGCTCAAGCAGAGAGAGAAAAAGCTTTAAAGAAAAGATCCATATCAGGGGAAATTCAGGATCAATCTAATGAAAATATCAGTGCAAAGGCAAGGAAACTTGACACCGCTGCATTAGATGACAAAGTTAGACAAAGGGATGATATTCAGTGCTACCGGTGTGGTGGACCATACCTTAAGCGAGACTGCACCTGGCCAGGAGGAAAATGTTTTAATTGTGGAAAGGAGGGTCACACTGCAACTGTATGTCGTCTTGGTCAAGGGTCACAGCGTCAAGCACCTCAAGCATCGCGTGACGGACTTCAACAAAGAGGACAACATAAGTTAGGTACCCAAGGACGGGTGTACGCACTCACCCAGCAGGATGCCAATGCATCCAATTCAGTAGTGACAGGTATGAGTAGGTTATGACCATTTGGGATGGTAATACGAGTAATTAAAATTATATTGACATGGTGATTATTAAGATATGACAAGAATAGTGTTAAATCTTAGATTATGATGATCTGGAACTGTGGTATAAGTGATTTTGATAGATGTGAGTGATATCGAAATTCAAGTCATGATTATTCGAGACTAGAAATTTGTGATTTGGAAATCACCTAGTGGTTGTTAAGACATAACATGGACTCAGAACTATGACATAAGTGATTAGGATAAGGTTTGAATGTCAAAAATTTGATCTGAAATATAAATGAGAAAGGATAAGTTTTGAATAAGACTTGGAAGGTAAATACCTTAAGAGGTGACTAATTAAAAGTTGGAGATCGAATAACATGAGGGTTGGTTATTTTTAAAGTTTAAAAAAAAAAAAAATCTCAATCAAGCTAATTTCATGGACGAAATTATTTTAACGGGGGGAGAATGTAATATTCGGCTTGGGCTGAAGCCGGCAGGCCCAGCCGACTTCAACCCAAACCAACGAAAAAAAAAAAAAATAGAGGAGAGGGAGGCGGAGTGGAACAGGGGATTATCTTCTTCCTCATCCGATCGAGGATTTTGCCGGAGAAGTCGGGGGAGAGAGAGAGAGAGATGGACGGCAACAAGGTTTAGTTGGAATGGAACTCCGATAGGTGGAGTTCGTTTCCCAAACGTCGAAGGAACCGTCGGGAGTTGTTTTTAAATCCCCTCCACCGTCGTTGACACAGATCCATCGGGCTCCCTCCATGGCACTTCTTCCTCTCCGACGAGCATCCAGGAGTCCGGCGAAGTCAGGTAAGGGTTTTTATGAGTTTTTTTTTAAGAAAAGAGGGGGGGGCGAACCTAATTTCCGGTTGGGGACTGTGGATCCACGGGTGGCTTCGCCACCGCCGTCGCCGCCGTCCGCCATCTGCAGAGACGTCTCCCCGAAGACCTTCTTCCTAGGTCACCGGTAGCCGGGGGGGAAGGCCGGACCGGTTTGGTTCAGGCGAGGCAAGGGGAGGGGCCATTCGGGAGAAAGAAGAAAAGAAGGAAGAAAAGAGGAAGAAAGGAAAAAAAAAAAAGGGGTTTGGTTTTGGGTTCGGGAGAAAGGAAAAGAAAAGAAAGAAAAAATAATAATAATAAATATATATATATATATGTGTATATATATAATATATAATATATATATTGGTTCGGTCCAGAAGAAGAGAAAAAAAAATAAATAAATATATAATAATAAGAGAGAAGGAAGAGAGAGAGGAGAGAGAAGAGAGAGAAAGAGGAGAGAAAAAGAGGAGAGAGAAGGAAGAGAGAGAAAGAGGAGAGAGAAGGAAGAGAGAGAGGAAGAAGAGAGAATCCAGGGATTTTCTCGAAATTCATGAAATTCGAGAATTTAGATTTTAATTAAATTATTTATTAATGTAGGGAATCAGTGTTCTGAGCAGGAAGGCATCGAGCAAAAATTCGGGTACTGACTAGTGTCCAATATATTAGGATTGACGATAAGGTAAGGAAATTCTGTATCGATCATTCTTTTATGCATGAGTTTATATATGCATTTACACGTATAATATATATTATGTGGCATAGTTATTTTCTTATGATAGATAATGTATTTTTTAAACATTATTGTCATCGGTATTCCATGCATGATGTTATAGAGAAAATTGATATCCGGATGGGTTGGACCATGATACCGGATTGCTAAACAAGTTGAACCATGAAACCGGATATCGAGTGGGTTGGACCACGATATCGATTAATACAATGTGTTGAACCATGACATCGGT
Source organism: Areca catechu (assembly GCA_021397845.1). Lineage (NCBI taxonomy): Eukaryota > Viridiplantae > Streptophyta > Magnoliopsida > Arecales > Arecaceae > Areca > Areca catechu. Next base: position 91,232,721 of record CM038048.1, on the reverse strand, counting down.
TATCGAGTGGGTTGGACCACGATACCGGTTGTCGAGAGGTCATAAAAGATGTTTTGACAAGTGTTAATGAAGTAAAAACGGTATTTGGTCTAGCCATGCTACGGTTGCACCGTGGTTATACAGCCTGAGCCATGGGCTTTGTACGTGGGAGCCGGCCACGGGCGGATAGTACATGGGACAGCCGAGCCACGGGCTTAGTACGTGAGCAGGACCGACCATAGTATGCATGGTCGCTTTGTGGTTGCCAGTCATGGGCTGGTACATGACCGTGGCTAGACCAGAACCCTAAAGATAAAGGTGAAATAATGAGAATATTAAAGGAAAAATGCAAAGTTATCAAAGTTTGTAATACATGAGGCTGAAATCATTTGATTGCATTGACATATCATATTTGTATTTTATTGTTTCAGAAAATTATATTATTATTTGGAATGATCATATAGATGCCTTACTGGGCTGTATAGCTCACTTTCTATCCTTTTAAATTTTCAGAGACTCAGGACACGTGACAAGATTTGGGCTGGCGTGAGATGAAGACCTATACATGCTGAGTTAGTTAGAGTTAGAGTTTAGTTACGATTACTGATGCTTGTTGTAAATCAGTAGATCAATAGTTGACTGATTTAATAAATGGATGCCACCTGATTAATTATATGATATAAGTTTTCTTTTGATATGTTAACTCTGGTGTAATTAGGCCTTGCATGATCTCTAGGGTAAAACCTAGATTTGTGCGGCCGGTCACGTAGCCGATTCCGGTATTGGATTCGGGGCGTGACAGTTTCGACGTATTCTCCCATGATCTTAAGGACTTTTTTATCAAGGATTTCATTTTTTTCTTGGAGCCCTTTCAAAAGATAGATACAGAAGGTCGTGGAGGCTTTTTGTCTTTAAATTATTGAATCATTTTAAATATTTATTTTCTATCATTTTAATTTGGTGAATATAATGAGTAAGACTTAGAGCGATGAGTAGGAGTCGAGTCATAGGATTCGCCACAACTTTGATCCTTCGGTAGCTTGGTACTCTTCAGCATCTTCATCTCAAGCTCTGATGATCTAGATGTTGAGTGATATACACATCAAGAATATCATGACCCAGATATTTGCTCAGCAATCATAGAGCATTCGGGATGCCATACGTGTTTTGATCATCGACACTCTCTAGGATCCATGTCTGAGCGATCAACTGGTCTTATTGTGATAGTCATCATTGCAGGTAGGATTATTAATAAATTTCTTTATTTATTATATTTTTTATATTTAAAATTTGTTAATAATATTTTTTCTTTATCTAAATTTTTTATTTATAATTATACTTGTTAATTATTATTTTATATTTAATATAGTTTAAGAAATGTAATTATTTATTATTAAAATATATTTTTTTAAAAATAATTACTTTAAAAAATTAAAAAATTATTAGCAATGATGTTGGTGATAGTAAATGCCATTTATAAAAATTTTCTATCACTAAAAGATTTTTATCGATGACTTTTTAGCGATAGATTTTTTGGATGCTAATAATTATTTTTTAAATTATCTTTTTAAAAAATAAAAAAAATTTTTAGCAATGGACTTTGCCGTCATTAATACCATATCTAATAACAACTATTAGTAATGGTGTTTAAACTATCTATAATAAGGGTTTAATGTGATGGCCTTGTAGTGATAGAAAGCAATCGCTAAAAGTATTAGCGATAAAAAATTTGATACTTTTTTTTTGTAGTGCTTGAAAATCCATTTCTAATCTCTCGGTGATTTTCCCTGGGATAGATCCCTTGATGAAACGTTGATTTTTGGTTTTGGTAAAGGGCAAACAAAACTTTTTTATCTCTCTTCTTTGACTCTTTAAGGACATTTCTTTGACCTTTGATAAGCCTCTCTTCTTCTTATGGTGAGCGAGGTTCTTTAAATCCCTTTTCAACTATCTCTCATAAATATTAAAACTCCAATAAAACCTTGATTTAAATGTTTCAATGATCATAGTTTTCCTTTGTTAATTTAGAAAGTTGAATGGGAAGCATGTTACTCTCTATTTTAATTAAAGATGCATATGTTGCTGCCAAACCCCAGGAAGAGAAGACAACAAGACTTACTCCATAAAAGTCAAGTTGAGAACGGTGAATGTCTATGGCCGCTATGTCATATCACGAACCTAGCATCGAGATCGGCTACACGACCAGCTGTATAAATCTTAGGTATCACCCTAGAGATCGTGCAAAGCTTTTAAAAATCCATTACAACTTCAATTTCCAAAAGTACCGTTGATCACAAATTATATAAAAAAGATGCCTAATGTAAAGAAAATAATATAACTTATATGTTTGCAATCTCAGTCATCTTCTAGTCATCTGAGTGGTACTAATGATTTTCTAGCAATTCATCATTTCAGCATAAATCCAATCCATCGCCAGGCTCAAATATCGACACATCTCTGAGAAAGAAAAGAAGTAGGGGGTGTGAGCTTTATAGCCTAATAAGGATCCTACACACTCACACCAGTATAATATAATATAATTCAAAATAACAATAATCAATATCAAGTAGAACATAAATATTAAAATCTTATATCAAGTAATCAAGATAACTCAATATCGAAAAATACAAAGGCACGCATCAATTAATATCAAATATCCATCCCATTCAGAAATGCAATGCCACATTGTTGCCTAGTAAGCAACCCAAGAGGGGGGTGAATTGGGTCTCAAAAAAAAATTAAATGAAATGCAGGTATGAGAACCAATCCAATAATCAACCTAAGTACAATGAATACAAGTGTAAGGTGCTTTTAGTGAGTATGCAGTGGAAATATAAAAATAATAAAAATAAGAGCAAATTAAAGAGACAAGCAATCACAAATACAAAGTATAGTGGTTCGGTGCTTTCCAATGCACCTACATCCACTCCCCAAGGTCTACTTGGGAATTCACTATAATCTTAACCGATTACAGCCGATTAGTTTTCTGGGTTTACTAATCAAACCCAACTTGTTTTCATAAGGCTCACAAGTCAAAACCTCACTTAGTTTTCCGGGCTTACCAAGAACCTAATTGGTTTTAAGGCTCACCAACAACCTCCCTTGGTTTTGTGGGCTAACCAAGAACCTAATTGGTTTTCAAGGCTAACCAACAACTTCCTTAGTTTTGCGGGCTAACCAAGAACCTAATTGATTTTTAAGGCTAACCAATAACCTCCTTGGTTTTCCAATAGGCTAACTAAAAACCTTTACAACAAGAATAAGTTTGAAGTAAAGAAACAATGAAAGCTTTCTAATAAAAGCGGATATCTCTATGAAGCTTTGTTGTAGTGCTGCCTTCAACTTGATGAACTTCAATAAATGCTTAAGAAGGTTGAACTTGAATGCTCTTGAAGCTCTTGAATACTTGGAGACTTCTTTTTTCTTGAAGGTAGTTGCTCTTAATGAATAGGAGTGAATGCACTTGCTTTTTCTTTTTCTTGGTGTTCTTTTCTTCATCCTCTTGATTCAACTAGTTTCTTCTTGAGTTTAGATTTGATTTGAATTATATATAAACCTTCCTAAGGCCTCAAAGTCAGTTTATAGCCGTTAGATACAAAAAACTAGCCATTGGAAGCCAAAAGGGACAAGTTCTGTGCTTGAAAAACTAGCCGTTACTGTTCCCAGAACTCAAAGTGTTGACACTTTAAGCTGTGAGTCGACACTTAGGGTCGACCTTACATTCCATGAGTCGACACCTAGTTCAAATATCTTTAATGAAGCTCTCTGGAATTCTCAGATGAGTCAACACTTCTTCTAATGAGTCGACACTTTGAGTCGACATTTTACATTCATGTGTCGACACTTTAGGCAAGTCTTCAACTTCAGCAAATTCTGTAACAAAAAAGTCTCAAACGATGAGCCGATCCTTGAGTCGACATCTTGAGTCGACACTTGACTAGCATGAGTCGATACTTCAGCCATGCCATCTGAAACTCTTTCTGCATACCGGCTTGAGTCAACACTTCACTATCATGAGTCGACACTTGACTGAAATTTCTTCAAAAAACAACTGAACTTCTGCTGAAACCAAATTATTTTGAACTCTTGTATCCTTTCAAGCATTCTTCAACTACCAAAGTCCACTTTAAAACTGATCTTTCATCCATAGTTGGAACTTTTTTATTGTTTGACAATCAATCAAATTTTGTTGAATTGATGAGCACCCTTTTTCTATAAAAACATACTTCAAAGAAATAGTTAGTACTCAACTTATACTTAAGCATTTTGTTTATCATCAAAATCAATAACGGAGTCAACACATATATGTTATAAAGTAAAATATCTCTTTTTCATTAATTATGGTTTCACCTCTTATTATTCACATCTTGTTATCATGATCCGGATCAACTACTGTTATCTTTTTAGGGTTTTGGACTAATCACGATCACACTCTAGCCCGTGACTGGCAATCTCAAGATCGATCATGTACTATCCGCTCGTGGCCAGGCTAACCGACGTACTATCCACATGTAGCTTGGCTATTCCATGACTAAACCCGTGGCTTAGCTGTCCCATGTACTATCTGTCCCTGGTCGGCTATTCTATGTATTATCCATCCATGATCAGCTATTCCATATACTATCCACTCCTGACTTGGCTATTCCACGTACTAAGTCCGTGGCCCAGCTATCCTATGTACTATCTATCCATGGCTAACTACTCCACATATTATCCGTCCATGGCTCGGCTATTCCATGTATTATGCCCGTGGCTCGATAATTCTCTATTTAACGTGGCTAGTCCAAACACCCTTCTTCTGGATTATTACTTTATCAAATCATCAACCGGTTATCAAATCATGTTCCTTTTAAAATTTACATCAACCGGTATAACAATCCAAATCATTCAAAAATAATCATGTTTAATACAAATATATTATACAAAACAATGAATAATTAAATTGATAATTTGTAAAATAAATATACACCACGAGAAACCGAAATCATACCGTATATAAATAATCATTCATGCCAATGATCGTACGTAGGGACCAAATCATGCAATGTATATACATAAACTGATTCTTGTGTCTAAAAACCTTTATCTCAACCGATGATAGACTTAATACGTTAGATACCAATCTGGGCTCGGATCCTGATCTAAGTGCTAAGAGACTCACATGATGCTTCTTGTCTGGAAAATCATACTCCTACAATAATAATATTAATATTAATAAATAAATATATAATAATTATAAATCAAAAACCTTCTATCCAAATTTTTTCTGTGATCCACCTACTAATACCGTAACTTTACAAATTTCTAGAGAGAGGAGCTTTTTGATCTCCCCCTTCAATATTTATATTTATTATTATTATTTTCTCCTCTTTCTCTCTCCTCTTCCTCTCTCCTCCTCTTCTCTCTCCTTTTTCTCTCTCCTCTTCCTCCCTCTTCTTTCTCTCTCTTCTTTCTCTCTCTTATTTCTCTCTTCTTTTCTATCTCCTTTTTGTCTCTTTTTTTCTCTCTCTTCTTTCTCTCTTCTCTTTTTCTATACTTCCTCCTCTTCTCTCCGTTCTTTTTTTTTTCTTTTTTTCTTCTTTTTCTTTTTTTTCGTTTGCCTTTTTCTTTTCTTTTTCTCTTTTCTTTTCTTTTTTTCTTTTTCTTTTTTTTTTCTCTCTCCTCTTCTTCTTCTCTTTTTCTTCCCTTCTCTTCTTCTTCTCCACCGAACAAGTAAGTTTCTTTTTTTTTCTTTTCCTTTTTTTTTCCCTTCTCTTCTTCTTCTCTTTTCCTTTCTTCTCCTCTTCTTCTCCTCTTCCTCTTCTTCTTCCCCTCTCTCTTCTTCTTCTCCATCGAATAGTAGTCTCTCTTTTTCTTTCTTTCTTTTTTTTCCTTTTCCTTTCTTCTCCTCTTTTTCTTCTTTTCCTCTTCTTCTCCTCTTCCTCTTCTTCCCCTCTCTCCTCTTCTTCTTCTCCACCAAACGGTAAGTCTCCCTCTTCTTCCTTTTTTTCCTTTCCTTTCTTCTCCTCCTCTTCTTCTTTTCCTCTTCTTCTCTTCCTCTTCTTCTTCTCCCACTTGGCCGAATCAGGAAACCCCTTGTACTCCCCTCATTCTCCCCCCAAATCCTAAGGTTCCATCAAACAAGGATCGGCCGACAGTGGTCCACGGCAGCTCGGCCTCCGTCCCGATCTGGCATCCAACAATGGCGACGGCATTGGAGAATCGAGATAAAGGTTTTCTCTCCTCTTTTTTTTCTTTTGGATTATTCCGATGATGGGAGTTCGTGGAAGGGGTATGATTTCTTCTTATACCCAGAAAATATGCATAGATTCTGATTCGGAGAAGGAGAAGACTCCCACTAGGAGTCTTCATCCTCAAAATTTTTTTTCGGGGTATTACACGCCGGAGGTGTAGTGTACTGAGTTTGAGTGAAGTCTTCCACCTGCAAAGAAAGTCCCTTGATCAAAGCTTATTTGGCAAGGGACCCTCTAAAGCTTAAGTTAGTAGAGCTTAAGGAATAGATGGTGATGTGGTGGGATCGCTGACGTAGAACACCTGTCAGATGCCATGTCAGAGTACGCTGCCATATGGATATCTCCTCCCGGGATCCTTTCCCGGGCTGAGCTCCCTAGAACGCTGGGGCCACCTGCCGAGATCGAGCATCGTCCTCCGCCAGGTCAGCTCCCACGAGATCGGGATGCCTAGGCCGGAGCTGAGCGACTTCCCTAGATCGAGCCCCTTGAAGCCGAGTTCCACGGCCCGGAGTCGAGCTCAGCCCTCCTCTGCCACATGGAGCCCCTTCAAGGTTGAGCCCTCCGGTCTGGGATCGCGTGCTGCCCTCTTCCACCAGGTTAAACTCCTCGAAGTTGAGCCTTGTGGTCCGGAGTCGGGTCCAACACTCCTCCGCCACGTGGAACCCCTTCGAGGTCGAGCCCGACGGAGCATAGTCCTACTCTCTAGCTCGGCCACCACCTCGACCAGGGCGCCAACCATCAAGGAAGCGGCACCTTCCCTCCAAGGATGCCGGCGGGTCTCCCGAGGGCCACGAAGCAGTGCCTGCCATGCCACAATAACTGTCCATCGCTGCTACTTACATCAGAAAGGAAGGAAGCTCCCTGACCAAGGCACCATGCCCTCCACCAACCACCTGTACCACTAGAAGAGGGGGGCCAGCCAAAAGGCACGAATCCCAGGGGTGACGGCCCACCGATCGAGGCCCTGCCAAGTTTCTCAGAAAGGGGCAACCAGAGGGAATGTCAGGGCGCATGGAAGCTTCCCCTACCGCATGTTAGGAAAGATGTCCCATCCACGGCACGGTACCTCGCTGCATGCGCCTGCCAACACAGGAGAGATCCCGAGGCAGGCCAAACTAAAAAACCCAGCAAGAGTAAGCCAAAAAATACAGACTACTCACGCGAGTAACAAAAAAGGAGAGAAAGGCCACATTGGAGGACCCTTCCACCTCGACTATTATCTCTTCCAGCCCGCTCTCATTTCTATTCATACCACACTCACTCCTCCTAGCATGGAGTCCATCAAGAGGGGCTCGACCAGGAGGATCTGTTCTCCTAGATCATCACTGACTTGACCGTCGGAGCACCCCCGTCGGAACCCCTAACCCAGGTCTCTAATGTTGTTTCCCTGCAGGTCCCGAAGAACGAAGAGCTCCCAGGAAGACAATTGGCAATCCAACACCCCCAGCATCTACGGCCATGGCGATCTTGGTGGCAACAGATTGGCATGCCAGGAAGGAGGACCGAAAGGCTAACTGTCAGAAGGACCCTTTTTGCTTCGAAGGGCTGGTCCCTCTGCAAGCAGTTCGATGGAAGGATGGTGACGACATGCACGCGAGAGGTTTCCACCAGCCATGCGGGAGACTCTCCCTCCCGAGGGAACCCGCACGACCCAGAAATGGAACCATCCGCTCCAGCTCAATCGCCTCTGCCAGAATCTTAGTTGGCTGCACTCACCCAGCAGATGCAGATCCTCACCACGACAGTGCACCAGCTTCAGCACTAGCACCGATCCTTGGCTACTCACCAGCAGTCAGGGACTCCTGCGGCCCATGCCGCAGCCTCCCACGATAACCTGCATTCCTTCCAAGGAAGGCCTTCGCAGTCACGGGCCATTACTGACAACAGGGGTAGCCACCAAACTCCTACAAAAAGGCAATGAGTCGGGTCTACCGACAGGGAGAGCCGCTCGTCAAACCTCGAGCGAGGGGAATCTAAACCTCGCCAAGGTAGAAAGAGCAAGACCCCCATCATGGACACCATGCACCCATGCCATGTTCTCCGTCTCCTTCGACGGTGGGGTCCATTGATGAAGCCGCCAGGCGCATGGCAGAGAAGTGCCTAGAGGAGCATGACCGCAAGTTGGCAGAATTATCCTGCCAGTTTGCCAATCTACCGGGCTCCACTAGCAGGCCAGTGGGCTACGACGCCCATCCCCCATTCTCCCAAGAGATCCAAGGGGAGCCGATCCCACATCGATTCCGTATGCCGCAGGTGGATCCTTACGATGGGACCACTGACCCCCTAGACCACCTTGAAAGTTACCGGGCCCTCGTGAGGGTCTAGGAGGCCACCGACGCCCTCCTCTATGTCGCCTTCCCTGATACTTTCCGGAAGGTAGCCCAGGTGTGGTTCACCCACCTAGAGCCGGAGAGTATCAACTCCTTCGTTCAGCTAGGGTAGTGGTTCATGGCCCACTTCGACACCTATCGAAAGATACCACGAGAGGCGGACAACCTCTTCTCTATCAGGCAGCAGGACCGCGAGCCACTACAGGACTACGTGGCCCGTTTCAAGGCTGTCGCATTGAAGATCTACAATCTTGAGGAGACAGTTGCGATGCTGGCTCTGAAGCAAGGGCTCAGGACCTCCCGCCTGACCTACTTGCTCGATAAGAAGCCCCCAAAGACCTACTCCGAGCTCTTCCTCCGAGCTTAAAAGTACATCCACATCGAGGAGACGGATCGTACGAGGCGGGAGCTCGACGGGAGGCCGTTGAAGAAGCCGACCCCCACCAAAGCATCCAGGATGCGGAAGCTGGGACCACCTGCTCCGAGCTCCCGACAAGGATCGAGGTCGAGAGGTGCTCCCGTCCCTGAAGGGAGTTAAATCCCCCTCCTCGCCCCGAGGATGAAGATCCTCATGGAGATTGAAGGTGAGAACTATCTGAGGCGCCCGCCTCCGATGAAGCCGTCCACTGGTCGTGACAAAACGAAGTACTACCACTTCTACCATGACCACGACATCGAGGAATGCCGCAATCTCTAGTGCGAAATCGAAGAGCTCATCAAGAGGGGCTACCTTGGAAGGTTTGTGGGGGGCAGACCTCAAGCAGAACCCCAGGCGCCCATTGCTCTCCCGCCAGTTCTGGCAGTCGACAACCACCCTACCGAGAAGCCAGTAGGGATGATATGCTGGGAAGCCGAGCGTGCACCCAAGAAGGCCCGAGGGGCACGGCATTTTGAAAATGTACTCCCCTTTATGAGGGAGGGGGAAGATGGGGGGAAAAATGTAAAGAATGATGCCATGGTCGTCGAGATGATGATCGCGAAGCATCCTGTAAAACACATCATAGTTGATAGTGGAAGCTCCACAGATGTGATATTCTACGATACTTTCTCCATGATGAATCTTTCTCCTGCTCAACTCAGACTTGTGCACACTTTCTTGTTGGTTTCACAGGTGATTCTATAAGAGTGGAGGGAGAAATTACTTTTCCAGTCACTATCGGGACCCCACCTCGGCAAAGCACCGTTATGGTGACTTTCATGGTTGTTAGACTTCCTTCAGCCTACTAAGTGATCCTGGGCCAAGCCGGACTCAACCTGCACGACGCCGTCATCTCCACCAAGAGACTGCTTGTACAGTTCCAAACTCCTTATGGCATCGGGGAGATGAGGGGAACGCCCCAACCGGTGCAACATTGTTTCCAAACCCTCCTTGGGGCCAAGGCTTCCGAAGGCGACCTCAGGGCGGACGATCTTGACCAAAGGGCTTAAGACCACAGGGGTGGCCTGGTCGAATGCTTGCTATCTTATTCGCTCGGAGCCGACCAGACGAAGACAGTGGAAATCGGGGCTCAACTGCTAGAGAAGGAGAGGGCCCACCTGTTGGAGTTCCTGTGGCCAAACGCAGATGTGTTTGCTTGGATGGCGGCAGACATGCCAGGTATCCCCCCTGACATCATCACTCATAAGTTAAGCCTTGATCCAAAGCACCGGCCAGTTCGATAGAAGAAGAGAAGTTTCATCCCGGAGAGGCAGGCGGCCATCAATGAGGATGTAGACAAGCTCCTCGCCGTTAGTTTCGTTCGCGAGGTACAGTATCCGAGCTGGCTGGCGAACGTGGTGATGGTAAAGAAGAGCAACAGCAAGTGGAGGATCTGTGTAGACTACACTGACTTCAACAAGGCATGCCCGAAGGACAGCTTTCCCTTGTCGAAGATCGATCAATTGGTGGACGCCACCTCGGGGCACCGCCTGCTTTCATTCATGGATGCGTTCTCCGGGTACAACCAGATATGGATTCACTCGGAGGATGAGGAACACACGGCCTTTGTCACTGACCAAGGGACATACTGTTATAGAATGATGCCCTTCGGTCTAAAGAATGCCGAGGCCACGTACCAGCATCTGGTCAACAAGGTCTTTAAAGACCAAATTGGCCGAAACATGCAGGTGTACATGGATGACATGCTGGTCATGTGCAAGCTGAGCTCGAACCATGTCACCGATCTCACCGAAGCTTTCCACAACCTCCAAAAGCACCAGATGAAATCCAACCCAGCGAAATGCGCCTTCGGGATGGCAGCCGGGAAGTTCCTTGGCTTCATGGTCACCCAGAGAGGTATTGAAGCTAATCCAGAGAAAGTCCAGGCGATCATCGACATGGAGCACTCGACATCCAAGAAGTAGGTCCAGTGCCTGACGGGACGGATTGCAGCCCTAAGCTGGTTCATCTTTAGGTCGACCGATCGCTGCCTTCCCTTCTTCAAGGCGTTGTGCAAGATGCACGACTTCACTTGGATGGAGGAGTGCAAGACAACCTTTGAAGAACTGAAGGAGTTCCTGGCCTCTCCTCCTCTGCTCTCCAGACCGGAAGAAGGGGAGGAACTCCTACTCTATCTAGCGATCACACCTGGAGCTGTCAGCTCAGTTCTCGTCCGTGCAGATGAGGATGGATCCTAAAAGCTGGTGTATTACACCAGCAAAATCTTCCATGATGAGGAGATCAGGTATACTCGCTCCGAGAAACTCATTTTTGTACTAATAATGTCTGCTAAGCATCTCAGGCCCTACTTCTAAGCACACCCCATTGCGATTGTGACTGATCAGCCACTGAGGACCATACTGAGCAGCCCCGAAACTTCCAGGAGGCTGGCCAAATAGTCCCTGATGCTGAGCGAGTTCGACATCGCATATCGACCGAGGTCATCGTAGAAGGCCCAAGTCCTAGCAGACTTCGTGGTCGAATGCACAGGAACCGCTGAGGAGCCAGAGCAGATGGCCTCGGAGCGTCAAACTGAGCCCGGACCACGGGAGGACCCTTGGATCCTCCACATGGATGGCACCTCCAACTCTGGCGGGAGCGGGGCGGGCCTTATCCTCACCAACTGTTATGGGTGGTGACGAAATGCGCTCTCCATTTCAAGTTTGCCGCAACAAACAACCAAGTGGAGTATGAAGCATTCCTCGCGGGCCTGAAGGTATCCCGTGAGCTAAGAATATAGAGACTGAAGGTTTTCACCAACTCCCAACTGGTTGCCGGACAAGTCTCCGGAGAGTACGAGGCTAGAGATCCCCAGATGGTGAAGTACCTGGAGAGGGTCCGCTTGAGCACAGTAGGCTTCCATCACTTTCATAATTTCCACATCCCCCGTGGGGAGAACTCTCGTGCGGATGCACTATCAAGACTCACGACCCTGCCGGGCTCGTCGCTGGGGTGCATCCACATTGAGTACCTCGATAGTCCAAGCTACGAAAGCCTAGAGGAGGTGCAGCAAGTAACCCCTGAGCCGAGTTGGATGGACAGGTATGTCAGGTACATCACGGATGGCACCTAATCAGAGGACCGCAGGGAAGCTGGCCGCGTCAAGAAAAAGGCCTCCCATTTTGTTCTGATGGACGGTCAGCTCTACCACCGATCTCACTCATACCCACTCCTGAAGTGCCTCAGGCCCACAGAGGCAGTCTTCGTGCTCCAGGAGATACACGAAGGCCTTTGTGGGAATCATGTGGGGGGGAGGACTCTGGCATATAAAGCTCTTTGCCAGGGCTACTTCTGGGAGACCATGAGGGAGGACGCGACCAACTTCGTCAAGAAATGTGACAAATGCCAGTGCCATTCCCACATACAACGCCAGCCGGCAATGCTGATCTCCCGACTTTCATACCCCTGGCCCTTTGCCCAGTGGGGGATGGACATCCTTGGACCATTTTCCATCATATCAGGGCAACGGAAGTTCCAGCTAGTGACGATCGACTACTTTACCAAGTGGGTCGAAGCGGAGCTGCTAGCTCGAATCACAGAAGCCAATGTTTGCCAATTCTTCTGGATGTCAGTCAACTGCAGCTTCGGACTCCCCAACTTCATCATCACCAATAACGGGCAGCAATTTGATAAATGGGAGTTCGAAGGGTTCTGCACCAAGCATGGCATCTAACATAGGTTCACCTTGGTAGCTCACCCCCAAACAAATGGAGAAGTCGAGGTGACTAACCAGACCATCCTTCAAGGACTTCAAACTAGGTTGGACCAAGCCAAGGGTAGATGGGCGGAGGAGCTTCCAAGCATCCTATAGGCCTACCATACAATGCCCAGGATGGCGACGAGTGAAACACCCTTCAACCTCATCTTCGGCACCAAATCAATCATCCCGATCGAGCTCGGCATGCCCACGCTGCGGGTGTAGCAGTACAACGAGACACAGAACCCTGTGCACCTCCTGCTCAATTTAGACCTCCTAGAAGAAATGAGGGATAAGGCTCGGCTCCGGATGGTGGCATATCAGCAACGAGTGGCCCGGTATTATAATGCACGGGTGAAGCTGAAGACCTTCCAACCTGGTGACCTGGTGCTGCACCGAGCCGAAGCATCTTAATCCCGAGAGTGCGATAAACTCTCACCGAATAGGGAGAGTCCCTACAAGGTGGCTGAGGCACTCTCGCATGGGGCCTACTAACTCGAGGACTCGGATGGTGCCATATTCCCTCGAATATGGAATGCCAGCAATTTGAGGAGATACTATCAATAGTGTAAGATTTTATTCTATTAATAATAACGATTTTTCTTTGCACAAAAGGTTATCTACCTTGCAGGAAGGTTCCAACAGTCTTCGAGCCCTGCTCCAAGACACCAGTTCCCGAGCCCAGCTCTCAGGCCAACTTGGACCGGGGCCCAGCTCTCCGACCAGCAAGTCTTCGAGCCCAACTCCAAGATACCAGTTCCTGAGCCCAGCTCTCAGGCCAACCTGGACCGAGGCCCAGCTCTCCGGCCAGTGAGTCTTCTAGCCCAGCTCCAAGACACCAACTCCTGAGCTCAGCTCTCAGGCAACCAAGACCCGGGGCCCAGCTCTCTGGAAGACAAGTCTTCGAGCCCGGATCCAAGACACCAACTCCTGAGCCCAGCTCTCAGGCAACCAAGATCCGGGGCCCAGCTCTCCAGAAGACAAGTCTTCGAGCCCAGCTCTAAAACAACAACTCCTGAGCCCAGCTCTCAAGCAACCAAGACCCGGGGCCTAGCTCTTCGAAAGACAAGTCTTCGAGCCTAGCTCCAAGACACCAATTCCTGAGCCCAGCTCTCAGGCAAACCTGAACTGGGGCCCAGCTCTCCGGCCAGTAAGTCTTCGAGCCCAGCTCCGAGACACCAATTCCTGAGCCTAGCTCTCAGGCAACCAAGACCCGGGGCCCAGCTCTCCAGAAGACAAGTCTTCGAGCCCAGGTCCAAGATGCCAGTTCCTGAGCCCAGTTCTCAGGTCAATCTGGACCGAGGCCCAACTCTCCAATTGGCAAGTCTTCGAGCCCAACTCCAAGACACCAATTCTTGAGCCCATCTCTCAGGAGACCAAGACCCGAGGCCCAGCTCTCTGGAAGACAAGTCTTCGTGCCCAACTCCAAGACACCAATTCTTGAGCCTAGCTCTCAGGCCAACCTGGATCGGGGCCCAGCTCTCCGGCTAGCAAGTCTTCGAGCCCAGCTCCAAGACACCAACTCCTGAGCCCAGCTCTCAGGCCAACCTGGACCGGGGCCCAGCTCTCCGACCGGCAAGTCTTCGAGCCCAGCTCCAAGACACCAATTCCTGAGCCCAGCTCTCAAGCAACCAAGACCCGGGGCCCAGCTCTCAAGAAGACAGGTCTTCGAGCCTAGCTCCAAGATGCCAAGACCTGAGCCCAACTCTCAGGCATTTAAGCCTGGGGCCCAGCTCTCCGATACCAAAGCCTCGAGCCTAGCTCCAAGGCATCTAAGACCTGAGCCCATCTCTCAGGCATTCAAGCCCGGGGCCTAGCTCTCCGGCACCAAAGCCTCGAGCCTAGCTCCAAGGCATCCAAGATCTAAGCCCAGCTCTCAGGCATTCAAGCTTGGGGCCCAGCTCTCCAGTATCAAAGCCTCGAGCCTAGCTCCAAGGCATCCAAGACCTGAGCCCAGCTCTCAGGCATTCAAGCCCGGGGCCCAGCTCTCCGGCACCAAGTCTTCGAGCCCAGCTCCAAGGCATCCGAGGCCTGAGCCCAGCTCTCAGGCATTCAAGACCCAAGGCCCAGCTCTCCGAAAGAGAAAGAGATAGAAGGAGAGAAGAAAGGATGAGACATTTGCACCACAAAAACAAGAAAAGAAAAGGAGTTGGACTGATAAAAGCACTCTTCATTACTTCATAAAATGTATTACACTATTCCCCGGGCCCCGACATGCCGGGCTGCCCGGACCAACAAAAAGAAAAATTACAATGGGCCTAAGGGTCCTACTCTACTCAACCGGCGCCTTCCCCAGACGATGCCCGACCCGGATCTCTCCTTCCTCAACCTCTGCTGCCATGGTGCATTCTTCGACGACCGCTGCTGGAGGAACTTCCTCAGCCACTGTCGCCCTCGGAGCCGGTTCGCTACCGTCGTCGCTGGAGCTAGTTTGGTTGCTGCCACCTGCGGAGCCGGTTCAACCATCGTCATCTACAGGGCCGGTTCATCATGCACCGATGCAGCCGAGGCCGTCCGCGAAGGAGGCCCGGCCATAATAGTGCTTTCCTCCACCGTGGCTAGCACTGGGGATGAAGTCTTCATGCCCAGGAGTCGGAGCGCGGCCATCTGCTTGTCCGAGATGATGCCGCGCAATTGGGACCGGCAGTAAGCGAACCTCTTGAAAAAGGAGTCCATCATCGCTTCCTTAAAGTCCACCAAGTACTCCGGGGAGGCCTTGAAATTGACCACCGCATCGACGATCTCCTTCCTCGCGGCCTCCGCCTGGCGAGATGCCTCAGACAACTTCTCCTTCGCACGTTCAGCCCAGCGGATCACCTCAGCCATCCCTCTCTCCATTGCCTCGATCGAGCTAGCGACGGTGGAAGCCTTCCCCTCCACCTCTATAGCCCTTTGCTCAGCGACCGCAGCCTTCTTCTCAGCAGAGACAGCCCATTCTCTCGCCACCTCCGACTTGGCTTGGAGCTCCTTCAGCCGAGTCCTCTTCACATCGAGCTCCCCCTCGAGCTCCCTCTTGAGCCACTTGGCATTGGCGACCTCGCCCGTGAGGCTCTTGACCTTCATATTGGCTTCCCATGCCTCATCATTCTTCCACCTCATCTCGGTCCTCAGGGACTCGAGTTTCGCCTGCCACTTTTTGTCCCTCCTAGCCCAATTACGACAGAAGTCCCGAATAAGGATGAGCTCCTTACCTTGCTGCATCAGAGAGCGTGTTAGTCACGACAGTAAGGAATGTCGAGAGGAATGAAGCAAGGCAAGAGGAAACTTACAGCGTAGAGGTTGGAGAAGGACGCGTTGATGACATTGCCGAGGAGTCTCCCACTCCCTTCCCGCCGGTCACAGGACTGAACGGAGAAGTCCATCATCCGCTCGGCGAGGTTCAGGTCCTTCATGAGGGAGACATTGGGTCCCAATCTGAAAGGAACCCGACGGTAGTCCCTATCTTTCTTGCCCGCCATCGACATAGACTCCTCCACGGTAGGAGAAGCCCTCGGTGCAGGTTGCGAGCTCGGCACCAACTCGGACCACGCCGCTGACGTTGGCCTCACACCTTCTGGCTCCCCGTCCTCCTCAACTTTGACGATGTCCGGAGGAGGGGTTGCCACTGCAGCAACAGCGATAGCCGATCTGGCCTGGGCCACCACCTCAGATCAGGCACCGGGGTTGAATCGCACTGCCTCGGAGGCTTCAGGATGGGCTCTGCTGCCCTCTTCTGCCTCCACTCAGAAATAGGCACGACTGGCCCAGTCTACGCCGGCCTCGCACCGTCGTCCACACGAGTCCTCTTCAAAGTGGGCTCGCCAGTCTCCATCGCCTGATTTCGCTCCTCGATGAACGAGAGCAGTTGATCCATCAAGAACTTCATGCCTACACCAAGGAAGACGTAGTCAGCTCCAAGCTCAAAAAGAAAGAAAAAAAAGGGAACAAAATGATGGTTGAGCCGAACTCACCCAACTCCCATGGCGAGCCGACCCCGGTCTCGTGGAGATTCTGCTCCGACAGCTGGACCTCGAGTGAAGGGATCTCTACAGAGCGAAGTTGCTCGTACAACTCGAGGTTGGCTAATCCGACCGAGGAGTTCCGGTTGGGAGACCGATCCGGGTTGCTCCAAGCCCAGTCGACCCCCTCGACCGAGACGAAGAAGTACCTACTCTTCCATCCCTTGATGGAAAAGGGGAGCTCAAACCTAATTCCCCTAGGACGGGAGGAAAAAGACCACCACCCCTCCTCGGAGGGGTGGCGCTTCAGGGAGAAGAAAGTCTTGAACAGAGAGAAGCGGGTGACTATCCCGTGGAAGTGACATAGAATGATGAAATAAAAGATCGTTCTGATGGCGTTCAGGACAAGCTGGGCAGGAACGAGGCAGTAGTTGATCAGGATGGAGAAGAAAAATGGATGGAAAGGGAATCAAAGGCTCCCGATGAAGGTCTCCTCATAAAAAGCTATCCGACAAAGGCCACTAGAAGTGACTCATTCCCCTGGACGAGAGACCGAAAGTCGGATGGACTCCGAAATATCATAATCATCCCGAATGGTCGCGAGCTCCACGACGGTGATCACCGAAGCAATCCCTCCAAGACCTGTTGACCGAGAGGGTTCGGGGACAGGAGCAGAAAGAAAAGACAGACGAGGTGGAGGAACGGACTCGGGTTTCCTAATAGCTACGGGATCGAGGGGATGCATTCTGCTAAACTCATAGCGCGCCGCGTCCCTTTCCTCGTCAGAAGGAGTTTTTGACCTAGAAGATTCGGCCTCGGCTTGGCAAGAAGGATGGAAGTTCGGACCGAAACGAGTCATGGTGAGAGAAGGAGAAGGTGAAAGAAGACCTAAAAGGATCCCTAGTCGACAAGCGAGAGAAAGAAGGAGACTAACCTGCTAAGAGCTTAGGAAGACAGAAATGGCCGGGGGAGATGGAAGAAGAGCCTCTGTATGACTGCGGGCATGAAAGATTTGAAAGAAGGTGAGTTTTGAAAAAGTTACCTTTCTTTTAGAAGTGACCAGCGCCCGATCGTACCATTACGGCTCCCCAACCGAGGGATGCTTGCCGCATGTCGTTGATCGATAGGGCAGGCACCTTATTCCGACTACGGCCGCTCTAAACTCCATGCTCGTAATAACTGCTCCTTGGACGTGGCCACGTGGCGCCACCGCACTGGCTCGGGGAACCGCCTCACAAAGCACCATCGATCGTAGTCATTACTGCACCAGTTCCTCACCTTTCCATGTCAGCACCATAATTACTCCCTTCGCCCCGAGCACCATGTACTAACTGACCTCGGGAGTGGGGGGCAAATATGTGGCGGGATCGCTGACGTGGAACACCTAAAAGATGCCATGTCAAAGTACGCTGCCATGATAGATATCTCCTCTTAGGCTCCTTTCTCGGGCTAAGCTCCCTCATCGGGCTAAGCTCCCTAAGAACGTCGGGGCCGCCTGCCAAGATTGAGCATCGTCCTCCACCAGGTCGGCTTCCAAGAGATTGGGATGCCTAGACTGGAGCTGAGCGACTTCCCTATATCGAGCCCCTCGAAGTCGAGTTCCATGGCCTGGAGTCGAGCTCAGCCCTCTTCCACCACGTGGAGCCCCTTCGAGGTCGAGCACTCCGGTCTATAGTCATGTGCTGCCCTCCACCGCCAGGTCAAACCCCTCGAAGTCGAGCCCCATGGTCCGGAGTCGAGTCCAACCCTCCTCCACCATGTGGAACCCCTTCGAGGTTGAGCCCAGTGGAGCCTAGTCCTGCTCTCCAGCTCGGCCACCACCTCGGCCAGGGCACCAACCACCAAGGAAGCGGCACCTCCTCTCCAAGGATGCCGGCAAGTCTCCCAAGGGCCGCGAAGCAGTGCCTGCCATACCACAATAACTGTTCGCTACTGCCACTTATACTAGAAAGGAAGGAAGCTCCCTGACCAAGGCACCATACCCTCCACCAACCACCCGTACCACCAGAAGAGGGGGGCCAGCCAGAAGGCACGAATCCCGAGGGTGGCGACCCGTCGATCGAGCCCTTGTTAAGTTTCCCATAATGGGGCAACCGGATGGTATGTCAGGGTACATGGAAGCTTCCCCTACCGCATGTCAGGAAAGACGTCCCATCCACGGCATGGTACCTTACCGCACGCACCTGCCAACATAGGGAAGATCCCGAGGCAGGCCAAACTAAAAAACCTAGCAAGAGTAATCCAAAAAATACAAGACCACTCACGCGGGTAACAAGAAAGGAGAAAAAGGCCACACAGGAGGACCCTTCCACCTCGGCTATCATCTCTCCCAGCCCGCTCTCACTTCTATTCACACCACACTCACTCCTCCTAGCATGGAGTCCATCAAGAGGGGCTCGACCAGGAGGATCTGTTCTCCTGGATCGTCACTAACTTGACCATCGGAGCGCCCCCACCGAAATTCCCGGTCCGGGTCTCTAACATTGTTTCCCTGCAGGTCCCGAAGAATGAAGAGCTCCTGGGAAGATGGTTGGCGGTCCGACACCCCCAGCAGCTACGGGCCACGGCGATCTTGGCGGCAACAGATGGGAAGCAAGAAGAAAAATTGTAGAGTATCTTTTTGAGGATCCCCTCCTATCAGTATTTATGGTTACTCGGAGTAATCGAATTATATTGGGAGGCAACCTCCTTCGGTTATTCTTAACAACTTTTCATCAAGGATAACCTTTTTTTGGATGGGAACAACAGTCTATCATAACAATTTTCTACTATGATAGATGTGTCTGTTTGTTGGTGCCCCTTATTCAGGTGTCTTGGACGATGGCATCGATCAATGTGCTTTACTCAACAATGGTGCCTTGGCACTTGAAAATTAGTCACTTTAGTCTACTAGATATACCCATCTTCGATATTTTAGTTAGATTTGAGTAACTTATTCGACTATTATGTATTGAGAGACATAAGGCCAAATAACTTGTATTTGCATATAGTTAGTGGGATAGTTGCTCGATGCCTATTGTTCAGGACCAAGCTAGTTGGTCATCCCTACTTAGTTGTTGACTCGGTGCCTTAGTCAACAGATCCGAATAAATGATGTAACAACACCAATTTCAAGCTCGAACTTCGGGATTGGGAGAGGAGATATACTCCTATGGGAGTCCTCCTTTCACATGCAAAACAGGGCCAAACGGACCACTGAAAAAAATATGGGTTATCACATTCTATCCTTTTAAAATAATTTTATCTTCGAAATTAACTTGTTTATTGAGGCTTTAAACCTTAAAAGTAGTCAACCCTAATGCCATTCCAATTAATTTGCCTTTCAAAGTGTTTATCTTATAAGATCATGTCATCTATTAACTCAATTTATTCCATTCATAATACATATTGAATTTCTCTTGGGAGATCTTCCGTTATTATGACTTTTGAGTTAAAAAAATCAATATTTCTAACCAACTTTGAATAAATTTAAGCCACCATATCTTTGCTGTGTACTCTGATATAAATTTATCAAATTCTCTAGTTTTACCACAATACCAATGATCTAACATCCAAGCTCTAGATTTATTTTTGTTACTTTTACCATGCCTATAGTCATTTATGTCATAGATCTATGTAATCATAACTTAAATTTTGATATCATCCATGTCATACCCTAATCACTTATGTCACAGTCCCATGTAATCATAGTCTAAGCTTCGACATCACTCATGTCATATCCAAATTGTTTATATCATAGCTCCAAGTAATCATAACTTAAGTTCTGATACCATTCAATCACATTCTGAACCCAGTTTCCGGGTCGATCATGTGACTGGTCGCATAAAAACTAAAATACGTCCTAGAGATTATGCAAGGCTAAAGTACACAAGAATCTCATCATCTTTAGAAATTAAAATTAAATGACTAAGTACCATCAAAATAAATTTATAATAACCAAATGATCAACTTGTTCGATTATATTAGTATTGAAAATAGAACTAACTAATCAATCTGATAAATCTTCTACTCGAATCTCATGCTCGACCCAAACCACGCTATGCATCCTGTGACTCTAAAAGAAAAAGAGAAGTAGGGGATAAGCTTTACAGTCCATTAAAAATTTTTATATAGTCACATCAATAATAATACGATTTTAAAATAGTAATAAAATAATAGTAGAACAAGAAAACCTAAAACAACATGTCATGCAAACAAAACAATCCAATCATCACATGTGACAAAACCATATTCCATTTTTATATTTCAATTTAATCATTAGTCTTTTTAGGATTTTGGACTTATCATGATCATGCTTTAGTCCGTGACTGGCAATCTCAGTATCACACTTCAGTCTGTGACCAGCAATCTCGTTGTCACAATTCAGCATATGCCTGGTAATCTCAGTGTCACACTTTGACCTATGATTGGCAATCTCATTATCACACTTCAGCCTACATGTGACTGGCTATCTCGGTATCATACTTCAGCCCATAACTGGCAATCTTAGTACCACGGTCCTACCTATGGCGTGGCTAATTCAAACACCCATTTTTTTTGATTATTAGTTTATCAACTTTTAATATATTATCAAATCATATTTTTTTCAAGATTTTCAATAACCGGTAACACAATCCAAACTATATAAAAATAATCATGTTTGATAGAAACATATCATATAAAAAATATAAATAGTAATACTAGCAATCACAAATATCCATCAAGAGAAATCAAAATATATAATATATAAACAATCATGCATGCCAATGCTTATATCTAATGATCAAAATTATAGCATGTAAAACATAATTATAACTGGTGATCGTATCTAGAAATCCTTATCTTTACTAGAGATATATTTAACATACCCGATATCAGTATGTACCCGGATCTTCGACTTGGATGCTATGGAATTCGCTCAATATCTTTTAGCTTAGAAAAATTATTCTCCTACAATAATAATCTTATTTTTAATAACAATTCAATGATATGGTAGTTATAGATTTAGAATCCTCTATCCAGGTTTCATCAACAATCCATCTACTGATCTCTAAACCTTACTTCACAACTTTCCTAATCCCTAAGAAAGAAACTTTAAAAAGAGAAAACTGTAGAGAGAGAAAGTAAAGAGAAAATTGAGAAAAAGTGGAGAGAGAAACTAGAGAGAGAAGGGAGAGAGAGGAGAGAAAAGAGAGAATTTATTTTTTCTATTTATTTATTTATTTTTCTTTTTCTTTTTCTTTCTTTTTCTTCTTCTTTTCTTTTTTTTTTTTTTCCTTCCCTTCATTTCTTTTCTTTTCTTCTTCACTCTTCTTCTTCTTCTTCAGAAATCCCTCACCGTTCTCATGCTCGGGGGGGGGGGGGGGGGGCGGGCCTTCGTGCTACTATTATCATCTTCGTTGTCGAACGTGACAACAGTGGTCCTCGATCTGGGGGCAGCATTTCTGGCCTCGGCTGCCACCACGATGGCGGATGCAAACTCGAGGGTGCGGCGGCACTCCAATACCCTATGCTTAACGGAGGCATGCGGGAGGCCATTGCAAGGCAGCGGTGGTGGATGAGGAGTACTCTTCTTTAAGGAATGGATCGAACATGTCCTCCATGTGGTCGGGGTAGGTGTCCTTGTTTAGGGTTTGACGAAGAAGAGGAGAGGCAAGAGGATTTATAGGTATATTTCTAGGATTTTGCTAGAATCCAGTATCTTCTAAGAGTCCTCCTTCTAAGGTATATTTCTAGGATTTTGCTAGAATCCAGTATCTTCTAAGAGTCCTCCTTCTAAGGGGATCAGGAGAGGAGATAGACTCCCATGGGAGTCCTCCTTTTACAAGCAAAATAGGGCCAAACAGACTACTAAAAAAAATCTGGGTTCTCACAGAAACAACATTGACTCAACTGGGACTGGTAATTGCCGTGGTGGAACATTGGAGGGAGGTGTTGGAGGGCCGATGGCGAGTTCGCAGAGCTTGTCGCTGTCGATGAGTAACTGCTCACAATCGAGCTGTGCGTTGCCATTCCTGGCGGCGGCGGCAGTAAGTGGTGGTGGGGAGAGTTCTTCCTCGGAGAACAAGCAGTGAGGGTAGCGGAAGTAGTCTTGATGGGCAGAGTGGTGCAATAGAAGTCGCGCCGAGGAAGTCCATTGACACCTTTGGGCAAAGGACCTCCATTTACCGGGGGGTGACAAGGTTCGATGTGCCCTCAACAGAATATTTTACTTCCTCTATGTTAAGGCACTTTAGGTATGTGCCATCACATTCATAGATGATCCACGTATACTTTTGCCATCAACAATGGCAAACCCAAATCCTCAGGGACCATCCTAGAGAAGGGTGATATATTAGAGTGCTCAGAATGTTTCTGTCGATTTAAGCGGATTGAAGAGCCTAAACGGCCCACGGAGTATATTCATAACATGCAATCTTAATTAACAATGCAAATAAAATTAAAAAAAAAAAGTCAATTATTAGAGCAAATATTGATGTGGAGCATGTTCTATTTTTCCACACATTTGTAGTTCTTTTAAGAATGGAAACGTGAAGATCACTTGCGGTTTATCTTTTATTTTTCCTTATTTTGTTGTATAGATATCATGTAATTATATTTTAAGATTTTGAAAAGATTAAACAGATTCATCATCATCGGACCGGAATCTATAGTGAAACAGAATCTTAATGGGAAGTCTTGGAAGTATGCATATTATGCGATTTGTTTTTAACGAAAACGAAGCTATATAGTTATCATATGCAGATGGAGAATTTATTTGCTTTTGTTATTCCTCATTTATCCTTGTTAATTATTTATTATGTTTTTCTCAAGGCTAATCCTTCAGATTTCTATTTTTCTTTCTTTCTTTATCTAACAGACATAGATGGACTGGATGAATTTATCATATGCAGATGGAGAATTTATTTGCTTTTGTTATTCCTCATTTATCCTTGTTAATTATTTATTATGTTTTTCTCAAGGCTAATCCTTCAGATTTCTATTTTTCTTTCTTTCTTTATCTAACAGACATAGATGGACTGGATGGTATGAGGCCCATCTATGGCATAACAGTTGCAGAAGAAAAGGTCAAAAAACTCGTAAGGGAAGACAAGGTACATTAAGTTGCACCATTTATATGTTTCATCTTCTTTCTGACACTAGATTTACAACTACTAAATTTTACATTTTGTGCTAACCTGATGCTAGATTTACAGCTCCTAAATTTCTCATTTTGTGCTAACTTTCTCTCCTCTCTCTCTTTTCCTTCCACGGCATTGTCACATTTTGCGAAAATGGGTCTTGTTTCAATTACATGCAGTCTATTTGGGTAAGCAAAATATGCTGTCCTCCCACTTCTTTTCGGTATATATTATTAAAAATTAATATTTTGTTTATTTTTGTATTAAACTCTCTCTCTTGTTATGTTTTGTTAATGTAGTTATGGATTGCATGCATACCACATGGATGGCTATTATGTAGTGTTGGGTTGCATGTATGCCACATGGATAGCTATTATGTAGTCTTCTTGGGAGCCAAGAAAAGAGGGCTGTTATGAAAACAAAGAAAAAACAGAAACTACAATTGAGAAAGCTTCTTCTTCCATCATATTTGATCATCCATTTTTCTTCCTTTATTCTTTTGCTTCCAGATATATGTTTATGAGCTGAAATCACTCCCAACAAATTGGTATCAGAGCAAGGAAGATCGTTGTAGCTGGGTTTGAGTTAGATTTGTGAGAAAACAAGCCTCAATCAAGAAGATCTTCGTGGCAACTTCAAATCCCATAAATATGAGCATCCATCAACCCTCTATGCCTATTTTTGATGGTAAAAATTATGATTTTTGGAGCATCAAGATGAAAACACTCTTTATTTCATAAGAGATTTTGGATTTTGTGGTAGATGGATATGAGGAACCCAACTCATCAACAACCCTAACCAATGCTCAAAGAGATCAATTGAAGGAGTACAAGAAAAAGAATGCAAAAGCCGTCTTCTTCATCCAACAAGCCATGTCCGTTAAAATCTTTCCAAGAATTATTGGGGCAAGCAAAGTAAATGAAGCTTGGGACATTCTTTAAGAGGAATTCCAAGGCAACACCAAGATAAGAACCATCCAGCTTTTATCTCTTAGAAGGAAATTAGAGAATATGAAAATGAAGAAAAATGAAACCATGAAAGATTACTTTTTCAAAATCATGGAGATAGTTAATCAAATGAAAATATATGGTGAAAAGATCACCGATCAAAGGATTTATGAAAAGATTATGATTAATTTTCCTCAAAAATATGATGCTATTGTTGCCACTATTGAAGAATCAAAAGATCTCTCTTCATTAAGTGTACATGAGTTGATGGGTTCACTTGAATCACATGAGCAAAGATTGAATAGGCATAATGAAAAATCTCTAGAAAGTGCCTTTCAATCTAAGATTAATATTTTCTCCAAAGGAGACCCATCTACTCATGAGCACCATAATTATGAATCCTCATCTAGAGGTGGAAGGCAAATGAATCCTCA
This sequence comes from Areca catechu, assembly GCA_021397845.1. Classification (NCBI taxonomy): domain Eukaryota; kingdom Viridiplantae; phylum Streptophyta; class Magnoliopsida; order Arecales; family Arecaceae; genus Areca; species Areca catechu. The sequence goes on along the minus strand of CM038048.1, from coordinate 91,207,645 downwards.
TCTAGAGGTGGAAGGCAAGGAAGAGAAAGAGGAAGAGATTCAAGAGGAAGAGGAAGAAATAATTTTCAAAGAAGAAATAATAACAAAAGCAATCAAAATAGATGCAAAATATGCAAAAAATCTTCTCATGTTGAAAATGATTGTTTGTTTAAAGGCAAACCTCAATGTTTTGTGTGCAAGGAATTTGGCCATGTTCAAAAAGATTGTGGGTACAAAGTAAATGAGCAAGCAAACTATTCTAAAGAGAAAGAAGGTGGCGAACAAAGTACATTCTATGTATGTCAAATAACATCCAACTAAAGGAATGATGTATGGTACCTTGATAGTGGATGTAGCAACCATATGACCGGAGACAAGTCAGTTTTTGTCAATATTGATGCTTTTTCTACACGCAAGTTAAGATGGAAAATGGAACACTTGTTCAAACCAAGGGCAAGGGTACTATTGCTATTGACACAAAGAAAGGGAGGAAATTCATTCATGATGTTCTTCTTATTCTGGATTTAGAGCAAAATCTTCTAAGTGTTGGCCAATTGATTGAGCATGGGCATACCATTTACTTTGAAGAAAATTTATGTAAGATATATGACAAAGATGAGAAGAGGCAACTTATGACAACCATCAAGATGGAGAAAATAGAAATTTTTCTCTCATTCTCCAATATGTAAAGAATATAGCACTCAAGATGGAAGTTAATAATGAATCATGGTTATGGTATAAAAGGTATGGGCATTTGAATTTCCAAAGTTTGAGAAGTCTCCAACAAAAAAATGTGGTGTATGGTCTACTGGAAATTCAAGAAAAGAAAGAAGTGTGTGAAGGTTGTGCACTCGGAAAACAACACCGGAAAGTATTTCCCAAGGAGAAAGCATGGAGATCCAAGGCACCATTGGAACTTGATCATACCAATGTGTGCCGGCCTATGAAGACTCCTCATGCCGGAAATGTCTACTTCACTATCTTCATTGATGATTATTCAAGAATGATATGAGTCTACTTTATGAGGCACAAATTCGAAGTATTCTCTATTTTCAAGAAGTTCAAAAATCTTGTTTAAAGGCAAAGTGGGCACTACATCAAATATCTAAGAAGTGATCGAGGTGGTGAGTATAATTCAAAAGAATTTGAAAAGTTTTGTGAAGATATTGGCTTGTATAGACAATTGACCGTTAGCTATATACTGGAACAAAATGGAGTGGCTGAAAGAAAGAATCGCACAATTGTTGAAATGGCAAGATCTATGCACAAAGATAAAGGCCTTCCAAACTCCTTTTGGATAGAAGCAATCTTTACAATGGTCTACTTATTAAATAGATATTCAACAAAAGTAATTCAAGATAAAACACCATTTGAGACTTGGTCCGGTAGAAAGCCATCGGTTAAGTATCTCAAGGTTTTTGGTTGTATTTGTTATGCACATATCCCAAAAGAGAAGAGACACAAGCTTGATGAAACAAGTGAAAAATGCATCTTTGTTGGCTATAGCTCGCAATCCAAGGGTTATATACTCTTTAGCTTGAAAGCAAACAAGGTGGTGATTAGTAGAGATGTTCTTTTCAATGAAAAAGCATCATGGGATTGGAAATAAAAGAAAGTCCAAGAAAAGTTATCACCATTTATGAAGAGACTCAAGATGCTCAAAATGAAGAAGAAGTTGATGAAGAATCACTACATGTCTCTCCAAGTACAAGTCCATCTCCAAGCTCAAGCTCACCATCAAGTACAAGTTCAACTCCAAGCTCTGCTCCAAAAAGAATGAGAAGTCTTAGTGATATTTATGTTACATGCAACTTTTGTATAGTTAAACCGGAATGCCATGAAGAAGCAATGAAAGAAGAACTTGGAGGAAATCAATGAAAGAAGAAATTGAAGTGATTAAAAAATAAAACTTGGGAGTTAGTTGATAAACCAAAAGAAAAAGAAGTCATCGGCTTGAAGTAGATCTATAAGATAAAGTTTAATTCGGATGGTTCCATTCAAAGACATAAAGAAAGATGGTGGCCAAGGGATACTCACAACAAGAAGGAATAGATTATCAAGAAACATTTGCATTGGTTGCTCGGCTTGATACAATTAGAACACTCGTTGCTTTGGCGGCACATAAAAATTGGCATTTGTACCAATTAGATGTGAAATCAGCCTTTTTGAATGGAATATTAAAAGAAGATATTTATGTAGAGCAACCTCAAGGGTTCATCATCAAAGATCATGAGAAGAAAGTGTACAAGTTGAAGAAAGCTTTGTATGGATTAAAACAAGCTCCCCGAGCTTGGTATAGTCAAATTGATGCCTATTTCAATGAAAAAGGATTCCAAAGAAGTCCAAATGAGCCAACTTTATACATCAAAAGGCAAGGTAACACCGGTATCCTCATTGTCTCTCTTTATGTTGATGATTTGATATATACCGGTAGTGATGAAAGAATGTTTTATGAATTTAAAAATAACATGATGAAAAGATATGAAATGAATGATATGGGTTTGCATTATTACTTCTTGGGAGTTGAAGTTGATCAAAAAGGAGATGGTGTTCTTATTTGCCAAAAGAACTATATGGAAAGTATTATCAAGAAGTTTAGAATGGAAAATTATAACCCGGTGCCAACACCCTTAGTAGTGAATGAAAAATTCTCAAAGGAAGATGGAAGTGAAGATGCAAATGCAACTTTATATAGAAGTTTAGTTGGAAGTCTATTATATCTCACTACTACAAGGCCGGACATCATGTATGCTACAAGTTTGTTGTCTCGTTTTATGCATCAATCAAGTAAACTTTATTTTGGGACAGCAAAAAGAGTTTTGAGACACATTCAAGGCACCAAAAATTTTGGCATCATTTATAGGAGAGAAGTAAACATAAAGCTGAAATTGTTTGGATTTTGTGATAGTGATTGGGCCGGAAATCTAGATGATATGAGAAGCCCATCGGGTTATGCTTTTACTTTTAGATCCGGCATATGTTCTTGGACATCAAAGAAGCAAGAAATTGTGGCATTATCATCAACAGAAGCGGAATATGTTTCAGCTACATTGGCCTCAAAGCAAGCAATTTGGATGAGAAGAATTTTAGAAGATATTGGTGAGAAGCAAGAGGAAGCCACTATATTATTTTGTGACAACAAATCAACCATTGCTATGACAAAAAACCCCATATATCATAGCCGAACAAAGCACATCAAAATCAAGTATCATTTTATCCGTGAAGTTGTAGAAGAATGAGAAATTCAAGTGAAGTATGTAAAGACTCTAGATCAAGTGGCAGATATATTGAACAAGGCACTTCCTAAAGAAAAATTTTTGAATTTTAGAGAACTCATGGATGTTCAAGAACAAAGCATTAAGGGGGAGTATTAAAAATTAATGCTCTGTTTATTTTTGTATTAAACTCTCTCTCTTGTTATGTTTTGTTAATGTAGTTATGGGTTGCATGTATACCACATGAATTGCTATTATGTAGTGTTGGGTTGCATGTATGCCATATGGATTGCTATTATATAGTTTTCTTGGGAGCCAAGAAAAAATGGCTGTTATGAAAATAAAGAAAAAATAGAAAATATAATTGAGAGAGCTTCTTCTTCCATCATTTTTGACCATCCATTTTTCTTCCTTTGTTCTTTTGCTTCCAAATATATATTTATGAGCTGAAATCACTCCCGACATATATCTCATTGTATCATCACATGCTTTCTTTTGGTTCGCTGTTATACAAGTGATGGGCTCAGGGAATCCTGAATTCCTTTTCTTTTGTAACATTTAACAGGTGGATATGACAAAGAAGAAAAGTCTGCTAGGGCATATGATTTAGCTGCTCTCAAATACTGGGGTCCAACTATAACAACCAATTTTCCTGTAAGTTAATTATCCTCTTTTCTTTTTAATGACACCGTAAACTAAAAATTTGTTATGCTCATCAATTTCTCCTATATTTATATTTTCCATTAGTCCTTAAATGAATCCTCTTCTCTGCACATATTCAGATTAGTAACTACCAAAAGGAGTTGGAGGAGATGAAGCACATGACCAGGCAAGAGTATGTTGCATCACTAAGAAGGTAAACTTTGAGCCCTACGACATACCTTTTAGTGTTACTTAAATAACCAGCTAACCTTGGAGTTAAAGATATTATTTTCAATTAATTAATGCAGAAAGAGTAGTGGATTTTCTTGGGGTGCCTCCATTTATCGTGGAGTGACAAGGTATGTATGAGTGCTCTTTTTCTACATAAAATCACTGGAAAAAAAAATCCCTCAATACTGTAGGATCCAAATGTTATTGCAAACTGCACTTTGATTTTATATCTGCAAGTTCAACTTTAACTTCAGCTCTTTCCAGACTAATTTTTTGCAAGATTGTGAATTTTATTTATTAACCAAACAAGCTTATATACTTAATATTGACAGACATCATCAACATGGAAGATGGCAAGCACGGATAGGAAGGGTGGCAAGGAATAAGGATCTCTACTTGGGCATGTTCAGTAAGTCTTTCTCATTTGATTGAACTTGAACTTCTTTGAAGATGTTTTCTATCTCTTTTCAAATTATTTAAATCGATCACCTGTCATTGATGATATATAATATGTCGACCATTTACTATTGTAAGCACCAATTTTATCACCTCTTTTATCGTTTTTGCTGCCATAAAATTCCGAGGCCTGACTGCCGTTACTAACTTTGATATGAGCCGATACCACGTCAAGAGCATCCTTGAAAGCAGCACGCTCCGGATAGGTGGGGCTGCCGAGCGCCTCAAAGATGTCTCCGGGCACACAGAGGCGAGTGCGGATGGCCGTAGGACCGATGATGACAACCTCACTTCTCAACTCACTGATGGGATCAGCAGCAGCTATGCCTCCCATGCTCACCACCACGGCTGGCCCCCCTTAGCCTTCCCCCAAGCTCACCCCCTCGCCTTGCATTACCCTTACAGTCACCAGCGTGGCTGGTGCAAGCAAGAACAAGACAGCGTCATGGCCACTGCCCATACCTTGCAGGATATCCAGCAGCTCCAGTTGGGGAGCAACACTCACAACTTCTTCCATCCATCGGTGATGCATAGCCTCATCATCATGGATTCTTCTTCGATGGAACATAGCTCGGGTTCTAACTCGGTGGTTTACAAACGGAACCATGGGCGGGAGCAGGTCTGGCTTCCATTCTCAACACCACGGCAGGCCCCCCTCGCCTTTGTTGAAAATTGCAATCTAATTAAATGGGTTTCTGCTGTTTTATTACTTGGTAGCATTTATGTTGTTTTCTGGTTTTATAGTGCACTTAATAGTCCTTTTTGTTGGTTTCTCCTTTATGTAAAGAATGTGAGAAAAATTAGTCCATGAGTTGTAACAGGGGTGGGTGCCTTTTAAGTTTCTTTGCCAAAAAAAAAAAACAAAAACAAAAAGAAGAAGATGGTGAAAGCTTTGTAGTAGAAGCCCCCAAATGTATATTTTTTTTTAATAAAAAGGAGGAATATTACAAGAGAATCATTTTATAGTTGCTATTTTTTCTGCACATTTATAAATTATATTTTCAAATTTGTCATGGTTGAAATGAATTTGTGACATGGATTTGAGCCCATCTTGTATCCCATTATTTGGTTTCATCTTTCATTGCTTAGTGTCATTCGTATATTATTGGTATCTAATTAGCTCCACCAAACTTGGTATCAAAGCTTGATGCAGTGATTTAGTAGTTACCTTGTATTTTGCTTGCTTCTAGGATTTAAAATTGAGATTTTTTTGAAGAGTAAATTGGTAATTTGTAAAATGAATATACACCACGAGAAATCAAAATCATACCGTACATAAATAATCATTCATGCCAATTATCGTATGTAGGGACCAAATCATGCAATGTATATATATAAACTGATGATTGTGTCTAAAAACAATTATTTCAACCGATGATAGACTTAATATGTTAGATACCAATCTGGGCTCGGATCTTGATCTAGGTGCTAAGAGACTCACCTGATGCTTCTTGTCCGGAAAATCATCCTCCTATAATAATAATATTAATATTAATAAATAAGTCTAATAATTATAAATCAAAAACATTCTATCCAAATTTCTTCTGCGATCTACCTGCTAATACCTCAACTTTACAAATTTCTAGAGAGAGAAGCTTTTTGATCTCCCCCTTCAATATTTATATTTATTATTATTTTCTCCTCTTTCTCTCTCCTCTTCTCTCCTTTTTCTTTCTTTTTCTCTCTCCTCCTCTTCTCTCTCCTTTTTCTCTCTCCTCTTCCTCTCTCTTCTTTCTCGCTCTTCTTTCTCTCTCTTCTTTTCTGTCTCCTCTTCCTCTCTTTTTTCTCTCTCTTCTTTCTCTCTCCTCTTTTTCTTTACTTCCTCCTCTTCTCTCCCTTCTTTTTTTTTCTTTTTTCTTTCTTTTTCTTCTTTTTCTTTTTCTTTTTTTTATTTTGCCTTTTTCTTTTCTTTTTCTCTTTTCTTTTTTTTTTCTTTTTCTTTTATTTTTCTCTCTCCTCTTCTTCTTCTCTTTTTCTTCCCTTCTCTTCTTCTTCTACGCCGAACAAGTTTCTTTTTTTTTTCTTTTCTTTTTTTTTCCTTCTCTTCTTCTTCTCTTTTCCTTCTTCTCCTCTTCTTCTCCTCTTCCTCTTGGATTGTTTTGATTGCATGACATGTTATTTTAGGATTTCTTGTTCTACTATTATTTTATTACTATTTTTAAATCATATTATTATTGATGTGATTATATAAAAATTTTTAATGGACTGTAAAGCTCATCCCCCACTTCTCTTTTTTTTTTTTAGAGTTACAGGATGCGTAGCATGGTTTGGGTCGAGCATGAGATTTGAGTAAAAGATTTATTAGATTGATTAGTTAGTTATATTTTCGATACTAATATAATCGAACAATTTGATCATTTGGTTATTATGAATTTATTTTGATGGTATTTAGTCATTTAATTTTAATTTCTAAAGATGACACTATAGTGAAACAGGAATATGCCGACATTTTTTTTGGCCTTTTCCGATGCTTTTAAGCGTTGCTAAGAAATCTCCCAATGCTTCTTAAAGCATCGTAAAAGCGTTGCCTATGTAAGCGTGGAGACGTCACCTGTCGATGCTTTTGAAAAGCGTTGCCATTTCCCAACACTTTTTAAAAGCATCGACAGGTGGCGACGCTTTAAAGCATAGCTATGTTTTAAACCTAGCGACGTTTTAAAGCGTTGCCATGTCCAAACCTAGCGACGCATTAAAGCGTCATCAGGTCCAAACCTAGCGACGTGTTAAAGCATCGTCAGGTTTAAAACTTAGCGATGGTTTAAAGCGCTGCCAGGTTTAAAACCTAGCAATGCTTTAAAGCGTCGCTAGTTCCAAACCTAGCGACGCTTTAAAGAGTCGGCAAATTTATTTTATTTTTTAAAAAAAAATTAAATTGCTATACTACCTATATACGTACATACAACACAGCCTGTATATATTATCAAAATAAAAATATTAAACCTGTATCAGGTCCAACATACACAAATAAATGAAACATTAAAACCTGTATCACACCCAACATACACAAACACAAACCAATCATAAAAAGATATATATATATATAAGTATCAATACAAGTTCAAATAAACAAAAAGACATACAAAAATAATAATAAAAAAGCTGGCATCACTGATCCGCGGGAGGCTGATCGTCGTCAGGTCTGCGACTCGCAGATGCATCAGGAACCTACAAGATATACATCAGAAATTATGATACATACATTATATATATTCTAAATTATTAGATACATACAAAATTAATAAATAATTACTTACCTGAGATAACATGAACATATGCAGCACAGATGTAACATGCTCTAGCTGAGACCTAATGGTCTGCATCTCTGCTCTATCTGCATCACGCTCTGCTCTGTTTGCATCACGTGTCTGTCAAAGCTCTGCTATCTCCTCCTGGAGTCGACAAACATATGACTGATCATGACTCTCTCTAATATCCCGAGTATATCTACTCACCTTAGATAATTGAGTAGGGATAACTCCAATCCCATAACCCCTCACTCGTCCAGGACGCTCTGGTCCCATCAACTCCGAGAATACCTCGACCTCGATGCAACTGCTCTGAGTAGATGATGTACCCTCATCAGCATGCTCGGAGATCATAGAGATAGCCCTATCCTATATTTTATAAAAAATATATATATCAATACTTAATAAAATAAAAATATAAATCATGATATAATATAAATAAAAAAATTACATATATATCTCTGGACTCCTCTCAAACAAAACTGCCATCCTGGTGAATGTGAGTCATCCGATAGAACTCCACCTCACCAGGCTCCCTCCCCTGCTGATCAACCTATATAAAGAATAAATATTACAAAAAAATCTAAAATAAGACTTCTTATACCCTCGTACCATGATACATGGCACATGCATAATACATGATGATACATGATGATACATGATGTTAAAACTAAAAGTGTACTAAAAGTATTATAGGATAAGAAACATACAAACTCATGCCTGAGCCGTGCATAACTCTTGGACCCCGCTGTGTGAGGAACAGACTGAGCTGCTCGTGCAGCTCTAGCAATAGCAGAATATGTCTACAAAATAAAATTAAAACTATGTTATATATTGTATAAATATAATTATGATGAGCAAAAATTAATAAATTTCGAAGTGTTTGATGATGCTACACAACCTGTGCCCTCTCGGAGAACCAATAGTGCACCAGCTCCCTCCACTGATGAGGATAAACATCAGGAGGACAGGTAGCTGCAACCTGCTCCTCTATCCTACCCTCTCGCTTGTAGTCTCCCTTCAACTTTGTCCTATATTCTTTCCACTTGTGATTGAGAGACTTAAGCACAAAATCAAAAGAATTTGGAAGGAGAACGAACTTGCTCTACAATTTAAATAAACAATAAAATATATATTAAACAAAATAAGCAATTCAATTGTTAAAACCTAAGATATAAAATAATATATCAATTTTTTTACCTGTACAACTCGAAGCATCTCTACTTTATAAGCAGGAAGCATATCATTCCACTTCGAATAATTCAACGGACATAGCTGATCCTGGCGTACTACTATCCCCAAAAAGCTAGTCAACAAGCTATCAGCTTTCTTAATAGGATGCCCTAGCTTGTTGCACTCTATCACTATCCTCTCGCCCTCAGGTAACTGCCACACATCACAAACTAGTGTGGATCCTCGCCTCCGCCTGAGTCTCCCGGATCCATCTACAAAAAAAAATACAGAACATTGTAGATTAAAACTATTGCATATGCATGAATTGAAACGAGATAGAATTATTAAATTATCCTATATCTATATGTCATCGACGATAGGCTCGTCATCAGATGATCCATAGGAGGATCGTGATATGCAGACTTGGAGGGAATGGCATCGTCCTGAGGTAGAGAGGTAGTAGCGTCGGCCTGATGTGCAGAAATAGAGGGACTGGCATCAGACCGATGTGAATATGATCGACTGCCCTCGGGCTGCTGTGCTGAAAAAGTACCAGCCTCGGTCTGGAAAAACTGAAACTGTACATCCAATAATTACTTCCTTTGATGCATGGTGTACCTAACTTGCATTATTTAAAAACAAGTCAGTCAACATTATAATCAAATTATAACATAAATGAATTGTAATTTAAAAGATAACATAATCATTCATGCAAAAATGTAAACCATCTTATAAACTACTTACTTGTTATAATCAACCAGTTGTACCTTCTTCATAATCCAACCTAACCAAAATGGATGTATCATTTATATGATTATCAGGCACAATATTATAAGGCATACACTGAGTGTAAGTATCATCATCATCTTCTTCCATCCTTTTTTCATGTCATACAAGTCTTTGGATTTTGTTTTAATAATAGTAGCCCATTCTTTATCTTTTGAGTCTTGTACATAAAAAACTTGTCGAGCTTGAGATGAAAATATAAATGGATCATCCTTCAATAACACACTGGTATGTATTAATCTTGAAAAATTGACAAGTATGAATCCATTTGAATCATTTTTCAAACCTCTCGGTGTATTTATATCCACCCAATCGCATCGAAATAATACAACTTTAAAATTTTCATAATAATCCAACTCCAAAATATCATTAAGTATACCATAATAAGATTTTTCATCTGCTTCTACCATAACACCACTGTTCTGAGTTTTTCTAAGTTTCTCATGCTCCTTGGTATTAAATTTAAAGCTATTTATAATAAAAATATAAATTAGCATATGCAGAAAAATCATCCTTAGTGCTCTAGCCAGATAAATTATCATATGCAGGAAAATCGTTAACAGTCCATAATAGAGATGCCCGTAGATTGAATGTTTGGCCATTTGAAGCATCAATTGCACTGATACCCTCCCACAGTTGTTTCAATTTATCTATTAAAGGTTGTAAGAAAACATCAATATCATTGCTTGGACCCTTATCACCTCGAATGACCATTGATAAAATAAGTGAAGACTGTTTCATGCATATCCATGGTGGCAAATTATAAGGAATCAGAACAACTGGCCAGGAACTATAGATAGAACTTAAGGTCCGAAATGGATTGAACCCATCACTGGCTAAACCCAGCCTGGCATTTCAAGCATCAGATTCAAAATCAGGATGTCTGTCATCAAATGCTTTCCATGTTAAACTATCCGCTGGATGTCTCAGCATTCCATCTTTTGTACGGCTTTCATCATGCCATCTCATTGACGAAGCTATCTTTGATGATGCATAGATCCTTTTCAATCTAGTTACAAGAGGAAAATAGCGTAATACCTTCGTCGGCTTTTGTTTAATTTGTGTTGCATCCAATTCATCTAATCCCTCACTCTCATTTTCTTTTTGCTTCGTCCATCATGAACATCCACACACATGGCACGACTCTTGATCAGCATGTTATCCTTGATATAACATACAATCATTTGGACAGCTATGAATCTTTTCGTATCCAAGATCCAATTCCTTTACTAGTCTTTTGGCTTCATAACAAGATGTTGGTAAACTAGTACCTTCAAAAAATGCATCCTTTAACAACTTGAGCAACATAGTAAAACTCTTGCCAGACCATCCATTCAAGTATTTTATATGAAACAAATGTACAAGAAAAGAAATTTTTGAAAAGTTCTTGCAACCGGCATATAATTCTTGATCTGCATCTCTTATCAGCTTTTGATAACGATCTGTTCCAACATTAATTGGGGGTATCAGCTCTCCATCATATATAGATTCAGTAAATATAGGATCCTCAGGTAACCCAGCTGCTACTTGTCCTCCACTGCAATCTTCAGGATGTTGAGCACCATATTCAAAAGTATATCTGAGCAAACCCCTGATATCATCATCTCTTGCAAGATTTTTCTGTTGGTTCTAGATCCAAAATCAGGTATATGTTCCATATTAGAGGTTTGGTTACATGTAGATTGTAACCTTGACTCTCCATGAAAAAATCACTCAGTATAACCTCTTAAAAAATTATTCCATACCAAATGTTCTTCAACAATATTTGGATATAGAGAACTGGAATTTACATATTTTTGGCATGGACATAAAATCTTCCCATTTATACTACTTCTCTCCATACCAAATTTAATGAAATTCTGTACTCCATCCAGATATTCTTTGCTATTCCTTGGTTTAGTTATCCAACTCGTATCCTTTGTAAGATAAAACTAACTGAAATAAATAAATATTTATAACAACAGAATAAATTTAAAATAAGTTTATTCAATAGATCAATTACAGTATTATTAAATGCACCCTATCACCAACTAATAGATAAAGAGGTCCTATCCCATTCAAGAATTGCATTAATTATATAGGTCATTTACAGTAACCAAAGGATACGCAAAAAATTTCAAAAAAATTTTGGTAGCATTTTCTCTTAGTTCTCCCCATACAAATAAATATGTATGAGGAGAACTAAAAGGAAATGCTATCCGAAATATATCTGGAACTCTATCTGTACCGTTTGATTACTGTAAGAACCTATAAAATTATTTGCAATTCTCAAACTGTCCAAACTAGACATTCAATTGACCACTGTACATATTTCTTCCATCCGTATAAAAATAAAATAATTGTACGTATACTGTAGAATATGTACTTTAATCAATTGATCGATTTATGTTTCTATGCAATGCAAGTTTTTTAAAAAATATTTAAAAAATTATAATTGATCGTAACAAAGGTACATGTTCAGTAAGATGCAGGACAAAAATAAAATAAATATCAAAAAATTTTGTTCAATAAGCAGCACAAGGATATGGGTCTTAAAGCTAGAAAAAAGTTCACAAATATTACTATTGGATAGAATGCCATTTTGGATATTTGAAAATTATTCACAATTATGGATGAAGTTAGGCATTGTGCTCGCATGGCTACTATTATGTATAATATCTAAAATCATATTTAAAAGGCCTTTTTCTTGTAATCATAATAGTTGAGTTTGTACTAGTACGAAGCATATTGTTCACACTAAATAGTTAACAATATAAGACATCTCTTGAAAATCATTATCAAATTTAGAGAAATTGATCTACTATGTAAAGCATGCAAGTATTCTCCCGACCTAAGATCCTAAGATCATGACCATCCATTGTAATTTCGATTTAATAAATTTAGAGCCAAACTTATGTATCGATAATATTGGAAGCAGCAACGGGGAAAAGTTCCTTGTTTGGTAATTGTTGTTACACGTATCACAACAGATTGACTTAAATCAAGTTCGAGCCGGATTAAGGTAGAATAATGACATATATATATATAACCTTGATAAACATTCAAAGAAGCCAAATATTATGTTGAAACTCATCAGTATACATGCCAGCATCTTGATTTCCATGATTCCATCATGCTTTTCTTGACCCATTTTGACTCCACTTGATGATGAATTCATTCAACAGAAAAGGAAATCAATCAATAGAATAATTAATTTTAACAAAAGAAATGATTGCCTTTGAGAATCTTTTCTCCACAATCATGGCTCAAGCAAACATTTATTGAACTCACTACACTGGCTCAAGAGTCAAGATTCAACCAACTTATTTAAAATCAGCATAACCATTTTTTAAAATGATTTATATCATCCAAAATTGTAATTTATTTTTTTTGGTTGAGATCCACTAGCATTACAAAAATTATCCCTTCTATCATTACTGGATAATTACAATGTAAGAAAATGATGCATATTGTAAGATTTATCATATGTCATTTCTTATTTGGTTCCATCACCATTTTCAAGTCTAGCACTACCCACATTCATAATTAAAATCCAACCCTACTTATCATAATTCATAATCTTAAAATTCATAATCTTAAAATAAAAAAATAGCGAGGGAGGGATCGGTGGAGGACGAGGTTGTGCCGGGCGGATCGACCGTTGGATCTAGGGCACGGAACTATGGAGGAACTACCGGCCGGATGATGAGGAGGAGGAGGACGTGCTGCGTTCGCGAATCGAGCGGAGGAGGAGGAGGAGGATCGGCGGCTCAGGCGGGGGAGGGTCCGGCGGGATCTAGGGCTCGGGCGGGGGGTGGGGGGAGGAGGAGGTCCTGCATCCGCAGATTGAGCGGAGGAGGAGGAGGAGGAGGAGGAGGCGGAGGAGGATCGAAGGCTTGGGCGGGGGGAGGGTCCGGTAGGATCTAGGGCTCGGGCGGGGGGTGGTGGGGAGGAGAAGGTCTACGTCCACGGATCAAGCGGAGGAGGAGGAGGAGGAGGAGGAGGCTCGGTGGCTTGCGCGGGCTCGGGCGGCGGGGGGGTGTCGGGCGGGCTCGAGCTGCGGGGTGGGGGGAAGATCGGCGGGATTAGGACTGGGGCGGGGGAAATTGGTTTTTGGGAAATCCAACGATGCTTTTTGGCAACGCTTTTAAGCGTCGTACTTGTCGACGCTTAAAAGCGTCGGCAGGTTCCGTTGGATGTCGATGCTTTAAGCGTCGGTATTTGCCGACGCTTAAAAGTATCGACGGGTTCAGGAGCTTGCCGATGCTTTTAAAAAGCGTCGGCATGTTCTGGGTTGTTCCCGATGCTTCCAAGAAGCGTTGGGAGAAAAGAGTCGGCCTTACCCCTTTTTACTGTAGTGTGATGAGATTCTTGTGTACTTTAGCCTTGCATAATCTCTAGGACGTATTTTAGTTTTTATGCGACCAGTCACATGATTGACCCGGAAACTAGGTTCAGGATGTGATAGAATGGTATCAGAGCTTAAGTTATGATTACTTGGAGCTATGACATAAACAATTTGGACATGACATGAGTGATGTCGAAGCTTAGACTATGATTACATGGGATTGTGACACAAATGATTAGGGTGTGACATGGATGATATCAAAATTTAAGTTATGATTACAAAGATCTATGACATAAATTACTAGAGGCATGGTAAAAGTAACAAAAGTAAATCTAGAGCTTAGATGTTAGATCATTGGTATTATGATAAAACTAGAGAATTTGATAAATTTATATCAGAGTACACAGCAAAGATATGGTGGCTTAAATTTATTCAAAGTTGGTTAGAAATATTGATTTTTTTAACTTGAAAGTCATGATAACGGAAGATCTCTCAAGAGAAATTCAATATGTATTATGAATGGAATAAATTGAGTTAATAGATGACATGATCTTATAAGATAAACACTTTGAAGGGCAAACTAATTGGAAGATTGAGAATGGCATTAGGGTTGACTACTTTTAAGGTTTAAAGCCTCAACAAACAAGTTAATTTTGAAGACAAAATTATTTTAAAAAGGATAGAATGTGATAACCCATATTTTTTTCAGTGGTCTGTTTGGCCCTGTTCTACATGTGAAAGGAGGACTCCCATAGGAGTCTATCTCCTCTCCCAATCCCATTAGAAGGACTCTTAGGGATGCTGCACTATAGCAAAGCCCTAGGAATATGCCTATAAATCCTCTCCCCTCTCCTCTTTTTCATCAAATCCCAAACAAGGACATCCAACCCGACCACTTGGAAGACATGTTTGATCCCTTGTGGAGAAGTCCTCATCCACCGCCACCACCTTGCAATGGCCTCCAGCATGCCGACAATAGTTCTCATGCCTTCACCTCCATCGAGCAGAAGGCTCTGTAGTGTTGTCGTGTGTTGCCCAGTTGGCCAACCCAAGAGGGGGGGTGAATTGTGTAAGTAAAACATTTTAGCAAGTATGTGCCTTTTGAAAATTTTGTGTGGTGAGTGAAGTGATAGAGTATTACAAGCGAAAGTAAATAAGTATGCAAAAATAAGAGCAAGCACAAACACCATAAAATTTAGAGTGGTTCGGAGCAACCCTTCTCCTACATCTACTATCCAAGGTGCACTATATTCACCCCGAATACAGCCGAATTGTTTTCCTACGGGCTCACAATCCAAAATCCAATACAAAGTTAGTTTTCCCGGGCTCATTAACAACCCAACTTGATTTTTAAGACTAACCAATAATCCAAAACCAATACACAAGTTATAGCCACCTGCTATACTTGTAACAACTCAAAAATAGAGTTAACAAAAGAAGCAACACTAAAACAAATCCAAAGTTGTTGAATGGTTGTAGTTGAAGTTCTTAATGAGACCTTCTTGAATGCTTCTTGAATGCTCTTCAAGGCTTTCTTAACTCTTCAAAGATAAACTCAAGAATGTAGTTGGAAGTTGTTGGTGAACTTGAGTTTTCACTTGAAAGCTCTTAGAACATTCACTACTCTCTTTAAAGTTCCATCAAAAGTTGCTTTTTTCTTCACTTAAATTCTTCATTTATAATTTCTTGAAGTGTTCCCAGGTGAATATGGCCATTAGAATTTCTTGGAAGTTAAAAACTAGCCGTTGGAAGGCTTTAGAATCAAGAAATTCAAATTCTAGAACTAGCCGTTCCTGTTCAAATTCGAGGATTTGAGTCAGCTCGCAGACTTCAAGTCGGCTCAGATTGACAGTAAAGTAAAACTGCAGTCTGTGAGAGTCGGCTCATTTCAAATTAGAGTCAACTCAATTGACTGAAATCTCAGAAGCAAATATCTTCCTCTCTATAAGAGCGGCTCTATTCTTCATTGAGTCGGCTCGATTGATGTGTATCAGAAAATTTATGTGGCGTGCCAAACAATGTATCAGCTCTAATATTGGAGTCAGCTCGAGTGAAACATCTCCAAAAGCTTCCAAGCAACTTCAAATTTGTTCCAAACTTCTTCCAAACAACTTCTAAGCAACTTCTAAGATATTTAAACTTAAAATTACATTGATTTGGCCCTTTTACATAATCGTACAATTGAATTTACTTAGGGCTCTTAAATACATGAAACTTTTCTTTGAGTACATGAATTCATTCTAATGATCTTAGAAATGTAGGATGGATGATTGTCCATTTGAAACATCCTACAAAATACTTCTTGATGTGGATGGTTTGCTGACGTGGAGGAACCGGCAAGCGCCACATCAAGAAGAGACGTCGCGTATACTCTCTAGCCCGGATCCCACTACCGAGCTGAACTGAGCTCCCTCAGAATGGCAAACCGAGCTCGGTCCTCTGCCAGGTCGAGCTCACAAGCTCGGGATGCCTAGGTTGGAGCCGCCTTCCGCCCTCCAGAGTGAGACCCTGGAGGTTAGTGCCCTGCGATCGAGGTCTAGCTAAGAGCTCACCTGTCGATGTGGAGCCTCTCCGAGCGTGCGCCCTCTGGACTGGGTCCGCCTTCCGCCCTCTAGAGTGAAACCCTCGGAGGTTAGTGCCCTGCGGTCGAGGTCGAGCTAAGAGCTCACCCGCTGATGT
The DNA here is from genome assembly GCA_021397845.1 of Areca catechu. Classification (NCBI taxonomy): domain Eukaryota; kingdom Viridiplantae; phylum Streptophyta; class Magnoliopsida; order Arecales; family Arecaceae; genus Areca; species Areca catechu. The sequence continues at coordinate 91,190,912 of CM038048.1, read as the reverse complement.
GGAGCCTCTCCGAGCACGCGCCCTCTAGACCGGGTCCGCCTTCCGCTCTCCAGAGCGAGACCCTCGGAGGTTAGTGTCCTACGGTCGTGGTCGAGCTGAGAGCTCACCCGTCGATGTGGAGCCTCTCCGAGTGCGCGCCCTCTGGACCGGGTCCGCCTTACGCTCTCCGAAGTGAGACCCTCGGAGGTTAGTGCCCTACGGTCGAGATCGAGCTGAGAGCTCACCCGTCGATGTGGAGCCTCTTCGAGTGCGCGCCCTCCGGACCAGGCCCGCACCTCACCCTCCTCTATCTTGGTGCCCCCCGCAAGCTTGGAGCGCTTAGGATGGAGCGAGCCTTGCCATCCCAGCTCAGCCCCAGCCCGGACAAGGTCCTCACCAGTCGAGGGCACCGGCGAGCAGCCCGAGAACCCTACCGAAGTGCCTCCCAGACCGTGCGGACCACCTGAAACTGCCAATTGCACCAGAAAGGCAAGCAGCACACTGATCGAGATGCTACATTCCTCACCAACCATTCAGATCACCCAAGAAAGAAAGCCAACCGGGAGATTCAAATCCCGCGGGCGGCGGCCCGTCATTCGAGGCACCCCCAAATTTCCAGGAACGAGGCAACCAAGAAAAGTATCGGAGCGCCTGACAATGCACCCTATCATGAATTGGGAAAGGCCCCTCGGGACACCGCCGCATGCGCCTGACAGCCCGGCGGGGATCCCGAGACAAGCGCCAAACGGTAACCAAGTTCACAACAAACCTGGAGATAACACAACTCCAAGACACAGGCAAAAACATAAGTCAAAAAAAAGAAGAGGAAGTGCGACCCCCACCAGCAAGGGGGGATGGCACCACCACCATCACAAGCACAAGCGCAAGCCCGGCCAAGAGGGCGAAGCGCCACTACCACCACTGTTGATAGGAAACGAGGGGCACAAGGAGAGGCCAAGGAATAGAGCATCCCTCTGTCCCCGCTATCACTCTCCCCCTGCAACGTTTTCACCTTCATGCACATCTTTTACTCCTCCTAGTACGGAGTCCATCAAGAGGGGCCCAATAAGGAGGATCTGTTCCCCTAGATTGTCACTGACTTGATCGTCGGAGTGCCCCGCCGGAAACCCCGGTCCGAGTCTCTAACCACTGTTTCGTATGCTCAAGAGCAGAGGACTGCTGGGCGATGAGGCAACCGCACCCGCAGCGGAGTGGAGGACCGCCGGGCAGCGAGGCGGCTGCATCCAGCACGGAGGTCCGGGAACCGAGAATGGCGGGTGGTAGAGGAGGAGCACACTCCAGCATCGTCGACAGTAGCTATAGGCCACGATGATCTTGGCTGCAACAGATTGGCACACCAGGTAGGGGGGCAGGACGGGCATGACTAAGTCCTTCACCACTCCCCAGGTCAACATACCGCAAAAGAACGGTGATGACATAAGCTGGGAAGGTCAACAGATGGGCGATCTTCTCTAGGCCTCTCCAGGATGTCACTCCCTCCGTCCCCTTCGACGGGGAATCCGCTGACGAAACCATCAGGCACATAGCGATAGCGCACCCGGAGAGGCATGAGTACAAGCTGGCAGGGTTTTCCCACCGGTTCATCAACATGCGAGGCCCAACTGGCGAGTCTCTGGACTACAATGCCCACCATCAGCGAAGCCCTTCACCGGTCGCAGCGAGGCAGAGTATCATCGCCTCCACCGCGATTACGGTTGTGACATCGAAAAACATCACGATCGTGGGCAGGAGATTGAGAAGCTCATCAAGGAGACCCACCTCCAAAGGTTTGCGGGGGGCAGACCTCAAGCGAGGCCCCAAGCACTCGCCACTCTCCCGTCAGCTTCAACCACCGACACTTACCCTGCCATGAAACCGGTGGGTGCAATTGCCCGAGGAACTGTGCATGCGCCTAAGAAGGCTCGGGGGCAGGAGACCTCGAGGGTGATTTCCTAGCCTTGAGGAGAGGAGAAAGCGAGGGAGAAAGGCGAGCAAAGATGCCATGGTTGTCGGGATGGCGATCACGAACCACCATAGGAAGACCCCCACGAGATGGCTTAAGTTCCATCATGAGGGGGCCATTACCTAGAAGAACTCGACGGCGTCAGGCTCCCCCGAGGGAGGTGGGCCTGCAACCTACAAAGATGCCCCCAGTAAGGTAAGTTCCCCTACCAACGATCATGATGACAATTTTTTCCCCTTGCATGGGTATCCGCATGTTTTGCAGAAAAGGACCAACAGTGTCCCCGAGCCCAGCTCCAGGACGTAGAAGGATCTTCGAGCCACGTAGCTCTCCAACTCCAAGCATCCCCGAGCCCAGCTCCAGGACATAGAAAGATCTTCGAGCCACATAGCTCTCCAACTCCAAGCGTCCCTGAGCCTAGCTCTAGGACGTAGAAGGATCTTCGAGCCACGTAGCTCTCCAATTCCAAACGTCCCCGAGCCCAGCTCCAGGACGTAGAATAATCCTCGAGCCAAGCAGCTCTCTATCTCAAACATCTCCGAGCCTAGCTCCGAGATGCCAAGAGATCATGGGGCCACGTAGCTCCCATCAACGCCTCAAGCCTAGCTCCAAGGTGCCAAAGACTTGAGCCAATATCTCAGGCAGTCCCCTGGGCCCGAGCCTAGCTCCACGTCCAGGAAGGCCTCGAGCCTAGCTCCAAGGCAATCAAGACCGGAAACCCCTCTTCTCTAGATCTCCCCACTCGAAAAGAAGACGAGAGGGGAAGGAAAGAAAGAGAACAAGGAGGGAAGCCCGGCAGCCCCCTTCTTTGATCTCCCTACTCGAAAAGAAGATGAGAGGGGAAGGAAAGAAAGAGAACAAGATGGGGGTACAACCAACATCCTCTCCTCTGATCTCCCCACTCTAAAAAAAAATAAACAAAAAACAAAAAGAAAAAAGAGAAAGAAGAAGAGTGGGGAAGGAAAGAAAGAGAGAACAAGAAGGAAGTATGGCATCATCGAAGCTACCACTCTCAGTAATCGACATCCCCGAGCCCAGCTCCAGGATGCCTTCTCAAGACTGGAGCTCGGATCTCCGGCCAAGAGAACTTCGTACCAAGCAGCTCTCAGCAATCAACATCCCTGAGCCCAACTCCAGGATGTCTTCTCAAGATCGGAACTCAGATCTCCAGCCAAGAGAACTTCGAGCAAGCAGCTCTCAGCAATCGACGTCCCCGAGCCCAGCTCCAGGATGCCTTCTTAAGACCGGAGCTCGGATCTCCGGATAAGAGAACTTCGAGCCAAGCAACTCTCAGCAATCAACGTCCCGAGCCCAGCTCCAGGATGCCATCTCAAGACCGGAGCTCAGATCTCCGGCCAAGAGAACTTCGAGCCAAGCAGCTCTCAGCAATCAACGTCCCCGAGCCCAGTTCCAGGATGCCCTCTCAAGATCGAAGCTCAGATCTCTGGTCAAGAGAACTTCGAGCCAAGCAGCTCTCAGCAACCAACGTCCCCGAGCCCAGCTCCAGGACACCAACCCAAGACCGGAGCCTAGATCTCCGGCCAAGGGACCTTCGAGCCACATGGCCCTCAGTCAACAACACCTTTGAGCCCAGCTGCTCTTAAGTGTCATGACTTAGCCTCAAGCAAGGTGCATCCCTTCTCTCTGGTCTCCCCATACAAAAAGAAGAGGAGAGGAGATGAAAGAGAGAAAAGGGAAGAACTAGGCAAAAGAAATAGATAGCAAATGAGCTCAAGTTTCATTGATCAAAAATACAAGTTACAAGTATCTTCCGGGCCCCCGACATGCCGGGAGACCCCGAATAAGTACAAGAAACAAAAAGTACAAAACAGGACAAGGAAGAAAAGGGTCATTCCACACCAGCCGGTTTCTCTGCTGGGTCTTGAGACTGAGAGTTCCTGCCCTCAGAAGTCTCCGGCTGAGCTGCCCTAACTTTAGGAGGATCATCCTCAGCTGGTGACGGAGGCTCCGAGCCCATGGCTCCTACGACGGCCTCCTCGTCATCCTCCGCCTCCGAGGTCGAAGGATACCTGAGGCAGCTACGATCCTTGTCGGGAATAAGTACCTCGACCTGGTCGTGCAGGTACATGAAGCTCCTGTAAAAGGAATCCGATGCCATATACTGGATTTCAGCGATGAAGTCCTCCGAAGCCTTGAACCTGGTGACGGTGTCCTCAGCACCCTTCGTGACCTTAGTGGCCACCCTCCTCAGCTCGACAGCTTCCAGCCTGGCTGCCTCCATCGAGTTGGTTGCCGTCTCTGCCGCCTTCTCAGCAGCGGCAAGTTTCTCCTTCATGGCTGCCAGCTCTGCCTGGGCAGCTCAGGCGATCTTCTTGTACCGGTCGGCCTTGGCACTGTACCAATTCAATTTTTTCTCGACGACGGAAAGGTCGTCGATCGCCTTCTTCAAGCGGCTCCGCTCCAGATCGCGAGCCATTAAGAGTCCCTTCGCTCGCCCCTCGACATCGGCGAGCTCTTTTACGGGGTCATTGACCTTCGCCTCAAGGACCCCATTTGTCCCGGCCTTCTCCTTCAGGTCGGCCTTTAAAGATTCGATCTCGGTGGCCTGTTGCCGCTTGAAACGCTCCCAGCTCTGGAAGTGGCCCCTGATGTAGAGGGCCTCGGTACTAATCTGCACCATGAAAGAAGGTCAGTAAAAAAAAAAGAGAAAAAAATGAAATGAAAAAATGAATGGATGAATGATAAAAAAGTGAAAGAGCTTATCGAATACAGCTGGGAAAAGATGGTGCTGATGACGTCGGTCAGCCGCATTCCAGCTATCTCTTGCCGATCGCATACTTGGATGGAGAAATCCATCATGCACTTGGCAAGCTCGGGGCTCCGGAGAAATGAACTCTCTGGCCCCATCTTGAAAGGGAGATGGCACCGAGCCTCCTCCCTCCAGCTCTCTCCGTGAGCGGGCGGCCTTGCACCGCTGGATGAAGGACCTTGGGGGGCAGGCTGAGAGGCCGGTGTCGGTGTAGACAGCACCTCCGTCGTGGCCTTGGGTTCAGCCCGGGTCTCCTCACCCCTAGCATCGACGATGGACTGACTCGGAGGATGGCAGGGTGCAGTAGCGGCAGCCCTCGCCTGGACTACCGCCTCGGACTCTGCAGCAGGGCCCTGCTGGGCGGGCCTCGGTGCCGCAAGAGCTACCCTCTCCACCGGCATGGAAGCAACATGGGACACCTCTGAGCTCAGGCCCGCTGGGGCAGCCGAGCTCAGACCGATCACCACCGCGGGGGTGGCTGCAAGGGCACTCTCTCTCCACGCCCGCCTCAACAAGGGCTCCCCGGCCAGCCCGGTCGGTGTCCTCTTCTTGGTGATTGCCAGGAGGTCATTCTCGGAGAAGATCATTCCTGCATGCGAATCACACAACAGTTAGAATCTGTGGGAAATAGTGCAAGAAGTGCAGGAAGTGCAAAAAAGGAAAAGAAAAGGTTCAGGTCGAACTCACCCAACCCATTCGTTGGGTCGACCTCGGAGTTGGCGAGGTTCTGCTCAGACAACAGGACCTCGAGAGGAGAAATCTGGGTGGTGCGGAGCTGCTCGTAGTCATCCCAATCAGCCGCATCGATCGCAGAGTTTCGGTTGGGAGACTTGTCCGGATCGCTCCAGACCCAGTCAACCCCCTCGACCTCAATAAAGAAAAATTTGCTCTTCCATCCCCTGATGGAAAAGAGAAGCTCAAACTTAATACCCTTCGGGCGGGAGGACAAAGACCACCACCCATCCTCGGTTGGGTGGCGCTTCACGGCAAAGAAAGTCCTAAACAAAGAAAATCGAGCCACAAACTCGTGAAGATGACAAAGCACAATGAAGAAAAAAATGACCCTAATAGCGTTTGGCACCAGCTGTGCCGGGACCAGACGATAATTATCTAAGACTGATAGAAAGAAAGGATGGAAGGGAAAGCGGAGACCTCCAGAGAAGGTTCCTCATAGAAGGCAAGACGGCCTTGGCCACTCGAAGTGACCCGTTCTCCCAGACGAGGGATTGTGAGCCGGACAAAAGGTGGGATGCCATAGACATCCCAGACAGTCCTGAGTTCCCCGACGGTGATCGTTGAGGTCACCCCACCAGAACCTGCATGCCGGGTAGACTCGGGAGTAGGAACAGGAGAAGGAGGCAAAGAAGGACCAGATCTCGGTTCCCTAATGAGAACCGGACCAGGAGGACGCCTCCTACTGAGCTCAAAGTAAGCTACGTCTTCCTCCCCGTCGGAGGAAGAAGAGGAGGATGCCGGCCTCCGCTCGGAAGGACCGGCCTCGCCCTGATCAGTAGAGGGACGGAAGCCCGGACTAAAATGGGACATCCTCAAGGACAAAGGAGAGGAAGAACTCAAAGCAGAAGATCGAAGAGGAGATTTAACAGAAAGAAGACTCCGGACCCCGAGAAAGAACCCTATTCTAGTGGGGGAAGGAGGAAGAAGAAGAAGCTGACATGTTGCCTTAGAAAACTCGGGACGACTAGAAGGAAGAATAATCTTGGGCGCGGTGGCAGCAGGCATGGAGAATTCAAAAAGAATGGATAGTTCGGGTAAGGCCTTCTTTTCATTTCGAAATGACCTAAGGGATTCGTACCGATTCAACTGCTCCACCAACGGATCTGCGCCACGTGCCATCCATCGATGAGAATGGCATCCCGGCCGCTCTGCATTCTGTGCCAGCATTAACTACTCCTCGGACATGGCCACATGGCATCCCCGCATTGGCCCGCAGGGTCGGTCCCCAAAGCGCCAGCAATCATGGCCATCATCATGCTAGATCTTTGCCTTTCCACGTCAGCATCGTAATTACTCCCTTCGACCCGAGCGCCGCATACTAACGAGCCTCGAGAGTGGGGGGCAAATGATGTGGATGGTTCACTAATGTGGAGGAACCGGCAGGTGCCACATCAAGAAGAGACGCCATGTCTACTCCAGCCCGGATCCCACTACCGAGCTGAGCTGAGCTCCCTTAGAACGGCAAACCGAGCTCGGTCCTCCGCCAGGTCGAGCTCATAAGCTCGGGATGCCTAGGTCGGAGCCGCCTTCTACCCTCCAGAGCGAGACCCTCGGAGGTTAGTGCCCTGTGGTCGAGGTCGAGCTAAGAGCTCACCCACCGATGTGGAGCCTCTCCGAGCGCACGCCCTCTGGACCGGGTCCGCCTTCTGCCCTCCAAAGCGAGACCCTCGGAGGTTAGTGCCCTGCAGTCGAGGTCGAGCTAAGAGCTCACCCACGGATATGGAACCTCTCCGAGCGCCTGCCCTCTGGACCGGGTCCGCCTTCCGCCCTCCAGAGCGAGACCCTCGGAGGTTAGTGCCTTGCAGTCGAGGTCGAGCTAAGAGCTCACCCGCCAATGTGGAGCATCTTCGAGCGCATGCCCTTTGGACCGGGTCTGCCTTTTGCCCTCTGGAGTGAGACCCTCGGAGGTTAGTGCCCTGCGGTCGAGGTTGAGCTGAGAGCTCACCCGTCGATGTGGAGCCTCTCCGAGTGCGCGCCCTCCGGATCGGGCCTGCACCCCCCTCCTCGGCCTAGGCGCCCCCCGCAAGCTCAGAGCGCTTAGGATGGAGCGATCCTTGTCATCCCAGCTCGGCCCCAGCCCGGACGAGGTCCTCACCAGCCGAGGGCACCGGCAAGCCACCCGAGGACCATACCGGAGCGCCTCCCAGACCGTGCGGACCACCTGAAATCGCCAGTTGCACCAGAAAGGCAAGCAGCACGCTGATCGAGATGCTTCATTCTTCACCAACCACTCAGATCATCCAAGAGAGAGCCAACCGGGAGATTCGAATCCCGCGGGCGGTGGCCCGCCATTCGAGGCACCCCCAAATTTCCCGAAACGAGGCAACCAAGAAGAGTGTCGGAGCGCCTGACAACGCACCCTATCATGATTCGTAAAAGGCTCCTCGGGACACCGCTGCATGCGCCTGACAGCCCAGCGGGGATCCCGAGACAAGCACCAAATGGTAACCAAGTTCATAATAAACCCGGAGGTAACACAACAACTCCAAGACACAGGCAAAAACACAAGCCAAAAAATAGAAGAGAAAGTGCGACCCCCACCAGCAAGGGAGGATGGGACCACCACCACCACAAGCACAAGCGCAAGCCCGGCCAAGAGGGTGAAGCGCCACTACCACCACTATTGAAGGGAAACGAGGGGCACAAGGAGAGGCTGAGGAACGGAGCATCCCTTTGTCCCCGCTATCACTCTCCCCCTGCAACGTTTTCACCTTCACGCACATCTTTTACTCCTCCTAGTACGGAGTCCATCAAGAAAGGCCAGACCAGGAGGATCTGTTCTCCTGGATCGTCACTGACTTGATCGTCGGAGTGCCCTCGCCGGAAACCCCGGCCCGGGTCTCTAATCGCTGTCTCGCAGGCTCATGAGTGGAGGACCGCCGGGCGGCGAGGCAACCACACCCGCAGCGGAGCAGAGGACCGCCGAGCGGCTAGGCGGCCTCACCTAGCGCAGAGGTCCAAGAACCGAGAACGGTGGGCGGTAGAGGAGGAGCTTACTCCGGCGCCGGCGGCAGCTACGGGCCATGACGATCTTGGAGGCAACACTTCTTAAATATTTGAAAAGTATCATTATCAAATGCATGCTCCAATATTTTGTAATCATCAAAATCATTCCAGGATCAACAATCTCTCCGTTTTTGATAATGACAAAACACTGGACATGAAAATAACAAGTACCTTTACATTTTTAACTGTATTAGAGTAAATGACAACTATATTAGAGTAAATAAGTTTAGAATGTGTTATACAGTATATCAGGCAATTCAAATTATTAGTTCAAATTATGATTCGGTGTAGTAGTTCATTTTACAAATTGACTAAAGTATCAGAGCTTTACAAGTTAAGTATTAGAGCTGTTGAGCATTCATTTTACAAACTGAAATATCAGAGCTTTGCATAAGGGTTCGTTTTACAAGTTAACTGAAGTATCAGAGCTATTGTCAGTTCATTTTACAAATTGACTAAAATATCAGAGCTTTAATTGAGGTATCAGAGTTGTTGAGTGAAATGTCAAGGCTCATTATAATTTTATGAAACATTTTGCACATACATTGCATATATAAGTTCTCATATAATTTTTCATTATAATTTCACATTTTCCTCATGTTTTTTATGCATCACATATTATTATTATCATTTTCTATGCTTCACATATTTCTCTCCCTTTTTGTCATCAACAAAAAGTATAAATGCTCCCCTTACTATAGAATTCAATATCATCACACATTTAGAGAGTAAAAGAGAGTAAATAACATAAATAGTAAAATTTCATAAACATTAAAATTTTAGTTCAATACATGTAACATAATGAAATACATGAAACACAACATACATAAGACATCTGTGAGGCTAGTCCTCATCAGATGGAAGATCTAATACAATATTAGCCATAACCCTATATGTTGAAGGTCTAGGAGTCTGATGAGTCATGTTCCTAGTCCTAAGTAAAGGGCCAGCTCTAGGAGCTCTAGATCTATGATACTATCTAGGTGTGTCTCAAGTAGGTGCTGGAGGAGGAGGAGTAGACTCTGGCTCAGTAGCTGAAAGTAATGGTGTCCTCTGATCTGTAAAGGCATCTGATAATGCAAGAGTGCTGGTCATTGAGAGAATCTGAGTAGCTGGTGTATCAGGAATACTCTGCTTAGGATGCTTTACCTCGGGTGCTACAAGTGTGTCCATACCATGTGGATCTATAAAATGCTCATCAACATGCTGATCAAAGTCTTATCCATAATTTGGTGGTGGAGGAGGTGATATAGAAGGTCCAATCGAGGTAGTCTGATGTAGAGCTGCAAGAATCTGACTGAAACCATCTCTCATCTTAGTCTGTAGCAGATCTATCCTCGAATGTACCTCTGCTCGATCAGTCTATAAATCGAATCTAAGAGTCAAAATATCATCTGAAGCATCTGTATCTACTTAGAATCCTGCTGCCCACCAGTACTAGGCTCAGAAGGAACTAATGGAGGAGGTGTGGTAGGTGCTGGTTTTAAGGGTCCAGCCTCATCATCGTGCTCGTCCTCATTATCAGTCTACTCAGCAGCATCTACACCAATTGGAATATCATCCTCATCATCATCATCCTCAGAATGAGCTGCTCTCTATCTAGATACCTTCTTCATCCATACTCCCTCAACTTTGTGGTACCCCATCCTATGCAGTGACTTCTCTGAATATCTATCTGTATGCAATAGGGGTCTACTATCCTCTCCTATCAGGTCAATGCCATGATCCTGAAATAAAAGAGTGAAGGCCATCCCGTAGGGTAGATATGCTCTGGCCTTGCGAGCTGCATCCCTGATCTGAGCCATCATGATGAATGGTAGATTGAGGACCTTCCCCTTAATCAAGTATCCATAAACATCAGGTCACGCTCACTCACCCAGTCAAATCTCCCTGTCCTAGGTAAAAACACTCTGCTAATAATATTATGAAGTAATCTCATCTCAAGTGATCATTTGTTTGCTTGAACATTTGAAATTCCCTCCATATTTTTTCTCTCAAGAATAATCCTCAAAGTATTCTATCTGTCTTTCAGGTTCAAGTAACACTTCCCAATTTTTGGCATTTGAAGAACCCTACTTAACCTAACTTAATCCACTAAAATAGTGACTCCTTTCACTGTAGAGAGCATCTGGTGTGCTCCAAAGAACAAATGCTCAAAAAAGGTCCTGACCAATGTGGGATAAGTAGGGACATCCAATGAACAAAAAAACTCCCAACTTTGAGCTTTAATCCAATCTCCAATTCGAAAACTTTGTTGTTCTAGAAAAGTAAAATCTACTTTTCTACCTGAAGTAACTAGTCTATTCCCTATTTAGATGATTTGCCACTATGGAGGAGGTGAAACTTGAGGATCTTGTGGAATCGGCTCATCCTGCCTTCTTTTGGATCTTCTTTCCGCTTGAACAGTGCTAGGTGTCGCCTGTTTAGATCTCTTTGCTACAGCTCTCTTGGGTGCCATAGGATCCAAGATCAAGGGGATTTGGAAGGATTAAGTGGTCCCTAGGGCTAGAGAGAAAAGTGGACCCTAATGTTCGGGTTCAACAAGAAATAGAAGGGTAAAAAGAAATTTTTAGGGCTTGCGGCTCTTAAGTAGGTCCGCCATCTGAGTCGACTCGTCCAGACTGATTTTCCTGCTTGAGTCAGCTCGAGCAAAACTAAGAAAAAAGGTTCCAAATTTCAAGGAAATGGTTTCTAAGCCTAGAAAAATACTAGTAAAGATGTGCATCGATCTTAGATAGGTGATGGAGGTCTTCTAGATAATTTTTTTTATTTTTTGAAGAAATTAGGTCCAAATTCTAAAAAAGATCACAAAGACCTAATTCTCCTCTAATCATTTGAAATCTATCCTCACTAAGGGGTATAATAAAGATGTCAGCCAATTATTTTTCAGTAAAAATAAATTCATGTTCAATGTCATCATTTTGAACATGATCCTTAATGAAATGATATCTAATTTCAATATGCTTAGTTCTTGAGTGCTAAATAGGATTCTTTGTTAAGTTAATAGCACTTGTGTTATCACATTTGATTGGAATTTTAGATTGAATAACACCATAATCTTCTAGTTTTACTTAATCCATAACACTTGAGCACAACATCTTCCTGTAGCCACATACTCTGCCTTAGCAATAGATAGTGCCACGGAGTTTTGTTTCTTGCTGTACCATGAGATTAAGTTTAACCCTAGAAATTGATATGTTCCTCTAGTGCTCTTTCTATCAATTCTACAACCACCTTAATCAGTATCATAATAACTAATTAAATTTAAAGATGAAGGTTTAGAATACCATAATCCTAAGTTTGATGTACCTTTTAGATATCTTATGATTCTTTTAACAGCAAGTATATGTGATTCTTTAAGATTAGTTTGAAATCTTGCACATATACAAACACTAAATAGTATATCAGGTCTACTTGCAATCAAATAAAGTAGAGATCCGATCATACCTCGATATAATTTTTGATCAACTTTGTTACCTTCCTCATCTTTGTCAAGTTTGCAGGTTGGGCTCATGGATATGCCAATTTCTTTTACAGATTCCATCCCAAACTTCTTCAAGAGTTCTTTGATGTACTATGTTTAGTTGATGAATATCTCTTTCTTTATTTGTTTGATTTGCAGTCCAAGGAAGAAAGTGAGTTCATCCATCATGGTTATTTCAAATTCTCCCTGCATTAGCTTGGCAAATTCTTGACATAAAGTTTCATTAGTTGCACCAAAAATTATATCATCAACATATATTTGTACAACTAATAATTCATCATCTTTTTTTTTGATAAATAATGTTGTATCTACTTTACTTCTTTTGAAATCATTTTCTAAAATAAATTTGCTCAACCCCTCATACCATACTCTAGGTACTTGTTTTAAACCATATAAAGCTTTGTTTAGTTTGAAAATATGGTTTAGAAAATAATGATTTTCAAAACTGGGAGGTTGTTCTACAAAAACTTTCTCTTCAATATAGCCATTTAAAAAAGTACTTTTTACATTCATTTGAAAAAGTTTAAATTCCATGTGACATGTAAATACAAGTAAGAGTCTTATGGCTTCTAATCTTGCTACAGGTGCATAAATTTTATCAAAATCTATTCCTTCCTCTTAGTTATATCCTTTAGCAACTAATCTGGCTTTGTTTCTAACTACATTGTCTTTAACATCTAATTTATTTCTAAAAATCTATTTGGAACCTATGACAGGATGTTTCTTAGGTCTAGCTACTAAGTTCCATACATTGTTCATTTCAAATTGATTAAGTTCCTCCTGTATAGCCATCATCCAATATGGATCATTTTCATCTTCCTCTTGCAGTTAGGTTCAACTTGAGAAACAAATGCTAAATAGTCAAATGTGTCTCTAGAAGATGACCTAGTTCTTACTCCAGGAGAGGGATCACCAATAATTAATTTTTTAGGATGAGAATGTGCGTACCTCCAGTCCTTGGTAGCTCATCATGTTATGTACTTAGCTTTTTCTTTTCTTGCTCAACTTACTTTTCTTTCAATTTCAAGTCCTTTACTCCATCATTCAGGGAACCTGCATCATTATCAATATACTCTTCTTTTCTTGAAGGTGTAAGGTTAGACTCATCAAAAATAATATGAATTGATTCTTCAATAGTTAAAGTTCTCTTGTTAAATACTCTATATGCTTTGCTTGTGGTTAAATATCCAAGAAATATGTCTTGATCAGATTTTGCATCAAACTTTCCTAAGTTATCTTTTCCATTGTTCAAGATATAACATTTACATCCAAAAATATGAAAGTAATAAATATTTGATTTTCTATCATTCCAAAGCTTATAGGGGATTTTCTTCAAAATTGGTCTAATTAAAACACAGTTTAATATGTAACATGTAGTGTTCATAGCTTCTGTCCAAAAGTATCTTGGAAGATTGCTTCACACAATATGGCTTGGGCCATCTCTTCCAATGTTCTATTTTTTCTTTCCACAACTTTATTTTGTTATGGTATTCTAGGGGCAGAAAAGTTATGATCAATGCCATGTTTGTACAAAATTCTTCAAAGTATTGATTTTTGAATTCAGTATCGTGATTACTTCTAATTGAAATAATTGAAAGATTTTTCTGATTTGAAACCTTTTTATAAAATTTTTGAAAAACTTTAAAAGGTTCATCTTTGTGTGCAAAAAATAAAATCTAAATAAATCATGAAAAATCATCTACTATCACAAATCCATATTTTGTAACTCCTAGGCTTGTGGTCCTAGTTAGCCCAAATAAGTCCATGTATAGTAGCTCTAAGGGTCTTGATGTTGAAACAATATTTTTAAATTTAAAATTCTCTCTAGTTTGTTTACTATATTGACATGCATCTCAAACATGATCAAAATCAACTTTAAACTTTGATAAACCTCTAACTAAGTCTTTAAAAATTAATTTTGCTATAGTATGCATGCTAGCATGACCCAATCTTCTATGCCAAAGTAAACTAGAATCCTTGTTTTAGCATTCATAGCTATTAGACTTGTACTACTTGAAATTGCCAGATCATTCAAATCTACAATATAAATATTTTCAAGTCTATGACCAACAAACCTAATGCTAGAATCAAGAGAACTAGTTACTATACTCATTGAAGATTCATATACAATTTTGAAACCTTTATCACATAATTGACTAATGCTCAAGAGATTATGCTTCAATTTATCTACTAGCAATACATTTTCAATATAAGTAGAAGGGATAATTTTGATCTTACTATTCCAATAATTTTTTTCTTGCCAATGTCACCAAATGTACCCATTCCACCATCTTTTATTTCAAGGATGATGAATTGATCTTTGTCACCCGTCATGTGCCATGAACAGCCACTATCTAGATACCATATCTTCTTTGAATTTTGGGCTACAAGACATTCCTGCAAAACAATCAAGTAAAATTTTTAGGTATCCAAGATTTCTTGGATCCTTGATGATTAGTAGCTATGGTTCCTTTAAGAATCCAAATCTTGTTTACTTTATTTTTATTTTTCCTTCTTAGATTACATTCATGTGCTTTGTGTCCAATCCTATTATAGCAAAAACAAACAACTTTTGGCTTTTGAAAAGAAATGGATGCTGAAAATCTTGATGCATAAGGTTTTGAAGCTGAAAATTTGTTTATATGCATTGAATTGTATCAAATTCCAGCTTTGTCATTAGATTTCCTTTGATTATTCAGGATTAGCTCAAGTTTGTTAAAACCTAAAGTTAATTTATTTACAAGAAGTTTGAGTTTATTCATTTTATTTTGTAAACCTTTATTCTTTTCAAAACATTCATCTTTTTCAGATTGTAATACTTTGCATATTTTAAAAACATTACTTAATTCTTTTTGTAAAAGATTGTTCTTTTCAGAAATCTCATTCTTTTCTTTCAATAATACATCATAATTATTTTTCATAGATTTGATTTTCAAACCAGCTTTTTATATTCAATTAAAAGTTCTTGAAAAGCAGTATGTAATTCATCATAAATAAATTCATAAATGGGTTCACTAGATATTACATCATCTTCTAGACCCATTAGACATATATTTGCATATTTTGAAGTGCCTTCCTCTTCATTTGAAGTAGATTCATCGTTGTCGCTCCATGTAGCCATCATGGCTTTCTTTTCCTTCTTCTTGTAACCCTTTTTCAATATAGGACATTCAGAATGGTAGTGCCTTAGTTTCTTACATTCATAACAAATTGGTTGTTGCTCTTTTTCTTTGTCTTTGTCATTCTTTTTTTCTTTACTTTGTTCACCTTTGCCAAGGTGCTTCCTCCAATATCTTGACTTTCTTTTATCCATAAATCTCCTGAATCTCCTCATGACTAGAGCGATATCATCATCTCCTAGTTCTTCATCTGAGGAGGGCTTTCTTCTTTTTCTTTTTCTTGCTTTTTAATCTCAGCTACAGCCTTAAAAACTATAGATCTCTTTTTCTTGTTATCATCTTCGCGGCGGCACTGCATTGTTAGTTCATGAGCAATTAAAGAACCAAGAAGTTCATCAAGTGGAAGTGTGTTTAAGTCCTTAGCATCTTGTATTCCAATGACTTTGGGATCTCATTTATCTGGTAAATATCTAAGAATCTTTTGGACAAGATCAGCATTGGAATATATCCTATCAAGACTTTTCAAACCATTAATAATATCTATAAATCTAGCAAACATTTCAGATATTATCTCATTTGGTTTTATTTTAAACAGTTCATAATTATGCACAAGTACATTAATTTTGGAGGTCTTTACTTGTGTAGTACCTTCATGTGTAACTTGTAGTTTATCCCAAATTTTCTTTACCGAAGTGCAAGTAAAAATTCGGTTAAACTCATTTGCATCCATAGCACAATAAAGAAGGTTCATGGCTTTGGCATTTAGTTCATCCATTTTCATGTCATATTCATCACATTCCTCTTCCGGTATTGGAATGTCTATTCCATCTACTTTCTTAATAGATATGTGTCATCTTTTCAAGATTATTTTCTATAATTGAAAATCAACAACTTGTATATAAATTTTTAATCTAGCTTTCTAATAGGTGTAATTGGTGCCGGTGAACAGTGGAGGTCTATTACTTGATTGACCTTCGACCAAATATATGCTCATTTGGATTGCCATAGAATTTTTCTCTTAATCGTTAGATTAATGGCACTGAGACGTGACTCTGATATCACTTGTTACCCAGTAGGCCAACCCAAAAGGGGGGTTGAATTGGGTAGTAAAAAATTTTAGCGAGTATGTACCTTTTGAAAACTTTGTGTGATGAGTGAAGTGATAGAGTATTGTAAGCGGAAGTAAATAAGTATGCAAAAACAAGAGCAAGCACAAACACCACAAAATTTAGAGTGGTTCGGAGCAATCCAGCTCCAACGTCCACTACCCAATGTGCACTCTTGGGATTTCCACTATATTCACCCCGAATACAGCCGTATTATTTTCTTACGGGCTCACAATCCAAAACCCAATACAAAGTTAGTTTTCCCAAGCTCACTAACAACCCAACTTGGTTTTTAAGGCTAATCAATAATCCAAAACCAACACACAAGTTACAACCACCTGCTGTACTTGTAACAACTAAAAAATAAAGTTAACAAAAGAAGCAATACTAAAACAAATCCAAAGTTATTGAATGGTTGTAGTTGAAGTTTTAATAATGCCTTCTTGAATGCTTCTTCAATACTCTTCAAGGCTCTCTTAACTCTTCAAAGATAAACTCAAAAATGTAGTTGGAAGTTATCGGTGAACTTGAGTTTTCACTTGAAAGCTCTGAGATCATTCACTACTCTCTTTAAAGTTTCATCAAAAGTTGCTTTTTCCATCACTTAAATCCTCATTTATAGCTTCTTGAAGTATTTCCAAGTGAATATAGTCGTTAGAATTCCTTGGAAGTCAAAAACTAGCCGTTGGGAGACTTTAGAATCAAGAAATTCAAACTCTGGACTAGCCATTACTATTCAAATTCTAGGATTTGAGTTGGCTCGGATTGACAGTGAAGTAAAACTGCGGTCTACGAGAGTCGGCTCAATTGACTGAAGTCTCAGAAGCAAATATCTTCTACTCTGTGAAAGTCGTCTCTATTCTTCATTAAGTTGGCTCGATTGATGTGTATCAAAAAATTTATGTGCCATGCCAAATAATGTATCAACTCTAATATTGGAGTCGGCTCAAGTGAAACTTCTCCAAAAGTTTCCAAACAATTTCAAACTTCTTCCAAACTTCTTCCAAACAACTTCTAAGCAAATTCTAAGATATTTAAACTTAAAGTTACATTGATTTGGCCCTTTTACATAATCATACAATTGAATTTACTTAGGGCCCTTAAATACATGAAACTTTTTTTTTTAGTACATGAATTCATTCCAATGGTCTTAGAAATGTAGGGTGGATGATTATCCATTTGAAACATTTTACAAAAAACTTCTTAAACATTTGAAAAGTATCAGTATCAAATACATGCTTCAATATTTTGTAATCATCAAAATCATTCTAGGCATCAACATCATGCCCTCGAGATTACATCTGCTATTGTGGTGGCTATCGAGGTCGGAATTGCTACCCCCAGATCAAGGACCATTGTTGCCATGTCCAATGATGAGGATGATGATAGTGGCGAGGAGGCCCTCTTCCCAGGGGTTAGGAGAACGGGGAGGGGTTTCCCTTATTCTGGTCGAATAGAAGAAGAAGAGGGTAGACGAAAAGAAAAGAAAAAGAAAAGAAGAAGAAAAAAAAGGAAGAAGAAAAAGAAAAAAAAGGAAAACAAAAAGGAAGAAAATGAAAATGAAGAAAATGAAAAAAAATAAATTCTTTCTTTCCTCTCTCCTCTCCCTTCTCTATAGTTTTTCTCTCCACTTTCTTTCTTTATTTTTTTTACTTTTTCTCTATAATTTTCTCTCTCTAAAAGTTTCTCCTTCAAAAATTGTGAAAGTTATGAAATTATGATTAGGGTTCAGTAGGTGGATTATTGATGAAACCCAGATAAAGGATTCTAGACCTATAACTACCATATCATGGAATTATTTATTAAAATAAGATTATTATTGTAGAAGGATAATTTTTTTGGATAGGAGGACGTTGAGCGAGTTCCATAGCATCCAAGTTGAGGACTTGGGTATAGACTGATATCGGGCATATTAAGTTTGTTCCCAGTAAAGGTAGGGATTTTTAGATATGATCACCAGTTATAAACATGTTTTACATGGCATGATTTTGATCCTTGGATTTGAGCATTGATATGTATGATTGTTTTTGCATATATATTTTGATTTCTCATAATGGACATTTGTGATTGCCAGTATTACTATTTATATTTTTCATATGATATGTTCCTATCAAACATGATTATTTTTGGATGGTTTGGATTGTAATACCTGTTATTGAAAATCATGAAAAGAATATAATTTGACAACATATTGAGAGTTGATAAAGTAATAATAAAAAAAATTTAAACTAGCCTCGTCATGTATAGGACCATGGTTACTAAGATTGCCAGTGGACTGAAGCATGACACCAAGATTATCAATTACGAGCTAAAGTGTGACAATAAGATTGTCAGTCATAGACTGAAGTATGATAATGAGATTATCATTCATAAGCTGAAGTATGACACTAAGATTGCTAGTCATGGACTGAAATATGACCGTGATTAGTCCAAAACTCTATAAAAAATGATGATTAACTGAAACATAAAAATAGAATATGATTTTGTCACATATGATGGTTGGATTGTTTTAATTGCATGACATGTTATTTTATAATTCTTTGTTTTACTATTATTTTTTATTATTTTTTAAATCATATTATTATTGATGTGACTATATAACTTTTTTTCTTATTCTATTATTATTTTTTTATTATTTTTAAATCATATTATTATTGATGTGACTGTATAAAAACTCTTACTGGGCTATAAAGCTCATCCTTCACTTTTCTTTTTTTTATAGTCGCTGGATACATAGC
The DNA here is from genome assembly GCA_021397845.1 of Areca catechu. Classification (NCBI taxonomy): domain Eukaryota; kingdom Viridiplantae; phylum Streptophyta; class Magnoliopsida; order Arecales; family Arecaceae; genus Areca; species Areca catechu. The sequence goes on along the minus strand of CM038048.1, from coordinate 91,172,012 downwards.
ATGAGTTGGATCAAGCATAATATTCGGGTACATAATTTATTAGATTGATTAATTAGTTTTATTTTTGATACCAATGTAATCGAGCAAATTAATCATTTGGTTATTATGAATTTATTTTAATGATATTTAGTTATTTAATTTTAATTTCTGAAAATGATGAAATTCTTGTTTTAGGATTTGCATGATCTCTAAGATAAATTTTAGGATTCATACGGTCGGTCATGTTGGCACCCCGGGTATTAGGTTCGGTGTGTAACAGTTTCTTTCTGGGTGCAGCGGTGGAGCTAGCTGTTTGCGTTGCCAAGTCTTTATCATTGAAAGCCCGATGGGGTTTGTGTGCCATCCTCCATTAATCCCACCATTGGAGGCCATTGATGCTATTGCCGGGAGCTGGAGGGAGCAATTGGAGAATGTAGTCACTTGAATTGTTATAGGTCCCAGAAATATTAATCGAGCTGCACCCTGGTGGGAGCTTCTGAACGTGGTCAGACAACGAGTTTCCACCAAGGAAGTCTTCGAGCTTTGGCTCGTCATGATCCATGATGTTCTGATTGCTGCTCGATCCCACCAGTATGGATAGCTTTGAAGAGCTTCCTTTGAAGACCAAACTATTCATGCACCAATCTATAAATTAGAAAGAAGGAAAGGGAGAAAAATATAAGGAATACAAAGAGAATAAGATTATCCAATATCCAAGATAGTGAATGTAAAGCAATCTAATCTTGGGGATGAGAGTTAGGTCGGTTGAGGGCTTCTAGGATGCCAAACGAGCCATCTGGCCTGAGGGTTGGGATTGTTGGGTATGATTTCAGCTCATAAACATATATTTGGAAGCAAAAGAAAAAAGGAAGAAAATGGATGATCAATATGATGGAAGAAGAACCTCTCTAAAATTATAATTTTTTATGGCAGCCCTATTTTTTTTTCTTGGCTCCCAAGAAGACTACATAATAGCGATCCATGTGGCATATATGCAATCCAACACTATATAATAGCGATCCATGTGGCATACATGCAACCCAATACTACATTGACAAAACATAATAAGAGAGAGTTAATACATAATAAATAAAGCATTAGATTTTAATACTCTCCGTTAATGCTTTGTTCTTGAACACCCATGAGTTATCTAAAATACAAAAAAAAAATTAGAAAGTGCCTTGTTAAATATGTCTGCCACTTGATCTAGTGTCTTCACATACCTCATTTGAATTTCTCCTTCTTCTACAACTCCAAGGATAAAATGATACCTGATTTTAATGTGCTTTGTTCGGCTATGATATATGAGAGTTTTTGTCATAGCAATTATGGATTTGTTGTCACAAAATAATATAGTTGCTTCCTCTTGCTTCTCACCAATATCTTCTAAAATTCTTCTCATCCAAATTGCTTCCTTTGAGACCAATGTAGCTGAAACATATTTCACTTTCGTTGAGGATAATGCCATGATTTCTTGCTTCTTTGATATCCAAGAACATATGCCGGATCCAAAGGTAAAAGCATAACCCGATGTGCTTCTCATATTATCTAGTTTTTGGCCCAATCACTATCACAAAATCCAAACAATTTCAGCTTTGTATTTACTTCTCTCCTATAAATGATGCCAAAACTTTTGGTGCCTTGAATATATCTCAAAACTCTTTTTACTGCCCCAAAATGAAGCTTACTTGGTTAATGCATCAAACCAGATAACAAACTTGTAGCATACATGATGTCCGGCCTTGTAGTAGTGAGATATAATAGACTTCCAACAAAACTTCTATATAAAATTGTATTTGCATCTTCACTTCCATCTTTCTTTGAGAATTTTTCATTCACTACTAAGGGTGTTGGCACCGGGTTACAATTTTTCATTCTAAGCTTCTTGAGAATACTTTCCACATAGTTCTTTTAGCAAATGAAAACATCATCTCCTTTTTGATCAACTTCAACTCCCAAGAAGTAATAATGCAAACCCATATCATTCATTTCATATCTTTTCATCATATCATTTTTAAATTCATAAATCATTCTTTCATCACAACCGGTATATATCAAATCATCAATATAAAGAGAGACAATGAGGATACCGGTGTTACCTTGTCTTTTGATGTATAAAGTTGGCTCACTTGGATTTCTTTGGAATCCTTTCTCATTGAAATAGGCATTAATTTGACAATACCAAGCTCGGGAAGCTTATTTGAATCCATACAAAGCTTTCTTCAACTTGTATACTTTCTTCTCATGATCTTTGATGATGAACCTTTGAGGTTGCTCTACATAAATATCTTCTTTTAATGCTCCATTCAAAAAGGCTAATTTCACATCTAATTGGTACAAATGCCAATTTTTATGTGCCGCCAGAGCAACGAGTGTTCTAATTGTATCAAGCCGAGCAATCGGTGCAAAAATTTCTTGATAATCTATTCTTTCTTATTGAGAGTATCCTTTGGCCACCAATCTTGCGTTATATCTTTGAATGGAACCATCCAGATTAAACTTTATCTTATAGATCCACTTCAAGCCGATGACTTCTTTTTCTTTTGGTTTATCAATTAACTTCCAAGTTTTTTTTTTTAATCAATTCAATTTCTTCTTTCATTGCTTTCCTCCAAGCTTCTTCTTTCATTGCTTCTTCAAGGCATTCCGGTTCAACCATACACAAGTTACATGTAGCATAAATATCACTAAGACTTCTCATTCTTTTTTAGTAGAGATTGGAGATGAACTTGTACTTGATGGTGAGCTTGAGCTTGAAGATGGACTTGTACTTGGAGAGACATGTGGTGATTCTTCATCAACTTCTTCTTCATTTTGAGCATCTTGAATCTCTTCATGAATGGTAACAACTTTTTTTTGAACTTTCTTTTTTTTCCAACCCATGATGATTTTTCATTGAAAAGAACATCTCTACTAATCACCACCTTATTTGCTTTCAAACTAAAGAGTCTATAACCATTTGATTGTGAGCTATAGCCAACAAAGATGCATTTTTCACTTGTTTCATCAAGTTTGTCTCTTTTCTTTTGGGATTGTGCATAACAAATACAACAAAAATCTTGAGATGCTTAACCAATGACTTTCTACCGGACCAAGTCTCAAATGATGTTTTATCTTAAATTGCTTTTGTTTAATATCTATTCAATAAGTAGACTGTTGTAAAGATCGCTTCCGCCCAAAAAGAGTTTGGCAGGCTTTTATCTTTGAGCATAGATCTTGCCATTTCAACAACTATGCGGTTCTTTCTTTCGGCGAGTCCATTTTGTTCTGGTGTATAGCTAACGGTCAATTATCTATGCAAGCTAATATCTTTACAAAACTTTTCAAATTCTTTTGAATTATACTCACCACCTCGATCACTTCTTAGACATTTGATGTAGTGCCCACTTTACCTTTCAAAAAGATTTTTGAATTTCTTGAAATAGAGAATACCTTGGACTTGTGCCTCATAAAGTAGACCCATATCATTCTTGAATAATCATCAATGAAGATAATGAAGTAAATATTTCTAGCATGAGAAGGAGTCTTCATAGGCCCGCACACATCGGTATGTACAAGTTCTAATGGTGCCTTGGCTCTCCATGCTTTCTCTTTTGGAAATACTTTCCGGTGTTGTTTCCCGAGTACACAACCTTCGCACACTTCTTTCTTTTCTTGAATTGACGGAAGACTATACACCATATTTTTTTGTTGGAGATTTCTCAAACTTTAAAAATTCAAGTGCCCATATCTTTTGTGCCATAACTATGATTCATCATTGACTTCCATCTTGAGTGCCATATTCTTTACATTTTAAAAAATGAGAGAAAATTTTTTGTTGTTCTCCATCTTGATGGTTGTCATAAGTTGCCTCTTCTCACCTTTGTCATATTCTTACATGATTTTCTTCAAAGTGAACGGTGTGCCCATGCTCAATCAATTGGCCAACACTTAGAAGATTTTGCTCTAAATCCAGAACAAGAAGAACATCATGAATGAATTTCCTTCCTTTCTTTGTGTCAATAGCAATAGTACCTTTGCCCTTGGCTTGAACAAGCATTCCATTTTCCATCTTAACTTACGATATAGAAGAAGCATCAATATTGACAAAAACTGACTTGTCTCCGATCATATGGTTGATACATCTACTATCAAGGTATCATACATCATTTCTTTGGTTGGATTCCATTTGACATGCATAGAATGTACTTTGTTTGCCACCTTCTTTCTCTTCGGAATAGTTTGCTTGCTCATTTGCTTTGTACCTACAATCCTTTTGAACATGGACAAATTTCTTACACACAAAATATTGAGATTTGCCTTTAAACCAACAATCATTTTCAACATGAGAAGATTTTTTGCATATTTTGCATCTATTTTGATTGCTTTCGTTATTATTTCTTCTTTGAAAATTATTTCTTCCTCTTCCTCTTGAATTTCTTCCTCTTCCTCTTCCTTGCCTTCCATCTCTAGATGAGGATTTATAATTATGATGCTCATGAGTAGATGGGTCTTCTTTAGAGAAAATATTAATCTTAGATTGAAAGGCACTTTCAAGAGATTTTTTATTAGGCTTATTCAATCTTTGCTCATGTGATTCAAGTGAACCCATCAACTCATGTACATTTAATGAAGAGAGATCTTTTGATTCTTCAATAGCGGCAACAATAGCATCATATTTTTGAGATAAACTAATCATAATCTTTTCACAAATCCTTTAATCTGTGATCTTTTCACCATATATTTTCATTTGATTAACTATCTCCATGATTTTGGAGAAGTAATCTTTTATGGTTTCATTTTCTTTCATTTTCATATTCTCTAATTCTCTTCTAAGAGATAAAAGCTTGATGGTTCTTACCTTGGTATTGCCTTGGAATTCCTCTTGAAGAATATCCCCAGCTTCCTTTGCTTTGCTTGCCCCAATAATCCTTGGAAAAATTTTATCGGACATGGCTTGTTGGATGAAGAAGAGGGCTTTTGCATCCTTTTTCTTATACTCCTTCAATTGATCTCTTTGAGCATTGGTTAGAGTTGTTGATGAGTTGGGTTCCTCATATCCATTCTCCACCAAATCCCAAATCTCTTGTGAAATAAAAAGTGTTTTCATCTTTATGCTCCAAAAATCATAGTTTTCACCATCAAAGATAGACATAGAAGGTTGTTGGATGCTCATACCCATGGGATTTGAAGTTACCATGAAGATCTTCTTAATTGAGAATTGTTTTTTCACAAATCTTACTCAAACCCAGTTACAACGATCTTCCTTGCTCTGATTCTAATTTGTTGGGTGTGATTTTAGCTTATAAACATATATTTGGAAGCAAAAGAAAAAAAGGAAGAAAATAGATAATTAATATGACGGAAGAAGAATCTCTCTAAAATTATATTTTTTTTATGGCAGCCTTGTTTTTTTTTCTTGGCTCTCAAGAAGACTACATAATAGCCATCCATGTGCATACATGCAACCCAACACTACATAATAGCCATCCATGTGACATACACTATAAGAAAACAGTGTTTTAGCAACCGATTTTGTAACCGATTTTTTTTATTATATTTTTGACTTATTTTGCAACCGATTTTGCAACCAATTTTTTTAAACATTTAATTTAGCAACAGTTTCAAATCGGTTGCAAATGCAGTTGCAAGATTTTCATTTTTCAATCGATTTTGCAACTGATATTTTCTGATATAATTTACTACCGATTTTGCAATCGATTTTTTAATTTAAAAATAAATTATTTAGTAATATATAAATTACATAAATTAGCAACCGATATATCGGTTGCAAAAATTGATTAATTTTTTTAATTAACAAAAATTGGTTTTAAAAAAATTAAAATATTATTTTTTAAATAACAAAAATTGATTAATTTAAAAATATTTTTTGAAGTTTATTTTTTAACTTTGCAACTGAATTTTCGGTTTCAAAATTTCATTTAAAATAAATTTTAATTTTCTTTAGAATTTTACAACCAAAAATTCGGTTGCAAAAAAATAAATTTTTTTAAAAAAAATTCTTAAGAATTTCCGGTTGTGAATTTAATTTTAAAATATATATTAATTTTTTTATTTGTTGCAACCGAAAAATTGGTTGCAAAACAGTGTTTTAGCAACCAATTTTGCAACTGATTTTTTTGGTTATATTTGTGACTGATTTTGTAACCAATTTTTTAAACATTTAATTTAGCAACCGATTAAAATCGGTTGCAAATATAGTTGCAAGATTCCCATTTCTTAGTCGATTTTGCAACTGATATTTTTTGATTAATTTGCTACCGATTTTTTAATTTAAAAATAAATTATTTAGTAATATATAAATTAGATAAATTAACAATCGATATATCGATTGTAAAAATTGATTAATTTTTTTAAAGAACAAAAATTGATTTTAAAAAAATTAAATATTATTTTTTTAAATAACAAAAATTGATTAAATTAAAAATATTTTTTAAGTATTTTTTAACTTTGCAACCGAATTTTCAGTTTCAAAATATTATTTAAAATAAATTTTAATTTTCTTTAGAATTTTGCAACCGAAAATTCGGTTGCAAAAAAATGATTTTTTTAAAAAAAAATCATGGGAATTTCTGGTTGCGAATTTAATTTTAAAATATATATTAATTTTTTTATTTGTTTCAACCGAAAAATCAATTGCAATAATTTATTTAAGTCCGTCCGGTCCTAATCCCTAATTCCTAATCCCCGGTTACCCCGCTCCACCTCCACCGATCCACATCTCCCTCGATCTCCCTCCCTCCTCCGGTCTAGAGCTGTAACGGGTCGGGTCCGGACCCGAGACTCATGGGTCTAGACCTAACGGGTCTAGATCTGGATCTCAATCTGGACCCTATTTACTTGGACCTGGACCCGGACCCGATTGGTCATAGTTAAATGGATCCAGGTCTAAATATGTAATATCCAGACCCGACAGACCTAAAACCCGATTAAATAAAAAATATTATATTTATATATATTTATATATTTATATATATTTATATAACTGTGCGATGTTGGATCATAATTGAATGGCTAAAAATAGATTTAAGCTTTTACCATAAAATCCTCTCAAATCGTGCCCTAGCCCTTTCCCTTTTGGCCCTTCTCCCTTCCAGCCACCCAGCCGCCAACCACTGCGAATCCCATTCCCCTCTAGCACTTTGCCTCCATGCCCACAGCTGACGCCTCTCCCCAGATGGCCAACGCCGCCTCCAACCCTCCCCTCCAATGGCCAACGCTGCCTCCGACCCTTCCTCGTAAGGACGGAAGATGACTCGCCGGACTCGTGGTCCTTGGTCAGAAAAGGTGTGGTAGCATATTAAGCGATCCAGGTTTTCCTTCTATTCTTCCTTGATAAAACAATTTTGGGGTTTTGTCTGCACCGCAAAACCCTCCTGTATTCTTGCTTCAAAAGTTAGGATTTCTTTTTTTGGCAGCTTCGGACCTAGAGGATTCCAACAAGCCTCCTCCATTTTCGGCCACCCTACGCTCCCAACATTCGTGGCTGATTTCAAGTACAGATTCTCAATTCTCTCTTCCTTCTTCTATTTTTTTTCCCTGCTTTTTTTTTGATATCTCATATTTCTTAGGCCATATTTCGAATTTATTCCAGCTTTTTATACGATTTCAGATGGTTTGATCATGTTATGGTCTCTTTTTATCCATTCAGTTGCATGATTTTCTGAGATAGTTGCGATTTTTGATCAGATGAAGCTTTCCTTTGATCGTTTTGGCAATGGCAGAGCATCAAGGAGTGAACTTGTGATTATGTAGCTGATAGTTGAAGAAAGACGATTTGTTTGATTCGATTCTTTTTTTTCTGGATCATATTGGCAATGAGAGAACATGATTATTTTTCTTTTCATTTTTTTTCCTTTGAGAGAACAACGTTGCGAACTTTAAATTGTTAAGCCGATGGTAGTAAGAGAATTTTTTTCCATATTGTGTGGGTTCTTGTTCAGTTTAAGAGCTCACGATCATCGTCAGAGAAATACTTGCTTGAACATCAATGGGCCGAGTCTGAGTACTTTAGCAGACAAATACATCAAGTTGGATATGCTTAGAATATATCGCTGCTCGTCTTCTGTTTAGGATGGTTTTGGAAATTTTGGGGTCCTTTAATGTCACAATGTTTTTGAGATCACCCTTGTTATTTGATAGATATTAACACAGGCTCTCTTGTTGTACCTATCCTTTTATTTGGTTGGGGATATGAGAGTTTTGAAGGATATGTGACCTGATTACTTCTGATTTTGTTTAAAACTAAGGTTTTGATGGGAATTTGTGTCCGTATTTGAGATTTTAAAGAACTAAAGAAGCTTCTCAATTGCTTGTTGGACAATAACCTCATGGGATGTAAAGAATGGGCCAAAAAAACAACTTGATAGAAACAATTTTTTCTTGTTAGAAGAAATTTTCAATTGTCAATTTTGATATTGTCGCTTTTCCTAGAAGGCAATGACGCCTCAAACATAGGGTAGTATTATAGATTTGTGAAGGTTTAGCATTGAGCTAAGTAAACCAATGCTATCTCAGAAGAAACATGTTTGATTGTTAGTTGTTTTCATCTAAAAGTTGTTATTTTATCCATTGGCCATACTAAATGATTGTTAGTGTGCTTTGCCTCACATGAAATGCTTTTTTATTACTATCCTGAACTTTCTTTTTTAAAAATTTCTGTGCCTTTGGTTTTACTTCTCCATAGATTTATCAATATCATGCTATTGTTATTTTGAAATATTGCTTCATTACCATACATCATGTATGTATTGACAAAGATGTGGTTGCACACAAACATAGGGACATGCACATATGCACATATCTTAAATTCTTTGTTGGCACGTGTCCTCAACCCCATCCATGGTGGTCAAGGCAGTTGTCTTTTGAAACATTATAGGCATGCATGTCTATGTTGTACATCTACTTTTTAGAATCTGGATGAAGTCGTTCCATACTAATTTTGGACACTGACCTTACCATCATACAAAACTATGTGATTTATACAAAAGTTTCACAAAAGGTTGTTCAGATATTTTATTTGTTAAAATTATTAATGATATTCTTATCTCTTTGGCTTGGTTAATTAAATGATATTTAATATTTTTTTCTTGAAAGAGATAGATTAGGCTTTAAGATTGTGATAAGGTTATATTTAACCTTTTATATTTAAGCTTTAAGTTTGTGATAAATATATGAACATTAGATTAAGATAATTTTCTATATTCTCATATTTTGATATGCTACATAATATGGATATCTTTCATCTTCGTAGTTGGATATATGATAGACTTTTACCGGGTTGAAAGGGATATACCAAAGAATTTTTAAAAGGCATAGAAGATTTATACTCTTTGGGTGCCAGCAACATTACTTTCAAAGTGAAGGAAAATTTAGATATCCTTGTTGTAAGTGCAAAAATCAAAGGTATAACTACTGATGAAGTGAAGCTTCATCTTTACAAAATAGGATTTGTATCTAATTACTGGTATTGGACATCTCATGGAGAAAGTGATCCTCGTGTGGGTGGGGTACTTGATTTGCATTCAAATGATTCTGCTATTGCACAAATGGATAATGATCCACAGAACACATATCGATGCATGATATTCAATACCTTTGGAACAGAGTTTGTACCTGACCATTCGTCTAATGTAGAGGAGACACCAAATTTGGATGATTAAAAATTCTGACTGTTGCATTCAGTCCAAAAATCATTATGGCCGGGATGTACTGATCATTCTGAGTTATCAGTAGTTGTACGGTTGCTTAGCATCAAATCTGAAGTTAATATTTTGCAATGATCTTTTGATCAAATAGTGGATCTTATGAAAAAGATACATCCAACCGATAATACTATATCTCAGGATTTTTATAGGACAAAAAAGTGTCCAAACTTGGCCTTACTACTATGAAGATAGATTGTTGTATTAATAGTTGCATGCTGTATTATAGTGAACAATCTGAAGATAAGTAATGCAAATTTTGCGGGGCTGGTAGATATAAACCTCGGTCCCATATAGACAGTCAACATAAAGAGGTGCCGATGAAGAGAATGCATTGCTTACCTCTAATTCCTAGGTTAAAAAGATTGTATGCTTCAATGAGTTCTGTACCACACATGACATGTCATTATGAGAACGGGCGTGAGCCAGGGATATTGTGTCATCCATCTGATGGAGAAACCTGGAAACATTTTGATCGATGCTATCTTGATTTTGAAGCTGAACCACGTAATGTCAGGCTAGGGCTATGTGCTAATGGTTTTACTCCTTACAGTCAATCATCAGCCCCATATTCTTGCTGGCCAGTAATTGTTACTCCCTATAATCCGCCACCTGAATTGTGCATGACCATTCCTTATATATTCTTGACAATAATTATTCCGAGTCCACATAATCCAAAGAGTATGATAGATATGTATCTATAGCCTTTGATAGATGAGTTAAAATATTTATGGAAGAAGGATGTCCTAACATATGATATTGCAAAAAACTAAAATTTTGTGATGAGGGCTGCATTGATGTGCACTATCAATGACTTTCCTGTATATGGAATGCTGTCCGGATGGAGTACAGCTGGAAAATTGGCGTGTGCGTATTGTATGGACCGTCAAAGGCATTCACTTTGAAACATGATCAAAAGAATTCTTGGTTTAATTGCCATCAACAATTTCTGCCTACTGATCATCTAAGAACAAATAAGAATGCATTCTACAAAAACTGGATTGAAAAAAATCAACCTCCATGAAGGTTGAGTGGAGAAGAAATATGGGAAGCTGTATCTTCTATTCCAAAGGTAATCGAGCAGGGTTCATGTAGAATTGAAGGATATGGGGTTACACATAATTGGTTAAAATAGAGTATTTTTTGGAATTACTATATTGAAAAACCAATTTGATCAGACACAATCTGGATATGATGCACATTGAAAAAAATATTTGTGATAATATTTTTAACACAATAATGGATATCGAAGGCAAAACCAAAGACAACATCAAAGCACGAATGGATCTAAAGGAATACTGCAAGTGTAGGGAACTTGAGTTGCAATAGTTGGCTAATGAAAATTTATTGAAACCAAAAGTAATATATTCTTTAAACCTAGAGCAGAAAAGAGGTGTATTTAAATGGATGGAGTTAAAAATGCTTGATGGTTATGCATCCAACTTAAGTAGATATGTTAATATGAATGAGGAAAAATTAATTGGAATGAAAAGTCATGACATCCATGTCTTTTTTGATCATTTGTTGCCGATTGCATTTATTGCTCTATCGGATCAAGTCTGGAAGCCCATAGTGGAGCTAAGTAGGTCTTTTAAGGATTTGTGCTCAACAATGTTATGGATCGATGACTTATTGCAAATGGAATAGAATATTGCTTTGATTATATGCAAATTGGAACGAATTTTTCCATCCAATTTTTTGACCAATGGAGCACTTACCTATTTATTTATCATATGAAGCATAGTTGGTAGTCCAGTTCAAAATTGTTGGATGTACCTATTTGAGAGGTAGATATTACTAACTTCAATTTAGCAAACCTATTCTTCTGTATTAAATTTCTATCCAATACGTAATATGTACCATATTTTAATGCTTGAATGATGTAGGTTCCTTGATAAAATAAAACGGAGGATCAAGAACAAAGCTCGTATTGAAGGATTTGTGTCAAGAGACTTCTTTTTGTTCATATTATTTTGAACCACATATGCAGTCATCAAGAAATAGAATTGGAAGAAATGATGTTGTGGGTTAGGATATGACACATGAACATATTCTGTCAATATTTAATAAACCTGACCGATCTTCTGGTAGATGTCAAAGTTGATATCTGAATGACAGGGAATTAGCTGCTACGCATTTACATATATTACTTAACTATGAAGAGGTTCAACCATTTATCGAGTAAGTTTAAATAATCGTTGATACAAAATTATTCAAACCATATATCGATTATTGAAATACTAACCCTGGAAAATTTTTGGTTTCAGAATTTTTAGCGAGCAATTACTACTTTCGACACCAAACATAAGCACTACAGACATTGATTCTAGGATTACATCTGAGTTTCCATATTGGTTTAAGTCTTATGTAAGTTCTTTTTTTGGAACGTCATGTATTTTTATCGAATTATGTTATATCGATGCTTATTGGCATTCATGCTTTTTGTTTATATCATGTGTAGGTTCATAATCCACAGAGTCAGGTAAATAATTAATATTTTCATGATTTGGCATAGGGTCCAAAAAGAAAGGTTCTTACATGGTAGACATATTTTGTCAACTGTTATAAGTTTCACACAGATGAATGGAGTTGCTATAAAAAAATAATTAATAGTGGAGTGTGCATCAAAGGTTCCGAACAAGCTGCAGACCAATTTTATTACTATGGCATCATTAAGGAAATAATTCAATTAGAATATCCTGGCCATCCAATGAAACAGGTAGTGTTATTTAATTATGAATGGTTTATACGGTGTTGAATCGTGGTATACTATCTGCCATATCCTAAAAAGTTAAGGGACAAGCAATATTGGTGGGTTGTCATTATGACTAGACCGAGATGTACTGTGGATGATCGATATACAATTGAGGTTGCTTACCAAGAGGATACAATATCCCATGTGAATAGTGTAGCGAATGATAATGCAGTTCAAAATTTAGTCGACTACGACTGTACTTTTGAGAAAGTTGATGAAATCGTCGATATGAATTTGAACATAGATGACGAAGATGAAGAAGAGTATGATGAGGTTGATTATAGCCAAGAGGATGACACCAAGCATGACCAATATGGATGTTCTTCTGATGATGAATAGTAGTCGTATAAGCATACCTCTACTTCTATATGTACGATCATTATTTAAAACTTTATCATATTATTGATAAAATTCACACTTTTTGTATATGGTAAATCAGTCCGGAAATAATTCTGCATCATCTAGTAGGGGTCGTGGTAGGAAGCATCGTCTTTCTATTACTATTCCATCCTCATCATCTTCTATCCCACCTGCATCTTCCAACATTCCTGCGCCTCCATTCCTTAGTCCTCCACATATTATTACTGTGATATGTTCACCAGGAGCCATGTTTTCACCTTCATTATACTCAGGACCTCCTATACATGCTCCAGCACCTATCATGTATAATATTCCACCTCCTACTTATACTACATCTCCTACAGTCCATTCATCATCTCCTCAGTCAGGATCCGCCACTATTCATTCATCATCTCCTCATTCATCAACTGGCACTGTTCCTTCATCATCCCTCATGTATTACCAGTTAATCCTGAGCCCAACAGTTCTCATAATGCACGAGACTCATAGACTAGCGATGGCAGAGCCGTACTGATCCTTGATAGAGAGGGATAGTAGTAATATTAAATTTTAGCCTTATGATAATTATTGAAATATATATATTATATATTAGGTTTCTTGATTGACTTACTTGTACTTTATAGGTTTTTACCATCTCATCCAGCTGCCAATGCCATTGTAGAAATAATGAGGAGACATTTTGATAAGCTGTGGGTATCATGGAAAAAAATACCACACGGTATAAAAGATATGTGGTTTGATCAGTTTAAGGCAAGTAATTTTGCTTAGTCTAATGTAAGTTATTTTTTAATATTTTTTTATTATCATTTAACCGATTGTTGAATTCATAATAGAGTAGATATCAGTTTCAGCCACCGGATGAAATATAGGCACGTCGTAATTTTGAAAGACGTGATGCGGCTCGACTAAAAAATCTCCTTGCTAATGCTAGGAGAGCCATGAAGAGACCGCCATGGCTTGGAGACTTTGTATGGAATAGATTGTGCAAGCACTGGTGCACCGCCCAATATCAGGAGAAATTAGAAAAAGCAAAAGTAAATAAGGCTTCTGATAGCGATGGTTTTGGTCCTTCCCGTCATACTTGTGGCTCTATCACTACATCCCAGCACAGATACTAAGCAATACCAACCAAAATCTTTAATACATTTACAATTCATATTAATAAAATATCTTATTCTTCGAAATACAGACTTTGAAGACGGGTACTATGCCTTATCCATCTGACTTATTTATTCATACCCATCAGAAGAAGGATAAGACTTGGGTTGATAGGAGATTAAGCATATTTGCGTAAGTAAAAGTTCTTGATTTTATTCTATGATTTTTTTTTATACTAATTGAATTAAATATTTCAGTCTAAATTTAGACATAATATGGAAGAGGCACAATCTCAAAGCAGTGCTGATTCTAGCCAGCAGTAAACTCCACCATTGAATTGGATGTATGGATTCGTACTGTTTGTGGAAAAAAGAAAGGAAGGGTGTATGGGCTAGGATTAGAGTCCACTGCATTAACAGGCCTATCAAATTTTCAAGGACAATCTTCATCCCCCTTACAATGGTTGAATGTTAAGAATTCCAAGAGCAAGTGCGGAAGCAGGTTGAAACCGAAGTTAATGCTCGGGTACAAGCTGCCGAGCAAGAAAGGGATGAACTACGAAGACGGGTTGAACACAATGAATGACTGTTGCAAGAGATATTATCTAACATAAATTTTCAGCCTTCAGCAACTCCTGCTTTTACTATTAATTCTTTGCAAAGATCTGAAATGAATCTTTTCAGAGGTGCCATGCACAAGATCACAGCGAGGAGGGGCGAGGATAACAAAGAGGAGGACGAGGACGAGGAGGAATAGGAGCATTAGCACATTCTTAATATTACCTTGTTACACCTTTTACTATTATTTGTTTTGCTTTGTATTATAAACTGCACCTCTTAATATTACCTTATTATGTATGGTTAGAGGCTGTGATGAGTTGCCTTGGTATCTTCATGATGCTTCAAGTGCTGAAAATGTATGCCGGCTGGACCATTTTGCCTAGATCTAAATGGTGTTGCAAATTTGGATGGCTTGCTATTATTGCAAGCAACCATTTTCTGCCATAAACCCTTCTTAATGTATAAAAATAGGCAATCCTGAGCCTCTGAATCTTCTTGTTTGACACTTTTGTTCTCATTTTGTTATTTTATTATGCATTTTCATGGATTGCCTCCTCTTCTTATCTGCGGTTAGAGGCTGTGATGAGTTGCCTTGGTATCTTCATGATGCTTCAAGTGCTGAAAGTGTATGCTAGCTCAAACCATTTTGCCTAGATCTAAATGGTGTTGCTAATTTGGATAGCTTGCTATTATTACAAGCAACTATTTGCTGCCTTAGATCCTTCTCAATGTATAAAAATAGGCAATTCTGAGCATCTGAATCTTCTTGTTTGACACTTTCGTTCTCTTTTTGTTTTTTATTGTGCATTTTCATGGATTGCCTCCTCTTTTTATCTACGGTTAGAGACTGTGATGAGTTGCCTTGGTATCAATATCTCAATTGCATTCTTATGTTTTCCACAAATCCATTCATATCATTGCTTTCATTGACTTAGATGTATCTGATTCAATGTTGTTGAATTGTTCATGGTTGCTCTAATCATAACCCAGCGATAATTTCTTTTATTATTGATTGGTTAATTATACACCTATTTTTTCCTCATTTGATGGATTCCTCTTTTCACCGAGGAGTTGGATCTTCATTTGCTTTTCAGGGAAAAGCTTGGATTGCAAAAGCATCAAAATATCGATCAGCGGTTTGGAGTGTTAGCGACAAGTATCCAAGTAGTCACTATTTTTAGAATAATTATATTTTTATTTTTAGATTCCATGATGGTGCTAAAAAATTTATATGAGATTATATAAAAGTCTCACCAATTTCTTTGGCTGAAATATTTATTTTCATCAAAGTTTTCAAAGTTCCCTTGCTGGTTTAATATATCTTGTGGTCTCACCAGTACAATTTCTTTAGGCTATAATGCCAATGACTCAAATTCCAATGAGGTGAAGGATGATGTCAAGTGAATCTACAACAAATATGAAAGAGTGAGTTTTTTAAAGTACCACATCTGTCATACTCACAGATATAGAGGTTTCCAATCTGTTGCATTTGGTTTACATTTACATCTGACGGTCCACAACCATTTTGTTTTCTGCAGTCTGTTTTTTTTTTTTTTTGGAAGGTGAATTATCAACATTTCATCTCTTCAAGCCAAAAAACAAGCTATACATTGGTGTTTCACAAATGTCTTGTTTCATGTGAAGCTATTAAAATTTGGGAGACCTTTGTTTCTTAACTTACCGTTCTGATTTTGCTATATATTGTTTTACTTCTAGTAGCCATGTATTTCTATGGTGAATTATTATAATGAATGTAGAGTTAATTTTCTGAATGTCTAGAGGTTTTTTCAGTATTTTTTAAAGCCCTGGATAATTGAGCCATGCAATAAAGTATTCAGTGTGGCTTTTGAGGTGTGAAGTTGTCATGATGCATTCTTTGGAAGTTAATAATGAAGATTGTTACTTATTGCATACATATCTTGTAGTATCTAAATGGATGTTTATCTATACTACTATTGAAAATGAGAAATTTTTGAGTTTCTATACATTCCTCTCTACATTCATTGTGCCAACTGTTCAAATGAAAAGTCCTCAGAATTATGCAAATTACTACTCTCTATTCAATTTATTTTTGCTAGAATGGAGATTTTGCCAATCAATAGGTGTCATATCAATCAAGGATTAATTATCAGCATATTGGTCCTTTATCGACCATGCTGGATCATATTGTAAGGTACTAGTATTACCACTACAAGAATATATAATATCCCCAACATTTTTTTTCCCGATGCTGGACTAAAGCGTCGGGAAATCCTGCTCGCCTCGCGATGCAATTGAAAAGCGTCTGGGAAAAAAACGATGCTTAAAAGCGTCGGGAGGTTTTCCGTCTCCCCGAAGCCCAATTTCTCCGGTACATCCGCCGCCGCCCCAGCCTCCTTCCCTCTCTCAACCTTTACTTCTCCCTTCGCGAATCCTCTGAAAGATTGGAACTCACGGCTTCTGGTATGCATCGCTTCTAACTCCAACCAACCTTCGATTGCTTCTTCTCTTTAACCCTTTAGATCCCCCTTTGTTCTAACTCGATCCAACCCCTTTCCCTCTCGAGCGCTCCCAAACTGGTGATCATCGGCTCTGTGTCTCTCTCTAGGGCAAGGGAGTTCCTCTCATCTCCACCTCCGCTCGCCGCGCCCTCCGCCTCTTCCGCCAACGGCGCTCCTCTCCATTTCCCCTCCTGCGGATCCCTCCCTCCTCCATCTCCGCCACGCGCCGCTCCTTCGCAGTATTATCCGTGAGATCTGTACTTCTCGATTTCTTCAGGGAGGTAAGATTATGCATAAACTTATCCTCGCTGAAAGTCGCTTGGTATTTTTTGGCGTTATTAATCTTCGTCTTCCATCGCTTATTGCTGGCGTGGATATCTTGATTTTAGGAATTTCTTTTTCCTATTGGAAGAAGGTGGTCAACGTTTTCTGATATGTTAATTATTTCTTTGTCTTGTTTTGGTTTTCAGTAACATTAAAAAGCTTGGGCTGTGTATGATCCGTGATTGTTTGAACATTACTGATAAAAGTATGTAGTCTAGCCTGCATCTCGTTATGATTAGCAAACTTTAAACACAGATCTAACTCGTATCGTAATCTTATTAATTTTTCATTATTTTTGCATTCGACCAAGGTTTTTATGTTCTCAGTAATGCATATGTTTTGAGCTTGAAATTCAAATTCAATTTATGCTCATGCAGGATTTTGACAGAAATTCTTCGGTGCAAGGGATTTTACTTGGATCTATTTATTCTTCTTGTTCTTTGATTTGCATAAAATCCCAATGCAGCATTCATCTGATCATGTTACACTGCAGGTTACTGATCAAAACCTTGATGTCTGGCCAAACAGTTCAGCTTGTGTATCAGATGCTTTGCGCCATTGCTATTATCAGTACATTTCTTCTACCTCTGAGGCTGCTGAGGTACATATTACTTACTTATTTAACCCCACCACTCTCTCTATTCATCTTGGTGGACATCTAATATGGCTCATTATGTTAAAGGCTACCCATTCTTATATGAATTAAAGTTGTCTTGGAAAGCAAGGAATATAACAATGTATTTAGATGATTCTTCCATTTTATATACGGTTTCTAGTATGTCATGATAAGTTGAGGACATTAGTTCTAGTTATTAACCAACATCATTCTTCTTCAGGTGCCTACATTGCATTATCTGCCTTCAGAGTTTTATTGATTTTTGTTTCGGGAGCATAACTATCCTTTCTGTTCCTAAATTATTCTTCTGAAAATAATGTATAAATTGCTAATCTTTCCTGTCCTCACTGTTACCAATTCCACTTTGCAGGGGGGTAACAAAACAAAGGCAATACCATAAGTAAATTAGGTGGAAATCCATTCAGATTTTCTAAATGGGTCAGATAATCTTCACTTGGATGATGACAATGGGAATGAAGCAGAACCTGCTATGAGAACATGCACAGAAAAGGACTGTTTAGGGGATGCATCTGTCATTGACCCCTCAAGACCTTTGAAGAAGGCAAAGAGTTCAGTTGATGATGAATGTTGCGTAGCTGATAACAATAATGGTTAAGTTTCATACAAGAGGTTTTAATGATGTTTAATGAATGTTTTGTATGGTTTTGTTGCAATGCATTTTCTGTAGATGGGTTGCTCTATTACTGACTCCAATAAGTGAAATCTGGACAGGCACATATCGCATTGGCAAAGATTTTAAAGAAACTAATGCACAAAATGGACCATAAGAGATCTCAAATGATAGCTTTTGTTCATCTAAAGTTGATTTAACTTTGAAACCACATCCACAGGAAATGAAGCTTATTGATTTCAGAGGAAAGCTATACCTGGCTCCCTTGACTACATTAGGAATCTTCCATTTAGAAGGATTTGCAAGGCCTTAGGTGCTGATATTACTTGTGGAGAAATGGCTGTGTACTAATCTTTTGCAGGTTTGCCTTCTAACTATGAGCTCTCATATTTCATATGCAATATGGTGGAATTTAACAGAATGAAAAAGGAGATATGTGACATTGCACTTTCTCAACACAAGATTTCTAAAAGTAGGAGTTTCATGTGCCATTGCCATCGACATGGCCAGACTGTTGAACTTCAGAATTCAGTTCGATTTTAGTTCAGTTAAAAGAGTCGATTTTTTTTACTTCAATAAAATAAATGCATATTGGATATGTGTTTCAAATGTGGAAGGGCAGTAAATGTTAAGATTTGAAGAAAAAGATATAAACTAATCTAGAAAAGAAGTTAAAGAAAGCTATAATTCTAAAATGGTTAAATATAAGAATAATTTATGCTCTGCATTAAATCGTTATAAAATCATGCATAACAGATCAAATGGAAAAACATCAATTAACTATAATATTTGGAAAAAAAAAAGAAGATTAATGTTTTCTACATGATATTTGTAAATGTTGCTGGTGGACATGATCTCAAGAATGTAGCCTCAACATGGGATACCCGATTGACATTATTGTTAACAAGGGGGCTGGATCTTCTCTGCTTACAAAACCCATGAGGATGAAGAGCATTATTCAAGCAGCTTCTTGTACCATCAACAAACCATTAACTATTAAGGTAGGTTAACTTTCTGGTGACATTAGTCTTGTTATGTCATTGTGCTTATCCAGTTCCATCAATATATTAGTAAATTAAGGTTTTGAAGGAATTGTCAAGAATTCCATCTGAGATGCTCTTAAGGCATTTCATTTTGAGATAGCTGTTTCATTTTCTCTATCCTTTCAGCATGAATTCATGATAGAATCAAGTATTTCTCTGCATTTGACTCTGTGCTCTTTTTAATAAGTGCGTACAGGTTATTTCGAAGGGCTTTAAGAGGAGGTAGAAGAAAATGTGAGAGGGATAGAGGGCAGAAAGAGTAAGGGGTGCCAGGTTGTGAAACTACCTTTTTGACATTATTGTTTTTTGACTAACTATTATTGTTCTTTCTATTTTGTTTCTATAGTGTACAAACAGATAATCAGATGACAATGTCAAACACCAAGCCAGTGCTTACAGGGAGTCTTTATGTAGATAATAGTTTGAGCAGCAGTAATATTGTTCATTATCCTTTGAGCATGCAGAGTGTACCAAATGTAAGCTGCAATGAAGAGGTTTCGCCCAAAGCAAGTCCTCATAAATTAGTTACCAGTAATGGAGAATGTGTTGATTTTACTGAACTGCTATTCATATTTGTAGCTTACAGGTGCTTTGCTATCACTGACATACTATGGGGTATCTGTGCATCTTTATCTTTTCTGCAAGGATGCTCTTTTCCTATCAGCAGCGTGAACATTACTGATGGATCACAATATAGTTCATTCACTTGGTTATCAATACTATGGGGTGTTACCTTCATTGGGTTGCTGGCAATCAACAAAGTATATGTGCATCCTTCATTCATATTTCCTATCACTCTTTCCTTTCACAGCTGGGGGGTTTGGCTATTGCCAGTTTATGCCTCTCAGATATATTTTTATTAATGGCTTGCTGGCTTTCTTGTATTATAGTCATACTACATTATGCTCCTCTTCATGGGCCTTATGTTAATTTCTTTCATAAATTTCAGTTTAAGCTACATTAGGTTCGCTTTGTGGATTGCTTAATGTATTCATCTCACAACCTCAAAGAAACGTCTTCAGCATCTATGGGCACTTGCTGTGTTTTAAATGCAAGGCAGCTTATGTGTCGGTGATGCTTCCACTATATCTACCTGCATTCCTGAGCATATACTAGAGAATTTTTCTTTACTTTTTGCTACCGTCCAAAAGAATTTTAGATCTCGTATCCCATTCTTGTCACTATAAGCTTTCTCTAAACAGAAGTTTCTTGCAAAGACTACTTCTGATCTATGATGAGTCTGTTTGAGGGATTTTATTTTTGATACTATAATTTCGACTTTGAAATTTGTGTGGCAGCGGATTGAAATATGGTAAACCTTGATATTGATGGATTAGCTGTAAGCTGTCAGCTTTCTTGACAGCAATTGGAATCTCTTGATGTGTATTGTGATTAGCTCTAAGAATAATAAGTAAGAAGAACATCTTACGAGCATCTTCAGTGAGATGCATGCATTCATCTTTTCAGCTATGCTAATGACATTAGTTTTTAATCTCTAAAGGTGGTTAACAGGTTCAGCCTCCAAGCAATAATTATATAACCAAGAAGACTTGGTCACATTACGAGATTCAATCATCACTGGCTGTTCTGTGACCATCTTTAGGATATTAATTTGAAGCATGTTTGTCATTTCTCTATTGATAGAAGAATTACTATCTTCATTAATTTGCGCTGCTTATTTGGCGTCCAATGAAAACATCTCATACAAGTTATAAAATTACTGCTATAAAAAATTTATAAGGTTAATGGAAGTCCATAAACCTGAAGATGAGCTTAACAAAAAACAAATGACCTTTTACTCAAATCGGGTTCTGTCATCGGTTGTCTCTTGAAGTTGCCAGTTCAATAAAACCTGATTCATTTTATACTGGAATGAACCTGGGACAAGATGGGGTTTTGGATCATTATGATATTGTTTCAATTGAAGCATCCATAAGGAAGTTGTCATTGATATTGACTGCCCGATAAGAATCAGTTGCTCTGCTTGTGGCTCCTAGCTGAATATACTTCTCTGTTGTATATTGGTGTGTCACTGGTGCCTAGCTGAGGTGTATATATTCTGTCGCGCCCCAAACCCAAGACCAGGGCCAGAAGTGCAACAGACGGCCGTATGTATTGGGAATTCAATATTTCCCAAGATCATACCAGGCCTGTACCAACCATTTCTTACAAAAAAATGAGTACCAGGCATTATATTAATAAAGCAAAAGTAGGCAAGTAGATTCAATTGTCATAAAGCCAACCGTCATACATTTATCATGATCTAATTTCATGAAATAAAAAAAAAAAAAAATGATAGTGTCCACTAGATCCTATGCCTCACTGATTGAATCCCTGGCCCACATGTTCCTCTGATCCTGAAAAAAAATGCAAGGGAAAAGAATGAGTTTCCCTTAAACTCAGTAAGTCATCACATATCACAAATATAAATTTTACCATGAATCTAGAGTAATTCCATACATAGGAGCAACCAAAATATATAAGCCATTTCTATTATTAACCTTTTTATTTATTTTTCTGATATCATACAAATTTTTAGGATGGCCATCGAACACACTCACTTAGTCCCTCATACTATGGCCACGATCGGCCCGTGGCTCGCCCCAAAAGAGTCTAGACCCTGTGTCACATGCCGCACACCGGTCATGTGCCAGCGATAGCCCCGCTGGAGGCCCAAAAGGAATCTAGCTCTGAGTATCACACGAGGGACATGCTTCCCAGCATGGGCTAGAATAAAACAACAACTCCTGTGTCACATACCGCACGTCGGTCATATGCCAGCGATAGCCCCGCTGGAGGCCCAAAAGGAGTCTAGATCCTCGTGTGATCATAGTCGGACTAGGGAGCAAATACAACCAACTCACCCCATGACTCGTTACATTTTAGCCTAAGGTTAAATTTCATAACGCATCAAGATATATATATGTAGCATGAACATAAACAATAAAATTTATTAACAAGTCAAGTAATGGGTTCACAGCATGCATGGCAAAATTTTATCGGTGAGTGATAACTTACTGTTTCACCAACTCAGCACTAATCCTGATTTTCCAAGGAGGATGACGATCCTGCATCACAATTTATTTTGTTTATTATTTAATATCATTAATTTTTTAAAAAAAAAATAAAATAAATCCCTTAGGGCAACCCCAAACAATACTTTCCTTCTTGCTGGTACTGGGTTGGCCCATTCAAGATAAAAGGCCTAGCCCAACAGGGCATGGCTCAACCAAGTCCGGCCCAACGAGGCCCGGCCCAGCCAAGCCCAGCCTAGCCCGGCCCAGCCCAGCCAAGCCCGGCCCAGCCCGGCCCGGCCCAGCTAAGCCCGGCCCATAACAGGCTTGGCCCAGCCAAGCTTGATCAAACCGAGCCCCCCGCCCCAACGGCCATGGCATTACCCAAACCCTTGGAAGAAGCAGGGAGGATCGACGGCGATCCTCCCGTCCGACCATCACGGAGTTCTCGCCGGAGAAGGAAGAAGGTCCGGCGACCCCTACGGTGGCCGTCCGACCGACAGCCGGCGAGCACCGAGCCGGAGACTGTCGCCTGCAACAGGACCTCTCGGCCGACCAAAATCCATCTCTCCCTCCCTCACTCTCCCCCCCCCAAGCAAGCGAAGGGACGGCGGCAATCCCCGCGATCGGCCGCCCAAGATGGTTGCCGGAGAGGAGGAGTCCGGCGGTGGCTTTCTCACTGCCGGCCACAACCCAAGGCTTCAACGGAGAGAAAAAAAAAATCAACCGGATTCTCCCCTCCGTCGAGCTGCACGAACACCCACTGTCCAAACCAGGGAGGGAGGACTTACCGGCGAGGGCGACTCCGATCACACGACCTCCGGCGAAGAGCGTTCCGGCGAGGGCAGGGGCACTCGAAGAACCGTCGACGCTCCACCACAGGAAGATATTCCTGGATCAACAGAGGTAACCCCAGTCCCTATAAACCCGAGGAAGAATCCTTATCTCCCCTTCTCCGGCGGCGTCGTCGGATTTGTCCGGATTTCTCGCCGGAAAATCTGATCTTCCGAACCATAGGAATTTTGAACTGAAGTCGGCAAGCGCCGCCGACTTCAACCCAAATCCAGCCCAAAAGAACCGGCCCTCACATTCTCCCCACCTAAAAAAAAAACTCGTCCTGGAAATTTACATACCTGGGTCCTGGAAAAGTTGAGGATATTTAACTTTCATGATTTCTTCTAACTCCCAAGTGGCTTCTCGTTCTGAATGATTACTCCACTGGACCTTAACATAAGGAATGACGCGTCGTCTCAAGACTTGTTCCTTTCTATCCACCCCTTCACTGGTTGTTCCTCATAAGACAAATTTTCCTTGAATTGAAGTGGTCCCAATTCAATTACATGATTTGGATCAGGTACATACTTCCTCGGCATAGAAACATGAAAAACATTATGTACACCAGCAAGAGATTGTGGTAAAGCAAGCCGATAAGCCACAGCTCCAATTTTCTCCAAGATTTCAAAAGGACCTACATACCGAGGGCTTAGCTTCCCTCGCACCCCAAATCTCATAACTCCTTTAGTAGGGGACACCTTAAGAAGCACATGGTCCCCCACCTGAAAATTCAGTTCCCTTCTTCGATTATCTGCATAACTCTTTTGTCGGCTCTGAGCTGTAAACAGTCGCTTCCTAATAAGTTGAATTTTATCTGTGGTTTGCAGCACAATATCCGGTCCCAAAAGTTTCCTCTCGCCAACATCATCCCAACATACCGGGGTCCTACATCTCCTCCCATAGAGAGCTTCAAAAGGTGCCATCTTAATGGTTGCTTGATAACTGTTGTTATATGCAAATTCTATCAGTGACAGATGATCATCCCAAGATCCTTTTAAATCAAGAACACATGCTCTCAACATATCTTCTAATGTCTGAATCGTCCTCTCTGACTGCCCATCTGTTTGAGGATGAAAGGCTATACTAAACTCCAGCTTGGTTTTCATAGCTTGATGCAAACTCCTCCAAAATTGAGAAACAAATCTAGTGTCCCTATCAGATACAATTGATACAGGAATACCATGCAATCTAACAATCTCATCGATATATAATTTTGCTAGCCTTTCCATGGAGAAATTGACCTTGATAGGTAGAAAATGAGCTGACTTTGTCAATCGATCTACAACAACCCAAATAGCATCAAATCCTCTGAGAGTCCTTGGCAATCCTGAAACAAAGTCCATTGTGACATTCTCCCATTTCCATACAGGGATAGCTAGGGGTTGTAGAGGTCCTGCTAGTCTCTGATGCTCAGCCTTTATTTGCTGACAAGTTAAGCATTGAGCCACAAACATGGCTATTTCCCTTTTCATACCTTTCCACCAGAAGTTCTCCTTAAGATCTCTATACATTTTTGTGCTTCCAGGGTGAATAGTGTAAATAGCATTGTGGGCATCGATCAAGATTTCCTTCTTTAGACTTGCATCCCCTGGAACACACAACCTGTTTCCAAATCTTAAGGATCCATCCTCATGAATTCGGAATTCTGAGATTATCCCAGATTGTATTTTCTCTCTAATCTTTTGAAATTCTGAATCACTCATCTGTGATGCCTTAATTCTATCGATCAGGGTAGATTGTATCTTAAGAGTAGCAAGTGAGAATGTAGAGTTATGCATCTGGATCTCCAAATTCAGCTTTCCAAGACCTTGAAGAATTTCTCCTTGAGAAGTGATTAAGGTTGCCAAGCTACCTCCGGCCTTTCTGCTCAACGCATCAGCCACTACATTTGCTTTTCCCGGATGATAACTTATTTTCAAATCATAGTCTTTGATCAGCTCCAACCATCTCCTTTGCCTCAAGTTTAACTCTTTCTGAGTAAATAAATACTTAAGACTTTTATGATCAGTAAAAATTTCACAAGATACACCATACAGGTAATGTCTCCAAATTTTCAGGGCAAAGACTACAGCAGCTAGCTCCAAATCATGAGTAGGGTAGTTTAATTCATGTGTTTTAAGCTGCCTAGATGCGTAGGCCACCACCTTCTCCTTTTGCATAAGAACACATCCTAACCCTTTTCTGGAGGCATCACTGTAAATAGAAAAACCCTCACTTCCAGTTGGTAAGGTAAGAATAGGAGCTGATACCAAGCGCTTCTTTAACTCTTGGAAGCTTTTCTCACAATCATCAGACCAAACAAATTTAATCCCTTTATGGGTTAGCTGGGTCAGCGGCAAGGCTATACGGAAAATCCCTCCACAAACCTTCGGTAATAACCAGCTAGACCCAGAAAACTACGGACTTCTATCACATTAGTTGGTCTATTCCATTCAACAATTGCTTCAATCTTTGCTGGATCAACAGATATTTCTTCCTTAGAGACTGTGTGGCCAAGAAAAGAAATATTATCAAGCCAGAATTGACATTTCTTCAGCTTTGCATACAATCTCTGCTCCCTTAGTATTTGTAAGATTTTCCTTAAATGTTCTTCATGCTCCTCCGGGTTCTTGGAATAAACTAGAATGTCATCAATAAAAACTACTACACACTGATCCAAATATGATTTGAATATCCTGTTCATCATGTCCATGAAAGCTGCCGGAGCATTCATCAGTCTGAAAGGCATCACCAGAAATTCATAATGCCCATATCTAGTCCGAAAGGCTGTTTTGGATATGTCTTCATTCTTAATTTTTAACTGATAATATCCGGACCGCAAGTCAATTTTTGAGAACACCTGAGCGCCTTGCAACTGGTCAAAAAGATCATCAATTCTGGGAAGGGGATACTTATTTCGAATTGTCAACTTGTTCAATTCTCGATAATCAATACACAACCTCAGACTCCCATCCTTCTTCCTGACAAATAGTACCGGAGCACCCCATGGTGAAACACTCGGCCTGATGAATCCCTTATCGAGCAGATCCTGGAGTTGTTCCTTGAGTTCTTTCAATTCAGCTGGTGCCATTCTATAGGGAGCTTTAGACAGGTTCTGCACTAGGTAAGAGATCAATAGAAAATTCCATCTCTCTGTCAGGAGGTAATCCCGGCAATTCATCTGGAAATACATCCGAAAATTCTTTCACAATAGGAATATTTTCCAACCCTTCTCCTTCTTGCTGGAGATCCATAACATTGGCCAAATATCCTGCACAACCTTGCCTCAGCATCCGTTTAGCTTGCATAGCTGTAATCATTCTCGTAGGGGTCTTCCCTTCACTGCCAAAGAAACCAAAAGGTTCCTGACCTGGAGGGTAGAAAACTACTCTCTTCCCGAAACAATCTACTATGGCATGATAAGAAGCTAGCCAATCCATTCCCAAAATAATATCAAACTCTTCCATTTCCAATACCATTAGATCGGATGAAAATTCATGGTTTCCAATGCTCAGAGTGCAGGATGGACAAATCATGTTGACCATGATAATGCCCCCATTTGGAATGGATACTCCGATCTCAAAATTTAGAGGTACTGGTTCCATACCAGCCTTCTTAGCAAATCGGTTGAGATAAAAGAGTGTGTTGCTCCGGAATCAAATAAAACACGGGCATATGAAGAGACTACTTTGATGGTACCTACCAGATAATTCTTACTTATAATTATTTGCACTCAATTAAATCAACTAAAAAAAAACTTGTGAAATTACCTGTCACCACAGCATTCGATGCCTGAGCATCTTGCTGAGTTAGAGCATACACACGAGCCTGGGTCTTCTGCTTCTGGCGCTCACCAGATCCATAAGCTATAGGTTGTCCTTGGTTAAAAGCTGGTACATTTGAAGGAGGAGGTGCTGGCGGTCGCGGTGCATTCTGGAAGGTATACTGATTTCCAGGATTCTGAGAACGTGGGCAATTCATAGCTTTGTGGCCCTGCTGACCACAATTAAAACAAGCCCCAGAAAACCAACGACAATCCTGCTCTAGATGAAAACCTTGACATCTCCTGCAACGAGGACCATTACCCTGCTGAGAGCCTGGATCTTGCCTTTGATTTCCCCTCTGTCTAGGTTGTTTGCCAGAGTGTTGGTTCCCTCGCTGCCCATCAGGTGGATCTCTTCCTCAGCTGCCGTTCCCTCTCCTGTTGCATATTATCAACCTCTTGCTCTACAATTTTTGCTTTACTAACGACGTCCCGGTATGAGGCCAGCTGCATGGGTCTTACTCCAGCACGAATCCTGGGTTTAAGTCCTTTCTCAAATCTCCGTGCCTTGATATAGTCCGTGGCCACCAACTCCGGAGCAAAGCGGGACAGTTCAATAAACTTGGCTTCATATTGTGTCACGGTCAAGCCTCCTTGTATTAATCTGGTAAATTCACTCTCCTTCTCAAATCTGAGACTTTCAGGAAAATACATATCCAAAAACTCTTGGCGAAAAATATCCCAAGTTATCGGCTCTTCATTGCCATATTGTCTTCTGACAGCATCCCACCATTCCGAAGCTTCGCCTTGCAGTTGATAAGCTGCAAAGCGAACTTTTTCCCGATCCGTGCAGTCCATGCTGACAAAGACCTTCTCCATTTCTTTCAGCCACTTCAAGGATTCAGTAGGTTCAGTAGAACCCTCAAATGTAGGAGGCGCCAACTTCTTAAATTCAGTGATCCCCCGATCCATTTTAGATGACTGACCACCCCTATTCCCCTGCTGCCTCAATTCCTGCACAAGTCCAGTTAGAGCCTGGATAAGACCTACCACCTGACCATCAGAATTGGCTGTCCTCATATCATGCTGCAGAGGAGGAGGACTAACTGCTCGACTCTCGCCCTGATCAGGTGATAGGCTACGAGTCATGTAAGCGCCGGCCGCCCGAGATGGACCCGCTGTCTGCGAAGTATCATGAGCTCGAGATGCATGATCATTTTGATTCGATGTCCTCATGGATCGAGTCCGAGCCATTAAACCTATAGCACAAATGTTAGTTAGTTAAATAATATGACCTTACTTGTACTTTATTAATTTAAACTTGCCCTAATTATCTCTACCCCGCTCTCACTATCTAAAACATTTTAGTTTCTGAGACAAGCCTGGCTCTGATACCACTAAATCTGTCGCGCCCCAAACCCAAGACCAGGGCCAGAAGTGCAACAGACGGCCGTATGTTCTGGGAATTCAATATTTCCAAGATCATACCAGGCCTGTACCAACCATTTCTTACAAAAAAATGAGTACCAGGCATTATATTAATAAAGCAAAAGTAGGCAAGTAGATTCAATTGTCATAAAGCCAACCGTCATACATTTATCATGATCTAATTTCATGAAATAAAAAAAAAAAAAAATGATAGTGTCCACTAGATCCTATGCCTCACTGATTGAATCCCTGGCCCACATGTTCCTCTGATCCTGAAAAAAAATGCAAGGGAAAAGAATGAGTTTCCCTTAAACTCAGTAAGTCATCACATATCACAAATATAAATTTTACCATGAATCTAGAGTAATTCCATACATAGGAGCAACCAAAATATATAAGCCATTTCCTATTATTAACCTTTTTATTTATTTTTCTGACATCATACAAATTTTTAGGATGGCCATCCGAACACACTCACTTAGTCCCTCATACTATGGCCACGATCGGCCCGTGGCTCACCCCAAAAGAGTCTAGACCCTGTGTCACATGCCGCACACCGGTCATGTGCCAGCGATAGCCCCGCTGGAGGCCCAAAAGGAATCTAGCTCTGAGTATCACACGAGGGACATGCTTCCCAGCATGGGCTAGAATAAAACAACAACTCCTGTGTCACATACCGCACGTCGGTCATGTGCCAGCGATAGCCCCGCTGGAGGCCCAAAAGGAGTCTAGATCCTCGTGTGATCATAGTCGGACTAGGGAGCAAATACAACCAACTCACCCATGACTCGTTACATTTTAGCCTAAGGTTAAATTTCATAACGCATCAAGATATATGTATGTAGCATGAACATAAACAATAAAATTTATTAACAAGTCAAGTAATGGGTTCACAGCATGCATGGCAAAATTTTATCGGTGAGTGATAACTTACTGTTTCACCAACTCAGCACTAATCCTGATTTTCAAGGAGGATGACGATCCTGCATCACAATTTATTTTGTTTATTATTTAATATCATTAATTTTTTTAAAAAAAATAAAATAAATTCCTTGGGGCAACCCCAAACAATACTTTCCTTCTTGCTGGTACTGGGTTGGCCCATTCAAGATAAAAGGCCTAGCCCAACAGGGCATGGCTCAACCAAGTCCGGTCCAACGAGGCCCGGCCAAGCCCAGCCCAGCCCGGCCCGGCCCAGGCCCGGCCCAGCTAAGCCCGGCCCATAACAGGCTTGGCCCAGCCAAGCTTGATCAAACCGAGCCCCCCCGCCCCAACGGCCATGGCATTACCCAAACCCTTGGAAGAAGCAGGGAGGATCGACGGCGATCCTCCCGTCCGACCATCACGGAGTTCTCGCCGGAGAAGGAAGAAGGTCCGGCGACCCCTACGGTGGCCGTCCGACCGACAGCCGGCGAGCACCGAGCCGGAGACTGTCGCCTGCAACAGGACCTCTCGGCCGACCAAAATCCATCTCTCCCTCCCTCACTCTCCCCCCCAAGCAAGCGAAGGGACGGCGGCAATCCCCGCGATCGGCCGCCCAAGATGGTTGCCGGAGAGGAGGAGTCCGGCGGTGGCTTTCTCACTGCCGGCCACAACCCAAGGCTTCAACGGAGAGAAAAAAAAATCAACCGGATTCTCCCCTCCGTCGAGCCGCACGAACACCCACTGTCCAAACCAGGGAGGGAGGACTTACCGGCGAGGGCGACTCCGATCGCACGACCTCCGGCGAAGAGCGTTCCGGCGAGGGCAGGGGCACTCGAAGAACCGTCGACGCTCCACCACAGGAAGATATTCCTGGATCAACAGAGGTAACCCCAGTCCCTATAAACCCGAGGAAGAATCCTTATCTCCCCCTTCTCCGCGGCGTCGTCGGATTTGTCCGGATTTCTCGCCGGAAAATCCGATCTTCCGAACCATAGGAATTTTGAACTGAAGTCGGCAAGGGCCGCCGACTTCAGCCCAAATCCAGCCCAAAAGAACCGGCCCTCACATATTCGGTCACTAATTCTATCGCCAGTTGGCCTATGTTTCCTGGTACTCCAAGCTCTACTGTGCTGGATATGTCTAATTGGGATGGTGACGTTGCTCTAGATATCTTCAGATGAGCTGGTGAATTTGCAGTCATAAATGAATGTGAAGAGCTCTTATTTATTGTCCTTCAAGATCGTCTTATCATATCCTCTCTCCAAACAAGGTTCTCTTCAATCTGATCATGTTCCTGGCATAAGCTATATAAATCATGTTGTATATACCATCCACGAGCTGAAAATAAGTAACTCTTCATTCCGGCAAAATTCTTGAAGAGAGTAAGTTTAGATCTAATTCTGAAGATAATACTGTCATTAATCATGGTTTAGAGCCGGACCAGGCAAATGCAGAGGAAGGGAAATTATCTTCTCTTGATGAGCATGAATTTCCCTCTCCAAAGGTGTGCAGTAGCAATGGAAAAATTACAAACACAAGATACCCCTTGAGAGAGGTTTCTGAACAAACATTGTTTGATGTTGTTGTAATTGATGAAGCAACCCTGGCTCATTGATGAAGCAGCCCAGGCTCTCGAGCTAGCAACGTTGATTCCACTTCAGCTTCTGAAGTCAAATGGAACCAAATGTGTTATGGTTAGTGATCCAAAGCAACTTCAGCTACCGTGCTTTCTAATGTAGCCAGCAAGTTTCTTTTTGAGTGCAGCATGTTTAAGCGATTACAAAGAGCTGGTCACCCAGTGATAATGCTTACCGAATATTGCTGATGGTTCTGAACATCCTGGAAAGAATTCTAGTTCTCTTTCCCTTTATAATGAGTTTGAAGCTGATGCAGCTGTTGAAATATTGAAGTTTTTAAAGAAAAGATACCCATCAGAATTTGTTCCTGGTAGAATAGGTATCATAACTCCCTACAGGAGTCAACTTTCATTATTGCCTTCACGGTTTTCTAGTGCATTTGGGCCAGAAATTATTTCTATATGGAGTTCAACACCATCCCACCTACCATCTGATGCATAAATGTTTGACATCACCACATAGTTTCCAATATTCCCAGTGTCGACATCGAATAAATGATCTGCAACCAGTCACCCAACTTCCACCTCTCCATGAGTCTTACAAGCTCCAAGCAGTGTACCCCATAAATTGCCATTAGCTTCACAAGGCATACCCTTGATGAAATTATATGCTTCTATGAAGCGCCCTCTTCGAGCAAGAAGATCCACCATTCAGCTATAGTGCTCCATCGTGGGTTCAACGCCATGAATCTTACTGATGGATTTGAAGAGCTTCCACCCTTCATCTACTAGCCCAGCATGACTGCAGGCTGAGAGAAGGGAAGTTATGATAACATGATCTGGCTTTATATCCAATGCAAGCATCTGAGAGAAGACCCCAAGTGCCTCTTGTACCAGTCCATGCATTGCATAGCCTCCAAGCATAGCAGTATATGTGACCAAGTCCTTTTGATAGCTTGTATGAAAGAGTTTGCAAGCATCATTAATGCTTCCACATTTTGTATACGAGTCGAGGAGAGCTCCTTCTAGATGATTGTCTCCAAAAGAAGCATGGATGATGTAACCATGACACTGCCTTACCAAGCAAACAGAGGCCAGACGTGCACAAGCTGCAAGGATGCTCATCTTTTTTTTAAAATTTAAATTTAAATTTTTTTTATCAATAACAGGTATTTAAATTTAAAAATAAATAATTTATTTTTTAAAAAAAATCAGAATTCTCGATGCTTTTAAGCATCGGGAATAACTTCAGGAATAAGGTTATTCCCGATGCTATTTAAAAGCATCGGGAATAACATTATTCCCGATGCTTAAAAGCGTCGGGAAAATCTTGGTCAACACCGACGATTTTAAAAAGCGTCGGAAATTAGTTTTTCCACTGTTCACTTACCGACAATTTGACGATGCTTTTTAAAGCGTTGGGATGTTTTTGCCGACGCTTTTTAGCATCGGGAAAATGCAAAAAAAGCATCGGAAATTCCTTTTTGTTTTGTAGTGTACCATGGTTTATAATCCATACTGATACATTGTTTTGACCACCATTTTATTGTTCCAGCTCTAAGAGGTGTACCATGTTGGTACCCATACCATACTGGTCCACACCATTACCTGTAGGGTACCAGTTTGGGTACTGATATATTGGTTTTTTAACGGTTCTCAACTATTTTTTTTCTATTTTTCTCCTTTCTTATTTCTAATCACTTGATTCAATAATCTCTTTATGATTCAATTACACCATTCAAGATTAAATTAACATCTAAGTTATAAATTTTCGATTTCTAGAATATCTGAAATTAAAATATTCCATCCTAATATGGTTTTATTTCCCATTTAAGTATCTTTCTCTTTATACGACTCAAAAAAATCATGCTTACATAATATTATTCCTTAACATTTTTTGTAGCTTATATTTCTTTGAATTTAATGTTCCTATTTTTCTTCAAGCATGTTTTGCAACTTAAGCACCGCTACTCTAGCCAAGGTTATCTTGAAAGTATAAGAGGAACACTTTTTTGGAGGGTAAGAATAGAGACTCTCTACAAAATGAATGATGTCTTCGTATTAATGTTGAGTCTTATTTCTGTAATGATATCAATCGCGGGGTTTCTTTCCAATATAATTGTACAACATAAAGGATGAATCTTGTCAGGGAATTGTTTGGTTTCGGTAACAACCAATAATCTTATTCACTTGATATGGTATAAACCTAAAGAAATTGGTTGGTTAAATAACTATTTTGATTCCATGTTTCAATGGTTATATGACAATGTTTAGTAATGTTGTAAAATACAGAAAGAAATTAGTATTTTAAATTTATTTTTTTAATTATTTTATTAATTTGTAACTGCTTTTGTAATCGATTTTAATTTTTTTTAAATTTTTATTAATTTGCAACGGATTTTGCAACCGATTTTTAATTTTTTTAAATTTTTATTAATTTGCAACCAATTTTTAATTTTTTTAAATTTTTATTAATTTGCAACCGATTTTGTAACTAATTTTTATTTTTTAAATTTTTTTATTAATTTGCAACCGATTTTTATTTTTTTCAAATTTTTATTAATTTGCAACTGATTTTTATTTTTTAAAAATTTTTATTAATTTGCAATAGATTTTGCAATCGATTTTTATTTTTTTTCAAATTTTTATTAATTTGCAATTGATTTTGCAACCAATTTTTATTTTTTTCAAATTTTTATTAATTCACAACCGATTTTTAATTTTTTTTCAAATTTTTATTAATTTGCAATCGCTTTTTATTTTTTAAAATTTTTTTTATTAATTTGTAACTGATTTTGCAACCATTTTTTTTTCAATTTTTTATTAATTTGCAACATATTTTGTGTCCGGTTTTTATTTTTTTTATTTTTTATTAATTTGCAACCAATTTTACAACCAATTTTTTAAAATATTTAAAAAAATAATTACTTAGCATCCGAATTTGTAACCGATTTTTTAACTTGAAAATCATTTCCAAAAAATATTTAAGTTTTATAAATAAATAAAAAAAATTAAATAATAGGTTTCTAAATCAGTTGCTAAATTTTTGCAACCAAATACAATCGGTCACAAAATTTTGCAACATGTGTTTTTGCAAACGATGTCTTTTGGTTGCAAAATCGGTTACAAATTAATTTTGCAACCGATGTTCAATTATTAGCAACCGATTTTTTGGTTGCTAAAATATTATTTTTTTATAATGATATACATGCAATCTAACACTATATTGATAAAATATAACAATAGAGAGAGTTTAATATATAATAAATAAAGTATTAGATTTTAACAGGGATGCTGAGGGGAGGAGCCGATGTAGCGGCGGTGTACAGAGGATGACAATCAGCGGAAACCTCGTCGCCAGTGATAAGACTGGAGGATTGGTGAGGCTGTGAGGGTGGGGAGACGGAGAAACCCAACCAGTCTTTTATAGGGGCCATTAAAAGGATGGTTTGGGGTGGCACCAAGGCTATTGTAGGTATTGGGAGAGCAAGAGAGGGGGAGGTGGGAATGGTCGTTTTACGGGGAATGTTTTCTGTGTTAAGGGGTTAAGGGGAAGGGGGAGTGTGGTCAGTGGCTGTAGAGGGTGAAAGGAGAGAGTCAGCAAAAAATTGGGGAGGGGAGGAGAAGATGAGGGGGAGGTGGGAGTGGTCGTTTTACGGGGAATGTTTAATTTCTCGGTGTAACGGTGGGTTATGGTTTCGGAGGGAAGAAGAGAGAGGTCAGGGAGAGAAGAAGAGTGAGGTCAGAAGAACCTGAAAGAAAATAACATTTCAAACGTAAGCAAACGCAGTGGCTTTATGCGTTTCTGCAAACAAATAAGTCCCTCTCTCTCTCTCTCTCACGATGCCAGGTTGTTGATGGCAGCCTGGTCTATGGTAAACTTGCTAACAGCTAGGAAAATAAAAGGACAATAGTACCTGTTGTGCCCGTCCGGCTAACCTAAGGTCGGACCGGCTCCAGGCATCCGGTCGGCTGACCTCCGAGGGAGGGTCCGAGGGGTCATGGGAAGAGAGGGCCGACCCCCGGTTCTTGGAGAGGACCCTGCGGTCTCTTTCTCGGAGGGCTAACCCAGAAAAATCCAAATGGCCGACAGACGCCTTCCCACGCGTGCGTCGGCTTCTTTAGAGCTCCTGACGAACGCCCCGATCGGCCGGGCGACTCCTCTCGGCTGAAGCCGACCCATCATTAAGGGGACCACTCGAAGGCTCCAAAAGCCCCTCTCTGACAAATTCTGACATTCTGTTGCAACGAACTCCACCGCGTGGCCACGACTTCGTGCCTCTAGGCCACGACCTTGCCACCATGCCGGCTCTCCTGGAAGCAAATTTGGGCTTTCCTAGCCTGTCCCCCAACGGAATTTGGCCGCGTTCCATGCCTATAAAGGGCGCCCGGGCACCACAGCAAGTTAGGGTTAACCTGACCATTTTCCGCCGACGCTTCATGGAAGCGTCGGGAAGACCCAGAACCCGTCGACGCTTTTTGAAAGAGTCGGCAATAACCAAAAGTCCGCCGACACTTTTAAGCGTTGGCAATTACCCCTGAGTTTTACCGACGCTTTTAAGCGTCGTCGGACCACCCCGCTGATATCCGAGATATTTGTCGACGCTTATAAGCGTCGCCGGAGTCCGGGACCTTTGCCGACGCTTATAAGCATCGCCGGACTCGGGACATTTGCCGATGCTTATAAGCGTCGTGGAGTCCAGGGACCTTTGCCGATGCTTATAAGCATCGCCGGACTCCCCACCGCTCGAATCCATCGACGCTTTTGGAAAGCGTCGGCATCACGAGATATTTGCCGACGCTTATAAGCGTCGCCGAAGTCCGGGACCTTTGCCGACGCTTATAATCATCACCGGACTCCCTTCCCAGGACATTTGCCGATGCTTATAAGCGTCGCCGGAGTCCTGGACTTTTGCCGACGCTTATAAGTGTCGCCGGACTCCCGGGACCCCCAAAATCCCAAACCCCCCCTTCCCGAGCCCTAGATCTCCTATTTGCCGCCGAACCCCCCCCTCCAACTCCTCCTCCTCCTCCTCCCCCCCTCCTCCTCCTCCTCCTCCGCTCGGTCCATCGACGCAGCAGCCGTCCGTGATCTCCCGGTCGATCGAGCCGCCGCCGAAACCCCCCCCCTCCTCATCCTCCCCCCTCCTCCTCCTCCAAGATCTCCCCGCTCGGTCCGCCGACGCAGCAGCCGTCCAAGATCTCCCGATCGATCGAGGCGCCGCCGAACCCCCCCTCTTCCTCCTCCCCCTCCTCCCCCCTCCTCCTCCTCCTCCTCCGCTCGATCCGCCGACGCAGCACCCGTGCGAGCGCCGAACCTCCCCTTCCTCCTCCTCCGACCGGCCGGTAGTTCCTCTGTGGTATTAAATTTTTTTTAAATATGAATATTTTATTATTTATTTATTCATAAAGAAAATACCTATTTTGATTTATTACTGTAGAGTTTGTTTTTATTTTGAAGTATTTCATTTTATTTTGGAGGGATTTACATTTATTCTTGTAGATGAGCATGTTAGTTATTTTGGAGGGGTCTTGCAGTCCTAGGGCTTAGGCAGGGAACATGGTTTCATGCCATGGCTTTGCTTTGTGTGAACTAGGATCTGTTATTCTTTCCTCTGAAGTCATTTCAAAAAAGCCAAAGGGGTGGTGCTTCTCCTGAGTATTAATCACAGGATTGCTTTAGGGATGACAGATGTCCATATTAATTGTTAACAACAATGATGAAACAATGGAAATCAGGTAGTTTTCTTGGCTTGAGGATATGGTTTCTAGTGACAAGTATATAATATTTAGTTTTGATTATAATATTTTAGATTATTTTGTTTAATAATTTATGAATTTGAGTTTTTTTTTTTTTTGATTTTTTGAACATCAAAGTGGCAAGTGCAGCTAGACTCAAGCTAGAATAACATGAATATAGGCCGGGTCAATCCAATCCATAGCTTGCACTTGGTTGGCATAAAATGAAGCTAACATGGTTTGTGCTTGCACTGGAAACTATCAATTTAACCTAAACTATCGATTAGGTTAAATTCAAGTTAAAAGCCTTGATCAACCCAACCCAAAGCTCGTATATATAAATGGCTATCAGCAAATATAATTCTACACACTACAGCAAAACATGGTACTTGCAACTGTTTTCCGTCGACTAGAGCTTGTTATGGCCCCGTCTGTCAATTCACTTACCCATCTATCAGTCATATTGAACTTAATACTGAAGCAGCTTTACTTAGTTGTTATCAAGTACGGTCCTTCGACGTGCTCCTTCTTACATGGTCTGTTTCTGAGATTTCAAATAGCCAATTGCCTAAATTACAGAAATAGTTATCTCATGCTGATAATATCACCAGCAACAGTCTTCTCCATCCATGAAAGTAAATAAGGACTATAATACGGTAATGGCACGATCAATAGTTCGATACTCTCGGATTTGCCTATTTTCTCAGTCATCTTTTATAAATAACCAAGACCTTAAGGATCTCAAGATAAATAACTCTTTTTTATGTTCATTACTTACTTTCTATCTATTCTAGATGTCTAGCTTGAATGTTGGAAGATCCTTGCCAGAGCTAACTCCGGCTAAAAATTTTGTTTATAGATCACTTCAGTGATGGTTACTTCGATATCGAAATCTACTGCAACATGTCCGATAAGTTGTCCATGAATAACTCCATTTTTATATATTTCAATACCATCTGCAGTTTTGTTACGATCAATTATGATTTTTTATATATTTTTTTAAAAACTTGCATTGCATTGAAACATAGACCCGTCAATTAATTAAAGTACATATTCTACACGATCCGTACAATTATTTAATTTTTGTACGGATGGCAGAAATATGTACAGTGGTCAATTGAATGTCCAGTTTGGACAGTTTAAGAATTGCAAATAATTTTATAGGTGCTTACAGTAATCAAACGGTACGGATAGAGTTACAGATATATTTGGATATCATTTCCTTTTAGTTCTCCTCATACATATTTATTTGTATGGGAAGAACTAAGGGAAATGCTGCCAAAATTTTTTTGGAACTTCTATTGCGTATCCTTTGGTTACTGTAAATGACCTATATAATTAATGCAATTCTTGAATGGGATAGGACCTCTTTACCTATTTGTTGGTGATAGGGTGCATTTAATAATACTGTAATTAATCTATTGAATAAACTTATTTTAAATTTGTTCTGTTCTTATAAATATTTTTTTTTTCAGTTAGCTTTTTCTTACAATGAATAAGAGTTGGATAACTAAACTGAGGAATAGCAAAGAATATCTGGATGGAGTACAGAATTTCATTAAATTTGGTATGGAGAGAAGTAGTATCAGTGGGAAGATTTTATGTCCATGCCGAAAATGTGTAAATTCCATTCTCTATATCCAAATATTGTTGAAGAACATTTGGTAT
The DNA here is from genome assembly GCA_021397845.1 of Areca catechu. Classification (NCBI taxonomy): domain Eukaryota; kingdom Viridiplantae; phylum Streptophyta; class Magnoliopsida; order Arecales; family Arecaceae; genus Areca; species Areca catechu. The sequence continues at coordinate 91,133,537 of CM038048.1, read as the reverse complement.
GGAATGGTTTTTTAAGAGGTTATACTGAGTGGTTTTTTCATGGAGAGTCAAGGTTACAATCTACATGTAACCAAACCTCTAACATGGAACATATACCTGATTTTGGATCCAGTAACCAACAGAAAAATCTTGCAAGAGATGATGATATCAGGGGTTTGCTCAGAGATGCTTTTGAATATGGTGCTCAACATCCTGGAGATTACAGTGGAGGACAAGTAGCTGCTGGGTTACCTGAGGATCCTATATTTACTGAATCTATACATGATGGAGAGCCGATACCCCCAACTAATGTTAGAACAGATCATTATCAGAAGCTGATAAGAGATGCAGATCAAGAATTATATGCCGATTGCAAGAACTTTTCAAAAATTTCTTTTCTTGTGCATTTGTTTCATATAAAATACTTGAATGGATGGTATGGCAAGAGTTTTACTATGCTGCTTAAGTTGTTAAAGGATGCATTTCCTGAAGGTACTAGTTTACCAACATCTTGTTATGAAGCCAAAAAACTAGTAAAGGAATTGGATCTTGGATATGAAAAGATTCATAGCTGTCCAAATGATTGTATATTATATCGGGGAGAACATGCCGATCAAGAGTCGTGCCATATGTGTGGATGTTCACGATGGACGAAGCAAAAAAAAAATGAGAGTGAGGGATTAGATGAATTGGATGCAACATACATTAAACAAAAGCCGACGAAGGTATTACGCTATTTTTCTCTTTGTACCTAGATTGAAAAGGATCTATGCATCATCAAAGACAGCTTCGTCAATGAGATGACATGATGAAAGCCGTACAAAAGATGAAATGCTGAGACACCCACAGATAGTTTAGCATGGAAAGCATTTGATGACAGACATCCTGATTTTGCATCTGATGCTCGTAATGTCAGGCTGGGTTTAGCCAGTGATGGGTTCAATCCATTTCAGACCTTAAGTTCTGTCTATAGCACCTGGCCAGTTGTACTGAATCCTTATAATTTGCCACCATGGATATGCATGAAACAGTCTTCACTTATTTTATCAATGATCATTCCAGGTGATAAGGGTCCAGGCAATAATATTGATATTTTCTTACAACCTTTAATAGATGAATTGAAACAACTGTGGGAGGGTATCAGTGCAATTGATGCTTCGAATGCCAGACATTCAATCTACGGGCAGCTCTATTATGGACTGTTAACGATTTTCCTGCATATGCTAATTTATCTGGCTGGAGCACTAAGGGACGAGTTGCATGTCCTTCTTGTGGTGAATCAACCCATTCAATTTGGTTAAAATATGGAGGAAAGTTCTGTTATATGGGACATCGTCGATGGTTGGAGGCAAATCATCCATTTCGATTTCAGAAGGATTTATTTGATGGTACCATAGAGTTGGGATCTGCTCAAATTCTACCTTCTGGTTCTGATATTCGTAGATAAATGTTTGGTATCAGACATAGTTATGGCAAGATGACAAAGTCCTCTAAAAAGCGAGGAAGAGATGATGTTGAGACTTCGGTACAAGAAGAAGTATCGGAGGAAGTCAATACTTGCACCTTAGATACGGCAGTGTTCGAGGATCCGGATAATTTCTTTGAAGTTGAAAATGATGATGATATAATCACAGCAACTACCCATCAGCATACTAAACAATTATGAAAAAAAAGAAGCATATTCTTTGACTTACCTTATTAGGAGCATAATATACTCCGGCATAATCTTGATGTTATGCATATAGAAAAGAATGTCTGTGATAATTTGATTGGAACAATATTAAATCTTGATGGAAAGACTAAAGATAACATGAAGGCGCGTCTTGATTTAAAATAAATGGGCATCCGACATGAACTTCATCCACAAGTGCTTGCAAATGATAGAACTTATATCCCTCATGCATGTTATACAATGTCTAGTCGAGAAAAAGATCTCTTCCTGACAGTTTTAAAGAATATCAAAGTTCCTGATGGATATGCCTCAAATATTTTACGATGTGTGAATCTGAAATAGCATGAAATTTCAACTCTTAAAAGTCATGATGGACATATATTAATACAAGATATTCTTCCATTGGCTTTAAGGTCATCAATGCCAAAACAAGTTATTACGGTTGTTTTTCAGTTATCATCATTCTTCAAGGCATTATGTTCTAAGGTTCTTGATCCTCAGGAGCTTGATCAGTTGCAGTCTCAAATCGTACTTACATTATGTTAGATGGAAAAGATTTTTTCTCCTGGATTTTTTACGATTATGGTTCATCTACTCATTTACCTAGCTTCAGAAGCTAAACTTGGTGGACCTGTACACTACAGATGGATGTACCCTATGAGAGGTAATGCTGTAAAACTTAAATTTTATAATTTATATAACTTTTTTCATTATTTAATATGATATAAATATCATACTTTTTGAACGTATCTTGTACGTTTGAAGGATTATGTACGAAACAAAGCCCATCCTGAGGGCTCAATAGCAGAGGGATATATTGCTGAAGAGTGTTTAACATTTTGTTCAAGATATCTCGAAGGTGTTGAGACTATATTCAATCGACCTCAACGTCATGGTGATACTATGGAGAATACAGATATATACAAATTTGCATCATCCGGAAGATTTATAGGAAAAGCTGAAAGTATTGTTCTTGACCATAAATCCATGTCACAAGCACACCATTATGTATTGCTACATAGTGACATAATATCTGACTATCGCAGGTTAGTCTATCTACACATGGATAATACTAAATATTAAACATGTTGTTGTCAAACTTATATTTGATTGTCATGCAGTGAATTTTTATCTGTACAACGACAAGCCAATCATTCCACTCATCCTAATCCAAGGATTGAACAAAGATGGTTGGTTGAGTTATTCCCTAATTGGCTTGCCAATCAGGTTAGTATATATAAGTCGTATAATAATTTTATATATTTTTAACATCGAATAAATGATCGATAATTGATATTATATTTTTTAGGTACCGGTATTGATGGAGAAAAATAGTTCAGTAAAATTAATTGCACTTGCCAGAGGTCCAAATTATATTGTGAACAAATATAATGGTTTTATTATAAATGGCTTTAAATTTCATACCAAGGAGCACGAGAAACTTAGGAAAACTCAGAACAGTGGTGTTATGGTTAAAGCAGATGGAAAATCTTATTATGGTATACTTAAAGATATTTTGGAGTTGGATTATTATGAAAATTTTAAAGTTGTATTATTTCGATGCGATTGGGTGGATATAAATACACCGAAAGGTTTGAAAAAGGATTCAAACGAATTCATACTTGTCAATTTTTCAAGATTGATACATACGGGTGTGTTATTGAAGGATGATCCATTTATCTTTTCATCTCAAGCTCGACAAGTTTTTTATGTACAAGACTCGAAAGATAAAGAATGGGCTACTGTTATTAAGACAAAATTCAGAGACTTGTATGATATGGAAAAAAGGGTGAAAGAAGAAGATGATGATACTTACACTCAGTGTATGCCATATAATATTGTACCGGATGATCATATAAATGATACAACCATTTTGGTTAGGTTGGATTCCAAGGAAGGTACAACTGATTGATTATGACAAGTAAGTAGTTTGTAAGATGGTTTACATTTTTTGCATTAATGATTATGTTATATTTTAAATTGCAATTCATTTCCGTTATAATTTGATTATAATGTTGACTGACTTGTTTTTAAATAATGCAGGTTAGGTACACCATGTCTCGAAGAAAGCGATTAGCAGATGTACAGTTTTAGTTTTTCCAGACCGAGGCTGGTACTTCTTCATCACAGCAGCCCGAGGGCAGTCGATCAGTTTCACATCAATCTGATGGCAGTCCCTCTATTTCTGCACATCAGGTCGATGCTACTATCTCTACACCTCAGGACGACGTTATTCCCTTCGAGTCGCACATCACGATCCTTCTATGGATCATCCTGATGACGAGCCTATCATCGATGATATACAGATACATGGTACATAATTTAATAATTCTATCTCATTTCAATTCATGCATATGCAATAGTTTTGATATACAATGTTCTGTATTTTTTTTTTGTAGATGGATCCAGGAGACTCGGGCGTAGGCGAGGACCCACATTAGTCCGTGATGTGTGGCAGTTACCTGAGGGTGAGAGGATAGTGATAGAGTGCAACAAGCTAGGCAGCCTATTAAGAAAGCTGCTAGCTTGTTGACTAGCTTTCTGGGGACAGTAGCACGCCGTGGTCAGCTATGTCCCCTGAATTATTTGAAGTGGAACGACATGCTTCCTACATATAAAATAGAAATGCTACGAGTTGTGCAGGTAAAAAAATTAATATATTATTTTATATCTTAGATTTTTAATAATTGAATTGCTTATTTCATTTAATATTTATTTTATTATTTAATTAAATTGTAGAGCAAGTTCGTTCTTTCTTCAGATTCATCTAATTTTGTGCTTAAGTCTCTCAATCACAAGTGGAAATAATATAGGGCGAAGTTGAAGAGAGACTACAAGCTAGAGGGTAGGACAGAGGAGCAGGTTGTAGCTACCTGTCCTCCTGATGTTCACCCTCATCAGTGGATGGAGCTGGTGCACTATTGGTTCTCCGAGAGGGCACACGTTGTGTAGCATCATCAAACACTTCGAAATTTATTAATTTTCACTTATTATAATTATATTTATACAATATATAACATTGTTTTAATTTTATTTTGCAGACGTATTCTGATATTGGTAGAGCTGCACGAGCTGCTCAGTCTGTTCCTCACACAGTGGGGTCCAAGAGTTATGCACGGCTCAGGCATGAGTTTGTATGTTTCTCATCCCATAATACTTTTAGTATACTTTTAGTTTTAACATAATGTATCATCATGTATCATGCGTGTGCCATGTATAATGGTACGGGGATATAAGATGTGTTATTTTGAATTTTTTTGTAATATTTATTCTTTATATAGGTTGATCAGCAGGGGAGGGAGCCTGGTGAGGTGGAGTTCTATCGGATGACTCACGTTCACCAGGATGGCAGTTTTGTTCGGGACGAGTCCAGAGATATATATGTATTTTTTTATTTATGTTATATTATGATTTATATTTTATTTTTGTTAAGTATTAATATATGTATTTTTTGTAAAATATAGAATAGGGCTACCTCTATGATATCTGAGCGTGCTAGCGAGGGTTCATCATCTACACAAAGCAGTCGCATCGAGGCCGAGGTATTCTCGAAGTTGATGGGACCAGAGCATCCTGGACGAGTGAGGGGTTATGGGATTGGAGTTACCCCTACTCAGTTATCTGAGGTGCGTAGATATACTCGGGATACTAGAGAGAGTCATGATCAGTTACATGTTCGTCAGCTCCAGGAGGAGATAGCAGAGCTCCGACAGACATGTGATGCAGACAGAGCAGAGATGCAGACCATTAGGTCTCAGCTAGAGCATGTTACATCTGTGCTGCATATGTTCATGTCATCTCAGTAAGTAATTATTTATTAATTTTGTATGTATCTAATAATTTAGAATATATATAATGTATGTATTATAATTTCTGATGTATATCTTGCAGGTTCCTGGTGCATCTGCGAGTCGCAGACCTGACAACGACCAGCCTCCCACGGATCAGTGATGCCAGATAGTTTTTTTATTATTTATGTATGTCTTTTTGTTTATTTGAACTTGGATTGATATGTTTATATATATATAAAAAACTTTTTATATTTGGTTTGTATTTGTGTTTGTGTATGTTGGATGTGATATGTGATACAGGTTTGAATATTTTCATTTATTTGTGTATGTTGAATGTGATACAGGTTTGAATGTTTCATTTTCATAATATATACAGGTTATGGGTTTGTAAATATGGCTGTTTATTTTTTTAAAAAAAAAAAAATCTACCGACGCTTTAAAGCGTCGCTAGGTTTAGACCTGGCGACGCTTTAAAGCATCGCTATACCTGGAACTGGCGACGCTTTAAAGCGTCGCTAGGGTTTAGTCTAGCGACACTTTAAAGCGTCGCTATAACTGGAATTGGAGACGCTTTAAAGCGTCGCTAGATTTAAAACTAGCGACGCTTTAAAGCATTGGTAAATAAAAATTTAGCGATGCTTTAAAGCGTTGGCAAATGCCGACGCTTTTTTCAAGCGTCGGCAGGTTGCATCCCGACGCTTGCATAGGCGACGCTTTACAAAATATCGGGAGATTATTTAACAATGCTTAAAAGCATCGAGAAAGGTCAAAAAAATGTCGCTAAAGCCCAGATTCACTATAGTGGGGGGACCTCCGCGAAGGAGAGGTATTCTTCTTTCTTCCCTATCGCGAACGTTTTTTCCCGAGTTCTTTCCATTCCGTTGCTCTAATTCCTCTTCTAACTTAAGCATCGGAGTGTCCCCCGCCATAGCACCTCCGGCGTCCAGGGACTTTGTGCAAGTCGACCGGCAGAGGAGCTCTCCAGCATATCCACCGAGCTCGATCCAGGAGGAGGAGCGGCAACAGTACCTATGCAAAATATAATGATGTTAGATTATTATTTGTCAGTTTGATAAGCCTTAGAGATGGTTACACTGCATGTGTACCAAGATTATTAGTATATATACTGTCTGCTAGGCATATATATTGGTTGGCTTTTGCTAAAATTTTTTTTTTAGAGAAAAGGGATAGGAGGTTAAAGCCGGTATAGCTATCTCTGTAGGATTCTATTTTATAATAGAACGGAGATAAAAAAAAAAATCCTGATCTCTTACCTAATCTAATTCATCATAAATTATAAAAAATAATTTTTAAATTCAACCAATCATCGTACATGAATTATGTTTTGAATCCGATTAGACGTGAAGCAAGATTTTTATCTATCAGACTACCGTGTTAACGGATCTGCTAAGTCTGTTTAACCGTACCTCGAATCTACGCGGATAGGGAAAGAAAGTATATAGTTTTTTTTTTTTTTTCCTGGCGGAAGGAAAAGAAAGTAGTTTTAACACTCTGCGGTGCGTGCGGGAACGAGACTTTTGTGACCGTTCATTCCTCTTTTTTCAAAGGCAAATCTTAAGCATCTCCACAGCCCTGACCGTCGTACTTAATTGTCTCTACTCTTTCTAAACCCTAGAGGCGCACATGCAGAAGTTAATCACACCCATTTATTCGAGCCGGGTTGACCAAGTCGTATCTGATAGCACTCTCTCTCTCTCTCTCTCTCTCTCTCTCTCTCTCTCTCTCTCTTTCTGACTCTTTCTCTCTCTCTCTCTGTGTCCTCCTCCCCCGTGAAAAGCCTTGAGAGCCCATCACTTCTCTTCATTTCTGTCCATCCAAACTATTATTTTGAAAATACCCCTTTTGTCCTAATTATCTGGCTCCCTCTCCCACTCTACCATTTTTCCTTGCCAATGACAGATTTTCCACTAAACAGGGACAATATCACCTCTTGGAAAAAGACCAAGAAATAACAAAAAGCATATAAGAGGGTAGTGAAAGAGATGGGTTCGCCACCTGCACCCTACATGAGGACACGAGCCCCTGTCTTCCGGACCTTGATCTTATTTCATTCCCCCTTTCTTTTCTTTTTTTTTTTGGTTACATCATTCTCAAATCCTTTACCAAACCAACTTGGATGGTAGACACCGCCTCAAGCATTTCACTTGCTCACGCCCCTTCATTCTTTGTCACAGTACGGCTAAATATTTTTTTCCCCCTCGATGGGTAAAAGAAAAGAAAGAAAGGGAGGGGAAGCGGGGGACAGGGTAGGAGTAGTTTATAGTTTTTAACTCGGTGGGTGCGTGCAGCTTGCTGCCTGTTTGACCGTCAAGAATGGAATCAAAGATGTTAAAACGCATGCTTTCCTCTCTCTCTCTCTCTCTCTCTCTCTCTCTCTCTCTCTCTCTCTCTCTCTCTCTCTGTGTCCTATATTATAATACAAAGCCTGCTCCACTGTAAAAATAAATGCCTCTTGGTAATCTAATCACGATCATACCCAACAGAGAGAGGGAGACGGGGGAGGAGAGAGAAGAGTAATTACCAATTTAATAAGATCCAAAGGGGCAAACCAAACGATGGACCAGGTAGTTGATCACGGGTCAGGTCGGGTTTGGCAGGGCCGTTACGGTAAACTTTTGTACGGGTGCGGGGCACGCGCGCACTGTTCCCACGTGGGCGCATCCCATGGTGGTTGCCTTGTGCCTTTGCGTGCCTTCGGGACTGCCATTTCGGATTTCCCTCCTACTCCCCGTTCCATTTGCAGAATTGCCACCCTCAGGGTTTGTGCAAAGAGCATGGGTCCACATATCCATTACCCACCCCAGTTGTCCGCATCACACGCACGGTATAATCCATGGATGAGATGTGCAAGCGACACACACACGTGCATCTACTTTCACGTACGCGCATGCACCGGCCTGCATGCACGCCGAACCACGCTTAGCCACGTGCTCCCTCATGGATATCTCATTTAATACTTTATACATGCATGAGTACAAGAAACTGATCAATGCCAAGAAAGGGTTTTTATTGAAAAAAAAAGGCAAACAAAAGGTTAATTACCCGGAAATTTATCTACATGTTGTGGAGCACCATCACCCTTCTCCCGGCCGTTTAAGGGATTGCAAATTAGATCATGGTTTAGATGAAGGGAAAAAAAAAATGAGGAAGAGAAAGAGAAGACCGGAAAAAAAATACTCCTATTTTGCTGCGCTTCATTCGAGAATAAATAAGATTTTTTATAACTCCGACTTTTTAGAAATCGGTTTATCAAGATGAAATAGAAAAACAATAAAAACTAATCCCCGCGTGATATGATAAGCCATCAAATCACGTAACACCCGCGTTAACGTTTTCTCTCTCCGCGCTTTCTCTCCGCGCGACTCGGGCAGATCAGGATTATCTCCAACATACTCCCCCTTAATCCTGATGTGGGTCAAAATCATAAACGCCCAGTAATAATTTCTTCGCTGCAAACTTCACGCCTGACAAAGCTTTTGTGAGTGGATCGGCTCGCTGCTCTTCCGTGCGGACGAACTTGACCACGATCTGACCACCTTCAACACATTCTCGGATGAAATGAAATCTCGTGTCAATGTGCTTGCTGCGGCCATGAAATACGGGATTTTTCATTAAGGCAATTGCAGACTTGTTATCAACAAACAGCTTCACTGGCTTGAGTTCTTGCTTCGTTAGCTCCCCCAACAAGCTTCTCAGCCATAATGCCTGGCTTGCCGCCGCCGTTGCTGCCATGAACTCGGCCTCGCATGATGACAATGCAACCGACTTTTGCTTTTGTGAATTCCATGATACCAGATTATCATTGACATAGAATGCCATACCCCCGGTGCTTTTCCGATCATCAACATCACCAGCCAAGTCACTATCGCTGTAGCCGATGATCTCTTCTTCTACCTTTTTCTTCCCATATACAAGTCCACAATGGATTGTACCTTTCAGGTACCTCAGGATTTGCTTCACCGCCTTGTGATGCATCACCGTGGGCCTTTCCATAAATCTGCTAGCTACTCCAACTGCATAGGAAAGATCTGGTCTTGTGTGGAGTAAATACCTCAAACAACCAATCATGCGCCGGTACTCCGTCGCATCTATCGGTTCTCCTTCAGGATCTTTGTGGAGCTGCGCCTTCTGCTCCATAGGGGACTTTGTTGAGTTGCACTCAGTCATGCCAAACTGAGCTAACACCTTCTTGGCGTAGGCCGATTGCTTTAGTATCACCCGATCTTCTTCTTGCACCACTTCGATGCCGAGGTAGAAGGTGAGAAGCCCGAGGTCACTCATCTTGAACTCGGTCATCATCTGCTGCTTGAAAGCTGAGATCTCCTCCGAATTTTCTCCTGTAACGATTAAATCATCGACGTAAATACCAACAATGATACCTGCGTTTCCTTCTCCTCGTGTGTACACTGCTTGTTCTTGTGTGCACTTGATGAACCCGAGACGCCTCAAACTTTTGTCCAGTCGATTGTTCCATGCCCGTGGAGCTTGCCGCAACCCATATAGTGCCTTGCTCAGCTTGTACACACAGTGCTCCTTGTTCTTCACAACAAAGCCCTCCGGCTGAGTTACATAGACCTCCTCCTCGAGTTCGCCATTCAAGAACGCCGACTTCACATCAAGATGATGTACCTCCCAGCTGCGATTGGCTGCGATTGCAAGAATGACACGCACAGTGTCAAGTCTGGCCACCGGAGCAAATGCTTCTTCGAAGTCGACACCCTGCCGCTGAACATACCCCTTTGCAACTAGCCTCGCCTTATGCTTGATCACATCTCCGGCTGAGTTTTTCTTCACCTTGTACACCCATTTCAGACCTATGGGTCTTTGTCCTGGCGGTAGGTTGGTGAGCTTCCACGTTGAATTTCTTTCAATGGACTCGATCTCCTGCTGCATCGCTTTTTCCCAAGCGTTTTCTCCGGCAGCTTCTCGGTAGCAAGATGGCTCCTCCATCTCGACTAGCAGCGCCTCTTCTTCGAGCTCTTCCTGATGTAAGTCCACTCGCACCACATCTCGCATAATATCGTCGATGTGCCTGTAACGAACCACTCCATCATTGGTGCTGCTGCTGCTTGAAGTCGGAGAGGCCATTGCAGGTACAGCCGGCGCACCCGCCAATGAATCCGCTATGGGAGACTCTGTGGCCGATGCGGTATCCTCCATTGGTGATGACGCCGTTGCTGCTACAGACGGGACTCCAACATGGTGGGCCGAAGGAGTCCCGGAGTCACTCGAGTCCGTCTCGGGAGAGTAGTTCTCCCTCACAACCAGGACTGACGCATCTACAACGTTTTCACCTGCGTTCCAACTCCATTCTAGGTGTTCTTCAAACTTCACGTCTCTACTTACATGAAGTTTGCCGCGCCGAGGGTCGTAGAGTCGGTGCGCCTTGCAGCCCTGCTCGACGCCGAGGTACACCATCGCCTGACTTCTGTCATCAAGCTTCTTCTGGTGCGGCAACACCACCTTCGCATGGGCAGTGCAGCCGAACACCCTCAAATGGCTGAGGTGTGGCTTCCTCCCAGTCCAAGCTTCGAATGGGGTGCGCTCTCCTAGCGCCTTCGTTGGCAAGCGGTTCAGCAGATGTACTGCATGCCTTACGGCCTCCCCCCAGAATATATTGGGAACGTGCATGCTCTTGAGAAGTGATCTCGCCATCGACATCACCGTCCGGTTTCTTCGTTCCACCACGCCATTCTGCTGCGGAGTGTAGGGTGCAGTCAGGTGCCTCACGATGCCTGCCTCTTCGCAGAGTTTGTTGAACTCAGTGGAGAGGAACTCTCCACCCCGGTCCGTCCTCAAGGTCTTCACTCGGTGTCCGGTGGTATTCTCCACCTGTTGCTTAAACTTTTTGAACACCGAGCAGGCTTCATCCTTCGTCTTGATCACGTACACCCACATCCATCGAGTGTAGTCGTCGACGATCAACATGAAGTAGCTATTGCCGGCGATAGTCGAAGGGGTGATCGGTCCGCAGAGATCGGCGTGCAGCAGCTCGAGTGGCTCCTCCGCTCGACAGGTGGCTGCCTCTGGGAAAGGGTGTCTTGCATGCTTTGCTATTGTACACCCTTGGCACAGCTTGTCGGGGTGCTTAATGAGCGGCACACCTGCCACCATATTCTTCTCTGCCAGCATCTTCAAGGAGTGGAAGTTGACATGCCCAAGTCGGGCGTGCCATAGCCAAGCCTCGTCCAATATGTTGGTGAGCAAACACACCGGATCGTTGGTCTTCATCTCGGCCTTGTAAAGATGATTGGAGGAACTTCTGATTTTGATAAGCAATCTGCCACTGGGATCATACATCCATAGAAATTCTCCTAGCATAACAAACTTGTTTCCTTTCTTTGCCAACTGTCCACAGCTAATGATATTGCTTTGTAAGGTTGGGATGTAGTATACCTCGGTGAGAAGTCGTTGTTCCCCATTCTTGAACTGGAAGAACACCGATCCCTTTCCCTTGATCTGCACAGTGGAGCCGTTGCCGAATCTCACATGCCCCTGGACTGTCTCGTCCAGCTCGTGGAACTTCTTCCTTTCACCCGACATATGGTTGCTTGCACCATTGTCAAAATACCAGGTGCTGGAGACTTCCTCGCTTCCAGCTTGCAGCTGCGGATCCATCGTCTCCTCATTCAACAAAGCAAGATCCCTTGATTCAACACTCGCAGACAGCAGTAACGCCGGTTTCTCCTCCTCCGTGCATGAGAGGTTTGCTTCTTCTTTGCACGGTTTACTCCAGCATTCAGATGCATAATGGCCCATTTTGCTACAATTGTAGCACTTGATGTGGCTCTTGTCGCATCTACTGCCGCCAGAGCCACTTGAACTAGCCTTGCGCGGCGATCCGCTGCGTCTGCCTCTGCCGCGACCCCTGCCGCGACTGCGTCCACCCCGGCTCCGGCTGCTACCTTCTGCAGGGGCGATGTACTTACCCCTGTTGCTCAAGGATGAGTCCCTGCCGACTTTGTCCTGCCGCGCCTGCCATTCGGTTTGGGTGAGCAGGAGCTGCCCATCGTCGTTGCTGCTGGGGTTGCGCAAACGTGCGCGCTCCCCGTATGCCATCAAACGCCCGACTGCTTCCTCGAATGGCATTGTGTCGAGGTTGCAGAACTGCTCAATGCCGGCGACCACCTGGTAGTACCTATCGGGTACTGTGTTGAGGAGCTTCTTTACCAGCGTCGCATCGTCGAGCGTCTCCCCCAGATTTGCATACTTCGCGGACATCCCACTGAGTCTGCCGGCATAGTCGTCCAGCGTCTCCCCTTCCTTCATTCGCATGACGTCGAAGTCACTCTTCAACGTCTACAACCGAGCGATCTTGACACGATCTGCCCCGACAAACCTTGTTTTGAGGCTGTCCCAGACCTCCTTTGCAGTCGTCTTCTTCGCCACCTGCAACAGGATGTCTTCCGGGAGTGCTTGGAAGAGAAACGCCCTCGCCGTCTTATCCTTCCTCTCGTCCACGTCCGCACCGTCCGTTGCTTCCACTGCATCCCAAATGTCTTGGGCCTGCATCAGTGCTTCCACCTTAATCGCCCAGGTGGTGTAGTTCGTCGTCGTTAGCTGCGGGTAGTTGAGAGATACGCCGCCACCGACCCTTGTTGTCGCAGCTTGAGGGATGATCACCATTTGCTTGAGACGAAAGCGCCTTGGTGTGCTAACCTGAGGCTCTGATACCAGGTGAAGGGGAAAAAAAAACGAGGATGAGAAAGAGAAGACCGGAAAAAAAATACTCCTATTTTGCTGCGCTTCATTCGAGAATAAATAAGATTTTTTACAACTCCGACTTTTTAGAAATCGGTTTATCAAGATGAAATAGAAAAATAATAAAAACTAATCCCCGCGTGATATGATAAGCCATCAAATCACGTAACACCCGCGTTAACGTTTTCTCTCTCCGCGCTTTCTCTCCGCGCGACTCGAACAGATCAGGATTATCTCCAACATTAGAGACTAGAGAGAGAGAGAGAGAGAGAGAGAGGAGAGAGAGAGAGAGAGAGAGAGAGGGAAAGGGGGTGGTGAAGAAGAGAAAAGGGAACAGGGACTGGTGTTTCATGCAGCGGGTGCCCATCGATCGGTGGCGGGGGAAGGTTGGGGTGGGAAGACGACCGACACGGTGCCGGTTGGCGGGCCCACCCAAAGCCGTCCCTTGAGAGGGAGTGGTCGGCGTCATTAAAAAATAACAGCCCCTACCATGAGTGGGACCGTGGGAGTGGCCAACCTTTGGCGCCTGGGAGATAACAGCGTCCCTTACAGGGAGAGTAAAAAGCAAGCAGCTCTTAATAAAAAAAAAAAACAAATATCAATTATTGTAAAGCCTACACTCCACACAAAAATAAATAAATAAATAAATAGATAAAAATAAACTGACTCAACTATGCTATCCCATCTTCTTACAGGCTCGTTAATTTTAATATATATATATATATATATATATATATATATATATATGTATATATATAGTTATTTTTTAGATTCTGCATGTAGTTGGGCAAGTGAGGACGGTAAACAGTGATAACATATAATATAGAGGGCGGTAAGTGAGGTTTTTGCACGGGGTCCTATGAGGAAGACGGGTGATGGAAAGTGTCTCGGCCTAGGAGAAACCACGGACCGCCCGTACCTCCTCACAAAGGCGATGGGTACGGTAGAGATTTAGAGAGAAGTTTAAAGACTCAAAAAAAAAAAAAAAAAAGAGTCGACATTTTCTGTTTTCTGGTAATAAAAGAAGAGTCAATTTTAGAGTGGAGGGAACCAGCAAAAACTTGTAATTCATCCAACATCCATCGCTTTCTTTAGCCTGGATTTTATGAACTACCTACGCTTAGCCAACTAGATTGCAATGGCCTCTTTTAAGCTTTCAACCTTTCTAGTTTGCGCGAACTCGGTCATCACGAACTGGGTCTTAGGGTCCAATATTGTCATCCCTCTTTTTTTTTTTCTTTTTTTTTTACCTGGTTTGTTTCAGAAAAGGGGTGTGGAGGGACTGTATTAGGATTAGTTTAATGCAGGCCTGTCTCGGTTTGTCTCACATACACCCGTCCGGCCGTCCCATTTTCCAAATCTAAACCCTGGAAGTGCTCGTTACCGGTAGTTTATTCAATTACTCAATGGACAATTATAATTAAAAAAAAATGCTATAAACGGGATTGGGATGCAGTTCATTTGGCCTAAAAGTCTTTCCATGTTAAGAACGGGAAGAGGTAGGATGGGGTGCGGGTGAAGAATGGAATAAAGGTGCGAGGGGCAAGAACCCTAGCTAATTCTAGAAATCGCCAAGCCAAATGATTAGGTCAACTAAAAACTAAACCGAATTATTAATTATTTTGATATTTAGTTCAATTTTTTAAAAAAATTTAGTTTTGATTTAAAACCGAATCAAAATTTTTTAATCGGTTTGATTTTTAGTATTTAATTTAATAACTTCGATTAACTAAAATTTAAAATTATAAAATATAATAAAAATATATTTTTGTCATTTCTAGATCTATGATAAATATTGCATTTATAAATTACAAAGAACTCGAGATAATTTTACTAAATTAATTTTTTTGAACAGTTTATTATGATTTAAATTTAAATAACAATATTAAGTTCAAGTATAATTCTATAATTTAAATAATAAAATTATTAAATAACTTCATAAGTCTAAATCAAAACTAAAAGTCCGGTATAAAAAAATTCAAAATTGAATTACCGAACTAAACGAAACTGGAATTATTTTGATTTAGTTTATTCAATTTTAGACTACTCCGATTCGAAATTTGGCTCTACTCAATATAAATTCAAATTTTAAAATTTTCAAAATTTCAATTTAATTTAAATAAATAAAATCGAATACACTTCCCTAGTTGATACCTAGATACCGGCGTGTGAGCTTGTGAGTGGAAATGAGCGGGAGCACACGTGCATGGAAGTGCATCATTCCTTGCGGTCCTCCTTGGTGTATATATTTTAATTGCCAATGGGTTGAATCAATCCAAAACACATGCTTCTTTCTTTCCCTTTCTTTCTTGCAATTATAATCTCCCACTTGCTCTTACAGCCTTTTCTTTGGCTAGGACATATTCTAACTATTAACCAATGATCATTAAACAGGTATTTCCAATTAGATTGCAATTAGTAAAGTCAAGGAAGATAAACGGTTGTGGTGGAAGAGGATCATCAGTCCCACATATTGATTATGAATCATGGTGGACTTTAGCTTATATAAGAAAGGACCCTTTTCATGTAAGGAACCTTTTGGATTGAAATCCAGAGGAACAAAATGAAGTCCATAGATCATAGTAGAAAATATGTCACATACCAAGCCATGAGTCCTTGCCCATAACAATGATGATCCATGTAAATCCCGAACCTGCGACTACGATGAATCTTCAATTACTACAATACCTACAACTATGATGCACCTCCTGTCAGACCATCCTTGAGGGCTATCATGATAACAAGGAGGAGAATGCCTCCCGCCCGCATGTAAAGTCTTCTTTGACTAAGAGACTATGTTATAGTGGGATTAGTTCCATATTGATTGTGAGTCAAGGAAGACTTTAGTTTATATAGAAAAGGACTATTACCCTTCTCATACAGGGACGGACTACACCAACCTTTCAAGGAGCCAAAAAATATAAATAAAAAATATTACTTTTTATAAATATTATTTGAATTGAATTCGATGTTGTTTTATAGAACTAAATTCATCAATAATTGAATCTACTATAAATTTTTTTGCTATCTCCTTCTCAATATAAGTAACTAAATAATTGGCAAGAAAGTCATCTTCCATCTTGTTGCGCAATCTGGTTTTGACAATCTTTATTGCTGAAAATACTCTCTCTGTAGTAGCAGTTAAAACTGAAAGAGTCAATACTAAACGAATCAGTCTATCAATAAGCGAATAAATATCTGATTTTCTTATTCTTACCAATCCTTAACATAATTCTGAAATTGTAGACATATTCTGGAACTCAGGATTCTTTGAAACATTACTATGATAATGTTATAATTGATTTCTCAAAAGTCTTCTTTTATTCTCACTGAAGTCTTCTGGATAAAATTTCTCTGCAAGCTGATATATACTCTCTAAATTGAATAACATGTAACCATCTCTAGAGTCCAAAGCACTGCTAAAAATTAATAATTCAACTACATCATCACTGAATCTACTATGTAATTCATGCAATTAAGTATCAATAGTAGCATTAAATATATCAACCCGAAAATGATGCTCATTTGTAATATCACTTTGTCAACAACCTCGACCACCACGTTTATAATTAGCAGTCATGTCTAGAACATCAATCTTATATTTCTCACAAAATAGTATCACATTGTCTAATAAACTCGTCCATCCATCTTCTCTTGATTTTTGAAATAAAATCTTTGTACTTTTTACCAAATGCATTGTATTGAGAATGTCCTGGAACTTTCTTTGTAAAGCTTGACAAAGATCATCAGTTATCTTTAAAACTTCTATCATCAAATGCAATATAAAAATAAATTAAAATGATGTCAAGCAATATAATACACCATCGGCATCTCCACGTTGAACATAACCAACTCCATCGCGAGTAATATCCTCAAGAACAGAACAAGTAACTGAGAAAAGCTTTTTCAAGCTATGAACATAATTCAAATATGAACTCCATCTAGTCTCACCAAGTCTTTGTAAACTACTAATATGATTTTGCCCGAATCTCATCAATGGCTAATAAATTTGCAATGTCGGCTACTTGTCTTGCTCTCAATTCATCATGACATTTTATAGATGCATTTACAATATTAACAATATTCAGCAAATCATTAAAAAATTGATGAACAATAATAACCTCCCTTGATATAGCCACCAGTGCTAATTGAAGTCTATGAGCCAAGCAGTGGATATAATAAGCACATAAACAATTATTATTAATCAAAGCTTTCAAACCATTCCGTTCACTATGCATATTGCTAGCCCCATCGCTCATAACCTTGGCCTCTGATATGTTTAATGCTTAAATTATTTCTCAAGAGAACATTATAAATAGCATCTCTAAGAGTCAAAGAAGATGTATCTGAAATATGGACAATATCAAAGAATCACTATCTTATGAATCCATTCTTGTCAACAAATCTCAAAATAATAGCCATTTATTCTTTTTTTGATTTATCTCAAGCTTCATCAATAATTATACAATATTTGCCATCACCAATTTCATCCTTTATGGCTCTTCTTTTTTTCTTGAAAAAATTTGTAGAATTTTTTTTGTATCTTTGGTGAAGTATAAGAAGCATAAGTAGGAGCATTTGCCAAAATAACTTTTCCAACATTCTCATTATAACATGCCAAAATCTTGAGTAGTTCAAGAAAATTATCTCAAATTTTTGAATTTGGATGTTCATCATGTCCTCAAAAGCACAAGCCTGAAATGTAAGCCATCTAATTATATCCACTAAGGTCTTTGAGTTGTAAACGATTTTGAGCAATTTGTTCAGAGGTTTGCTTGTCAATTACTTTTTGAATATATTGCATCTCATTTATTTGATCATGATAGCTCTTCATAGCAATATTATATGAGAAATTCAGATTTTTTTTCTACATGTCCAAGAAATACATAATTATCTTCATCATTTACTTTTTTCAATTTTGAAATCCATCTTCTACAAATTTGCTTTTTCTTTCACCTAGCTTTGAAAAGAGATAGCGAACAAAACAATAAGCAGCATTTGTGGTTGGAGAATATTCGAGCCAACTAGGATGCTGATTGAACCAATATGATTGAAAATGTCTACGATGATTTTCTGAACCAATGGGATCATACTTGTCCAATATTGGTTGATAATGACCAAAACTAATATAGGCACATCAAATTTCATCACATTGATTCACAGGATATTCTCAAATTTGTTTGTACATTCCAGGATCTCTTTATAATTCATTGATATCAATATAATTGGTTCCAACATTTATTTTTTTGGATAGCCTTTCTTTTGTAGGAATAGTGTCTATTCTTGAAATTGATTGATGAAGTTCAATCTTAGCCTCAATCTCATGTGCAGGCTGCGTAGCTCCATCATCAATTTTTTATGCTACTTCTTTTTTCTTGAAAAAAATATTAATTTTTCTACTCATAATGAACCTATAATATGAAACAGATATCAATTCTTTTCCAAGAAAAAATATAACATCCAACATAAAGAGTAATATTGCATTTGGTTAGTCCCCACCCCCAAAAAAAAAAACAAGAAAGAAGAAAGAAGCACGAGATTAGAGAAAATCAAAATTATAATCATAAACTTAATTTTTTTAATATATATATATATATATATATATATATATATATATATATATATATATATATATATATATATATATATATATATATATATATATATAATTGTAGCCGTTGAGGTTGTTGTGTTTAGGTCATTGGGACCATCCAAGAAGTGGAGAACCGAGACCTTTACAACTTAGGATAATGTTGTACATGCTACACAATTTTTTTAAATTATTTATAATATATATCTTTTGGGGATATTAATTAGCATGCCATGCTTAAAGTAATAGGATTGGGATTTAGATAGCTAAGGCAGAACCACAGAACGAATAAGCCCACTGGCCCACTTCTCACCAACTCCCCCACAGGCCACAACCATAAAGAATAAAGCAAAATTACCTTTTGGGTCGCTCAATCGCTCTGGAGTCACAGAGGGCTTCTCTTAGGTCGAAGAGACGAAGATGGAGTCATGGAGATGTAAGGCTTTTCTTAGTTCTCAAGTTCTCCGGGACCTCAATGGCGGCCTGCGACCCGAACCTTCTCTAGCGGAGCGGCGGCCCGACCATCAGCAAAGCAGTGATTCAGCGAAGGAAACGGTGATGGCCTGGGATGGGGACCGTGGGGTAGCGGTGTGGCATGGTGGCACCACGATGGGTGGGGGCGTGGGACCGTGGGGGCAACGAGTGCCCTGTTGTCACCTGTCGAGGATGGCGATGGTCGATGGGTGCCGGGTGGGTTTGGGCTTCCGGATTTTGGAGGAGAAAGAGATGGCGGCTCGGCCATCAGCAAAGTCGTGAAAGGGACAGTGGGTGGCCCAAGGTAGGGACCATGGGGTGGCGCCGCGATGGGTGGGGTCATGGGGGCAGCGGCAGTGGGTGCCTATGTCGGGGATGGCGATGGCCGGTGGGTGCCGGGTGAGTTTGGGCTTCCGGATTTTGGAGAAGGAGATGGCAGCGCCTCTCCCAAGTCCAGGTGAGTTATTCTCCATTTTTTTTTAACAAGGCTTTTTAGGAAATTTTTTCACTGATTGTTTTTTTTTATAAGACTCGATTTGAAATTTTTTATCGATTTTTTTGGGATTGTTTTTGAGGAATTTTAGGGGGAGAACAAATACCTATTATATAGGAATTTATCTTAAACAAATCTAAGGTATATAGCCATTTACAGAAAAATTAGGAGGGCCGAGGCCCCCCCTTCCCCCCCCCCCCCCCCCCCCCCGGTCCATCTCTGTTCTCACATGTGGTGTTTTTTTGGATTGGAATCCAAAAAAATAAAATAATAAGGCTCATGGACTAGAATGGATGGTATCTTATATCCCCGGCCATGTGTCCTTGGCCGCAACACAAATCAAATGGAATTAATTTTTCAAGTTGATCATAATAATAAAGACAAACCAAGATTGTGCAGGTGAAGGAACAAAGTTTTATGTCCGTAACTTCTTTGATGGAGGACAACAAGAAACAATATGTTATCATACAATGCACAATGCATATAGGTGTTGTCACCTTACACTACAAGAAAAACCAGGTTTAGCAACCGATTTTTCGGTTGCTAATAATTAAAAATTGGTTGCTAAATTAATTTGCAACCGATTTTGCAACCGAAATTAGTCGGTTGCAAAAGTATAGGTTGCTAAAATTTATGACCGATTTTTTTCGGTTGCAAAATTTAGCAACCGAATTTGACATAATTTTTTTGAAAAAAAAAATCAAAGAAATATAAAAAAATTCTGAAAAAAAATCGGTTACTAAATCAGTTGCTAAAAAAAAACTAGAAAAAATTTAAAAAAAATCGGTTGCTAAATCGGTTGCTAAAAAAAAAATCTAGAAAAAATAAAAAAAATCAGTTGATAAATCAGTTGCTAAAAAAAACCCAGAAAAAATAAAAAAAAATCAGTTGCTAAAAAAAAGATCAAGAAAAAATTAAAAAAAATCGGTTGCTAAATCGGTTGCTAAAAAAAATCTAGAAAAAATAAAAAAAATTGATTTCTAAATCGGTTACTAAAAAAAAAAACCAGAAAAAATAAAAAAAAATCGGTTACTAAATCGGTTTCTAAAAAAAAGATCCAGAAAAAATAAAAAAAAATGGTTGCTAAATCGGTTGCTAAAAAAATAATCCAGGAAAAATAAAATAAAAATTGATTGCTAAATCGGTTGCTAAAGAAAATCTAGAAAAAATAAAAAAATTCGGTTGCTAAATCAGTTTCTAAAAAAGGAAAAATAAAAAAAAAATCGGTTGCTAAATCGGTTGCTAAAAAAAATCCAGAAAAAATAAAAAAAATCGGTTGCTAAATCGGTTGCTAAAAAATATCCAGAAAAAATAAAAAAACTCGATTGCTAAATCGGTTGCTAAAATTGAATAATTTTAAAAAAATATGAAATATGAATTTTTTTCCTGTATTTACAAATTTAAGCTGAGATATATAAAGCAGATATTCATTTCAACATTAGCCACAAATCATTGAGAAGGGTTCAATCACACCCATTAGACACAATGGCAACATATAAAGCATCCATTAGATAGCTTAGGCACAAATCAGATATTCATTTTAAGGGTTCAATCATATCTAATTATCCAAAAATAACAGCTACATATACCAAATGGATAACCGGAATTGAATACCAGGTACAAAATGAAAGTAAAACAACCAAAAAATTTCATAAGTCACTTGAACACTGTAATTAATCGTCAGATTTAATGAAAAATAATAACATTCAGAAGCTCAGGATTGCCTCTTTTTTTACATTTAGAAGGGTCTAAGGCAGCAAATGGTTGCTTGCAAAAATAGCAAGCCATCCAAATTTGCAACACCATTTAGATCCTTGCAAAACGGTCCGATCCACCCTACACTTTCAGCTTTTGAAGCATCACGAAGATACCAAGGCAACTCATCACAGCCTCTAGCCGTAGGTAATAAAAGAAAATCAATGCAAATTAAAGTGCACAATAAAATAGCAAAAATTGGTTGCAACTTTTAAACAATAAGATTCAGAAGCTCAGGATTGCCACTTTTTGTACATTGCGAAGGATCTAAGGCAGCAAATGGTTGCTTGCAAAAAGAGCAAGCCATCCAAATTTGTAACACCATTTAGATCCTTGCAAAACGGTCCAATCTAGCATACACTTTCAGCATTTGAAGCATCACGAAGTTACCAAGGCAACTCATCACAGCCTCTAGCCATACGTAACAAAAGAAAATCAATGAAATTAAAATACACAATAAAACAACAAAAATCGAACAAAACTTTTAAACAATAAAATTCAGAAGCTCAGGATTGCATCTTTTTGTACATTGCGAAGGATCTAAGGCAGCAAATGGTTGCTTGCAAAAAGAGCAAGCCATCCAAATTTGCAACACCATTTAGATCCTTGCAAAATGATCTGATCGAGCATACACTTTCAGCATTTGAAGCATCACGAAGATGCCAAGGAAACTCATCATAGCCTCTAACTGCATGAAATAAGAGAAGATAATTAATGAAAATGTATAACAAAATAACAAAAATAACATCAAGATTTGCAGTTCATAATATAAAGCTAAACAAATAATGATAACAAGAGATGCAGTTCATAATATAATGCAAAACATATAAGAGTAATCATAATACAAAGCTAAACATATGACGATAAGAAGAGATGCAGTCCATAATATAATACAAAACTTATAAGAATAATAAGTAGAGCAAGATAATATGAATAATATGCTAATGCTCCTATTCCTCCTCGTTTTCATCCTCCTCAACGTCATCCTCATCCTCGTCCCGCTGTGATCCTTATCTACGATACATTTGATAAGGATCGACTCCAGTTCATTGTGAAGGATTACCACTAAAAGCATGAGTTGCAGGAGTTGCTGCAGGTTGAAAATTTATGTTGGCTAATATATCCTGCAACATTCGTTTATTATGTTCAACTCGCCTCCGTAGTTCATCCCTTTCTTGCTCGGCAGCTTGTACTCGATCATTTACTTCTTTGACTTCGTCTTCAACCTGCTTCCCTACTTGCTCCTGGAATTCTTTACTATTCAACCATTGTACGGGAAATGAAGATTGTCCTAGAAATTTTGAAGTTGGCATCAGTGCAGTGGACTCTAATCCTAGCCCATACACTCTTCCTTTCTTCTTTCCACCAATAGTACATATCCATACATCCAATTTTGATGGCGAGTTTGCTACTGGCTAGAATCAGCACTGCTTTGATTTTGTGACTCTTCCATATTCTGTCTAAATTCATATTGAAATTAATTTAATTTAGTTAGTGTTTAAAAATTATAATAACTTAAAAATTTAACTTATGCAAATATGCTCTGATCTCCTATCAACCCATGTCTTATCCTTTCTCTGATGGGTATAAATAAATAGCTCAGATGGAAAAGGCACAGTACCAGTCTTCGAAGTCTGTAACTCGTAGAACAAGGTATTTTGTTAATTTGAATTGTAAATATATTAAAGATTTCTATTGGTATTGCTTACTAAATTGTATCTGTGCTGAGATGTAGTGATCGAGCCACAGGTATGATATGAAGGACCCCATCCATCAGTATCAGAAGCCTTATTTGATTTTGCTTTTTCTGACTTCTTCTGATATTGGGCGGTGCGCTAGTGCTCACATAATCTATTCCATACAAGTTCTCCTAGTCATGGCGGTCTCTCCATAGCTCTTCTAGCAGTAGCAAGGAGATTTTTAAGTCGAGCCGCACCACGTCTTTCAAAATTATGACGTGCCCACATATCATCCGGTAGCTGAAACTGATATCTCCTCTATTGCAAATTCAACAACCAGTTAAATGACAATAATAAAATTCAAAATTCATTTACATCTATTAAAGCAAAATTACTTGCCTTGAACTCATCAAACCACATATCCTTTACACCGTGCGGTATTCTTTTCCATAATACCCACGGCTCCTCAAAATGGCTCCTCATTATGTCTGTAATGGCACTAGCAGCTGGATGAGATGGTAAAAATCTACAAAATTTAAGTCAATCAACAAATCTAATACAACCCACAAATATGATACAACTTAAAAATTTTCTAACAGGGGACATAAGACTATTACCCCTCTCCATCTAGGATCAATACAGCCCTGCCATTGCTGGATGAATGAGGAGATGCTAAATGAACTGCGCCGGTGGATGAATGAGGAGATGATGAACAAATAGCGACCGATCCTAACTGAGGAGATGATGAATGGACTGTAGGAGATGCAGAATAAGTAGGGGATGGTATAGTATACATGATAGGGCATGGAGCATGAATAGGAGGCCCTAAATATAATGGAGGTGACAACGTGCCTCCTGGTGAACATGGCGTAGTAGTAGTATGTGGTGGACTAATGAGTGGAGATGCAGGAAAAGTGGAAAATGCAGGTGGGATAGTGGATGATGGGGATGGGATAGTAACGGAGAGACGATGCCTCCTTCCACGACCCCTACATGATGATGCAGGACTGTTTCCGGATTTATCTGCCATCTACAAACAAACATAAAGAATTTAAGTCAAAACATGATTATACAGAAAAAGCAAATGAGGCTGGACTAAGCATTGTTAAAGAAGAAGAGTTGCATCAAAAATATGATCATACGATGGTAGAATGTCCATATAGCATACTGTTAGTGGTGGGATGTGTATGAACAATGGCTACCTTATTGACAAGACCGAGTCCAGAGTTACACTATATGTCATCCAGCCGTTCTGTGGATCCGAGTCGACTCGAACCACTCAAGTCGACTCGTCTCCTTGCAACCTTGATCTGGTGCCAATCAATCTCAACCGTCTGATCTGTTTGATCAGTGCAAAGTGCAAAGTGCGCCTACAAAGCGCCCATTGCATCCTTGTCGCCCATGGCACACGCGCGTGCGCGTGATGCTTTGCATCACCCTCAAGCTCTCCACCTATGGTGAGCCTAGAAGTAAGAGCTTGGGAAAAGGTTTTCTTATAAAGAGCCTTCTCTTTTTTCAATATTTTCATGTGGGACTAAAAGTTTCCATCCCACAGGATAGTTTCCATCCCACAGGATGGTTTCCCATCCCAAAGGATAGTTTAGGAATAAAAAATTCCTATTCACTTTTTCCAACACATACGTAATTGGGTTCACTAACACTTTGAAAGCAAGTTCATCTAAGGTCCCTTATGATCATCTTTCCTAAGTTAAACCTATCATTAACCGCATTAGAATCAATTCAACAGTTGATAGCACTTGGGTTAGCTAGTGGATGGCCACCTCCATTGATTGAAGATGCATTCTAATTATGGTTGGGATTTGGATCACATAGAGAAGGATTTATGGAATCATTTGCATCTAAAGATTCTAAACCATGTTCACAAGTGTTATTCCACTTCAATCTATAAAAGACTCATGCTTAGACATGTAATTAAAGTGAACCAGCTAAAGGCAAGTTTAAAATAAAATGATTAAGAAATCATATAATGAATTCTGTCATCAGTGCAATGATTAATCTAAGAAAATAGAATATAAATTTAAACAAAAATGATAGCAAACAATTCAGACTCTACTTATATTATATTCCTAATGACATCAACTAATCTTCTAAGCAGGAAATCAGTTTTAGAAGTAATGATCATTTGTAGAAGAGAACAAAGTAGTGGAAAAGAAAAATTCAGAGTAGTACAATAACTAAGAAGTATTGTCTCATCTATATGGTTGGTTTAGATCAAGGTTTCATCAATCAAACATTCAAAACATTTTTAGTTCCCATAATCAGAAAGTAGCAATCCAAGTTTTGCCTAGACTTTGAAAGAACTGAGAAAAAGAATATCATACCACAATCTAAACACTCAAGTTTTGCAGATAAAACAATTTATGTTAACAATACTTGGTAAAAAACAAAACAATCTTAATAGTGTCAATGGACATCAAGAAACAAAATCCACAAGTCAAAAAATAGTATTATCATTAACTAAGGTTGCCCACTCAAGCTATAAATTAGAGCAAGTATTTATTCGTGAGACCATGACAAATGACAATTTCCAATAAAACGTAGATTTACATTCTTAAAATTTTATGACAAATAAGATGGCAAGCATAACAATTACAAAATACTTAAACCCTTTGTACAATGATGCAAAATACTTAAAAAAGACAATATTAGCTGCACGAGAATTGACAGGGCTGATGGACCATAGACGCTACCAGATGATACAAAACTAAAACATAGACTATAGCAATTACCTGCATGAGATATGGAGATATCTGAACAAAAGGCTTTAAAAAAAAAAATGAAACAATGTAGACGGCGATACCAGAATCCGACGGGGCTCGGAGCTGAGGAAGGGAGAGTCGGAGGCGGCAGCCGGCGGGGCTCGGAGTTGAGGAAGGGATAGCCGGAGGGGTAGCCGGTACCCGACGACCGGCGAGGCTCGGAGAAGAGGAAGGGAGAGCCGGTGGCGTAGGAGATACCCAGAGCCGGCGAGGCTCGGAGCGGAGGAAGGGAGAGCCGGAGGCGGCAGCCGGTGGGGCTCGAACCTTAGGAAGGGAGAGCCGGAGGGGTAGCCGGTACCCGACGACCGGCGGGGCTCGAAAATGAGGAAGGGAGAGCCGGTGGCGTAGGAGATACCCGGATCCGAAGAGGCTCGGAGCGGAGGAAGGGAGAGCTAGAGGCGATGGCCAGCAGGGCTCGGAGCCGAGGAAGGAAAAGCTGGAGGGGTAGCCTGTACCTGATGACCGACGGGGCTCGGAGATGAGGAAGGGAGAGCTGGTGGCGTAGGAGATACCCGGATCCGGAGCCGGCGAGGCTCGGAGCGAAGGAAGAGGGAGCCGATGGGGTAGCCGGTACCCAGAGCCGGCCGTTGAGGGGAGCAATGCGTCGGCCATCGAGGGAGGCATCCGGACGGAGGGAGATCCGGAATCGACGGCGGAGGGAGATTAGGGAATCGGTGATTTGGGAGAGAGAAAAAATGGGGGGCTAGGGCATCGGGTTTTTATTTTTTTCAATACCCCTCAATTTCTAAAAAAAGAAATTAAAAAAAAACCAATTTTTTTTGCAACCAAAAATATCGGTTGCAAAATTTAAAAAATTATAAAATTTATTTTTAAAAAAGTTAGCAACTGAAAAAATTGGTTGCAAAAATCAAAAATTAAAATATTTATTTTTTAAAAAATTTAGCAACCGAAAAATTCGGTTGCAAATTTCAAAATTTAAAAAATTAAATTTAAATAAAAGTTTGAAACCAAAAATTCGGTTGCAATATTTTAAATAAAATTTTTTAAACAAAATTGAAAATTTATATATTTATAATTTTTTTTGCAACCGAAAAAATCGGTTGCATAAATCAAAAATTATAAAATTTGTTTTTAAAAAAAATTTAACAACCGAAAAATTTGGTTGCAAATTTCAAAAATAAAAAAATTAAATTTTAAAAAAAAAATTGCAACCAAAAAATCGGTTACAAAATTTTAAATATTTTTTAATAAAAAAATTAAAATTTATATATTTATAATTTTTTTTGCAACCGAAAAAATCGGTTGCAAATTTTAAAAATTATGAAATTTATTTTCAGAAAAAACTTAGCAACCAAAAAATTCGGTTGCAAATTTTAAAAAATTAAATTAAATTTTAAAAAAAAAGTTTGCAACCAAAAAATCGGTTACAAAATTTTAAATATTTTTTTTATAAAAGAATTAAAAATTTATATATTTATAATTTTTTTTGCAACCGAAAAAATCAGTTGCAAATTTAAAAAAATTATAAAATTTATTTTCAAAAAAAAATTTAGCAACCGAATTTTCGGTTTCTAAATTTTTAAATAATAATTTTAAAAAATAAAAATATTTTCTGTTTCGGTTGCAAATTCAGTTGCAAAAGCAAAATCAGTTGCAAAATGAAATTTTTGCAACTAAATTTGCAACCAATTTAAATCCGTTGCAAAATTATTCAGAAAAAATATCGGTTGCAAAATCGGTCGCAAATTTTTAAAAAAAATTCGGTTGCAAAATCTGTTATAAAATCAGTCATAAATATAACCAAAAAAATTGGTTACAAAATCGGTTGTTAAAACTGATTTTTCTTGTAGCGTTAATTAGTATCTCTTCAAGATATATATATATATATATATATATATATATATATATATATATATATAATCGTTATGAATATTTTCACCATATTTCCTTGGAAGATGTGTAGGGGCTTTTGAACTCCTCAAAGTGGATTTGTCTCCTGGATGAGTGATAAATTGTAGTTATCGTATCACAATCCAATGCAAAAGGCTTAGCATCATGCTATGGCAGATATTGTAGCTGAGGTTGTCTAGTTGTGACGCACGCCAGGTATATGAGTATATCTCTACCGCTACATTGGCACTTATTCAGGTTATAATTAAAAATTCCTTCAAGATTGCTCATATTGAAATTTTATATAAACAAACTGAAAATATATGGTATTATTTGTCTCTACCTGGTTTGCCATTTTCACAATGCTTCACATACAATTGCAATAATTTGTGTTCTCATTCACAAACTCTTAGTGTTGTCTATAATCAATCAAGATTTAGACAAGTAGGTTTGGATGTATAGATACATAGTTGTATAGAACTTAGGAAGATCCACTACATTTAGAGTCAAGTCGGGTAACAAAGATTTTGAAGGGCATAATTTCATATACTATATGTTTATTTTTTTTTTTTTGAGATCTATGATATGGCAACTGTTAAGGATAAATTACCTGTAGCTAAGACTTCGGCGGCACCGACAGTCCCGCTAGCTCTTCTGGCTGGATGAGGTCTTGCTCCTGGATGCTCACTTCAGGTGGAGACCTGCACAAGGTCCGGACCGGATTTTCAGCATCAGACACTCAAATACTCAAGTCAGTGGGGTGATCTAGGTAACAGCCGGAACTGAAAAAGAAGATGGTGAGAGTGCCAAAGTGAGCATGGGGTAGCCAAAAACCTAACTGCCGGGGTCCCCTCTTACCTTTTTATAATTACCAAGGATAATTGATTTTTGTTTGAAAATAATTTTTTTTAGTTGAACATAACAACTTTCTGTTAAGATCAACCTCTTTAACAACTTTCTGTTGAGATCAACCTCTTTTGATTAGATGTAACAGCTTTCTGTTATGTCAGCTTGTTTTTTTTTTTATCCATTTAGTCGGATTTCTTTAGATAGTCGACTTCTGGTTCATTTTTAGAAGAGGTACTTGGCCACTATATATTGAGGGAAGTTATGCCGATGTTTGTAGTTGCTCGTAGTTATTCAAACTTAAGATTCATACTTACTCAGCCAAAGTTAGTCGGCCAAAATTAGTCATCCAGAGTTAATCAGCAAAAGTTCATCATACTCCTTGATTAGCCAACTTCATTATCAAACAATTTTATCAAACTCCTTGATTAGCCAACTTCGTCATACTCTTTAATTAGCCAACTTCATCATATTCCTTGATTAGCCAACTTTGTCATCAGCCAACTTGATCATACTCCTTGTTAGTTCATTGAGGCCGAGTAGCTAAGTCGTTGTCACAACATTGCCCCTCATTCCAAGCCCCCCAAAATGCTGCCAATGAAGTGCTTTAACTTTTATTCTTTTTTGGACAAAGGGAGTAGTGTCACCTCTTCGGCCTCGACCTGTGATGGTTATCATGTTTTGATATCATAGTAATTTTTTGTTGGTACTTTGGTTTGGAGTCCTGATTTTTATAGCTAAGTGTTAATCATAGCTTTTAGTTTCTTTGAAACTTTTCAACAATCACTTTTTAATAGTCGGCTTTGATCTAACTTTTGTAGAAATTTCTTTTCAAGTATTAATGAAGCTTGTCTTTTCCAATTAATATCAAATTTCTAAGATCTCTCAAAGTGTGAAATCATCTTATACTAGTTGATAAATAAGTAATGGTCAATGAACAAACTCTGGCTGATTAATTAAACTTTCTCAAGTGCTCTAACTATTAGTCAATTTAACCTCCATAATAATGCCAGGTGCATATATTTAGCTTAAATGGCTATCAATCATTTTTGTACTATTGGACATATCGATTGTTGATGAACGATTATGCCAATTATATTTTTGTTGAACATATCGATTAGATGGATAATTAAGCTAACTATATTTTTGTCGAACATACCGATTAGCTGGATAATTAAGCTATCTATATTTTTGTTAGACATACTGATTAGCTAGATAATTAAGCCAACTTTATGACATTGTCGGACATATTGATTAGCTTGATAGTTAAGCCAACTTTATGATATTGTTGAACATACCGATTAATTTTAGATAGTTGAGTATCAGTCAACAATCTTTGTTAATTATTTTATTGATTTTTTGGCTAAATATTAGTCAGCCATAGATTTCATCACTTTTTTTGGCCAAGTTCATTAGCCGCAGATTTCATCACTTTTTTGGCTAAATATTCTCAGCTGCATATTTTGTCGCTTTTCTAGGCAAATATTCAGCAGCCACAATTTTGTCACTTTTTTAGCCAAACATTCGTCAGCCACAATTTTTTTTGCTTTTTTAGCCAAAATTTATCAGCCATATATTTTGTCACTTTTTCAGTTAAGTATTTGTTAGCCATATATTTTATCACTTTTCTAGTCAAACATTCATCAACCATAAATTTTGTCACTTTTTTGGTTGAACATTTGTTAGTCATAGATTTCATCACTTTTTTGGCTAAGTATTCATCAACTACATCTTTTGTCACTTTTTTAGCTAAGTATTCATCAGTCGCATATTTTATCACTTTTCTAGTAAAATATTCATCAGCCATGGATTTCATTACTTTTCTGACTGAACATTCGTCAACCATAGATTTTATCATTTTTCTGGCCAAACATTCATTAGCCATAGATTTTATCACTTTTCTGGCCAAACATTTGCCAGCCATAGATTTCATCACTTTTTGGCTAAGTATTTATTAGCCATATATTTTGTCACTTTTCAGGACAAACATTTGTCAGCCATAGATTTTATCACTTTTCTGGCCGATATTTCATCACTTTTTCAACTATGTATTCCTCAACCGTATATTTTGTTGCTTTTCTAGCCGAATAGTTATCAGCCATATATTTTATTACTTTTTTGGTTAAGTATTTGTCAACCGCATATTTTATCACTTGCCTGCCGAACATTTGTTAACCATAGATTTCATCACTTTTTCAACTAAGTATTCGTCAACCACATATTTTATCATTTTTTTAGCTAAGTATTCATCAGTCGCATATTTTGTTGCTTTTCTAGTCGAACAATTGTTAGCCATAGATTTTGTCACTTTTTTGGTTGAACATTCATCAACCATAGATTTTGTCACTTTTCTGTCTGAATATTTGTCAACCATAGATTTCTTCACTTTTTTATCTAAGCATTCATTAGCCACATATTTTGTCGCTTTTCTAGTGAACATTTGTCAGCCACAGATTTTGTTGCTTTTTTAGTTAAGTATTCATCAGCTGTATATTTTGTCACTTTTTTGGCTAAGTATTCATCAGCTACATTTTTATCACTCTTCTGGCCGAACATTTATTAGTCGCATATTTTGTTGCTTTTCTAGCCGAACATTCATCAGCCACAAATTTTGTTGCTTTTTTGGCTAAGTATTCATCAACTGCATATTTTGTCGCTTTTCTGACCGAACATCCGTCAGCCAAAAATTTGATCACTTTTCTGGCTGAACATTCATCAGTCATAGATTTTGTCACTTTTTCAATTAAGTATTCGTTAACCACATATTTTGTCGCTTTTTCAACTAAATATTTGTCAGCCACATATTTTGTCACTTTTCTAGCCAATATTTATCAGCCATAGATTTCATTACTTTTTCAACTAAGTATTCGTCAGTTACATATTTTATCACTTTTTTGGCCGAACATTCATCAGCCACAAATTTTGTCATTTTTTTGGCTAAGTATTTGTCAGCCATATATTTCATCATTTTTTCAACCAAGTTGGGTGATGGATTACCTTGGTCAGCCTTTGATACTCATAGCCGGTCTCAAGTATTCATATCGAGAGAGGAGCAGAGTTACTCAGTCAATGTACTCTTAGCCAGTCCCTATAGCTTGACATTTGATTATTTCGTGAAGGGTGATCTGATAATTGTGTCTATAAAAGGCATGTTGCTCATAGCTAGTTCCTCGATAAAGTAACCTCTATACCGAAAAACCTCCTCATCTCCATCAACATGATAGATGGGTGAACAGATCGAAGCTGTATTAAGGTAGTCTAGATTATATGGTTTAATCCCCTGTCTTGTTTTCTGATAGTCAACTTCTTAAGATCTGTGGCTTTGTTGGTCCCTTCTTCAGAGATCCTGCACTTGAGGATAGGAGGTTAGGAAAAGAAAAAAGACTTTTAGCCATTGTTTTATGAAATAATATGGCAGACGGCTGGGACTTTTTGGGTTAAAGGAGCAAAGTTCTATTATTTAGTAGGAGAGAAGAAAGTAGACGAATAGGACATCCCTACTATTTTATTTGATGGGAGGAGATTGAGGGCCAATTTGAGAGTGAGGAAACCTTTCTCACCCTGACTTTTTTTAGGAAAAAGAAAATAAAGAACCCTCTTATTTTATTTAGAGAGACTGTCATGGCCGTATGGATCTTTTGTTGGACAGATCATTGAATGGCTACTAAATGGATTCTTTATAATTTGTTATTTGGATCTTGGTCTACCTTCCAGGATTGCAAATGGCTATCACTTTTTAGCTCTTAAATTTTTTGTTCCCCTTCCTGGCGTGCAAATATATTGTAGATAAATCACTTGCAGCTAAGGCTTCGATGGTGCCAGGCAGTCCTACTTGCTATTTCGACCAGACAAGATCCTGTTCCTAGGCAATCTCCTCGAGCAGAGACCTACAAAAGGTTCCCAAGTTGGGTTTCTAGTGGGGACACTTTGACGTTCAAGTTAGTGGAATGATCTAGGCAACAATCAGAGCTGATGAAGAAGATGGCAAGAGTACCAAAGTGAACATGGGGATAGCCAAAAACCTATTTATCGAGGGTCTCCTCTTACCTTTTTATAATTACCAAGGATAACTAATTTCTATTGAAAAATAATCTCTTTTAGTTAAGCATAACAACTTTCTATTGAGGTCAACCTCTTTTGGTTAGAAGTAACAGCTTTCTGTAGTGGTAGCTTATTTTTTTTATCCACTTAGTTAGACTTCTTTGGATAGTTGGCTTTTATAGAAAGTCATGCCGATGGGTTTGTAGTTGATCATAGTTGTTCAAACTCAAGATTCATACTTACTCGACCAAAGTTAGTCAACCAAGTTAGTCTTCCAGAGTTAGTCAGCCAGAGTTCATCATACTTCTTGATTGGTCAACTTTGTCATCAGCCAACTTGATCATACTCCTTGATCAACTAACTTTGTCATCAGCCAATTAACTTTGTCATACTCCTTGATCAACCAATTTTATCATACTCCTTGTTGGTTTATTGAGGCCAAGTAACTAAGTCATTGTCACAACGGCAACCATCTAATAACTCAAAACAATTTGATAACATAATAATAAAATAAAGTTGATATAAGACTTTAGATCCCACCTTTGGACAATTAGCAATTTTTATTTTTAGAAAAGTCTAATCTCTTGAAGAAAAGTAAATAGAGTAAATCCTTATGTTTCACCTTCTTATTGTTGCTCTGAGGTCAGAGGAGTGCGCCCATATCACTTACAAAACCTCATGTTATTATATATTTTTTTATTCCTTAAGATATTTAAGTTATTAAAAGAAGTAATTCTTTCTCTAATGGGATCAATTGATAGTTAAGAGCTTAGATCCGTAGAATGCACAACAGAACAAAGGGCACCGAAAGCAAAGCCACCATGCATGTCAAGTAGGTGGAATTGAAATTAGACGTGGAAATTCATCCCCCTTAAATTATGCATTGCAATGCAATTGTGCATATAAAAGATGTGGGAGAGATGGTCTTGATCATTTAATTTGGAGCAAGTACAAAAAAAAGGAGAAAAAAATAGAATAACAGCCAATTGAAAGAGCTTGTTAAGATTTTAGAACCTCTAGGTGTTTAGCTTGGCATGAGACTTCTTGAACTAAATTGCTTGGAATGTACAAAAAGAAAAAATGTTATTAGCGACAGCTAACTTGCTGTCACTAATAATACCATATAACGATTAAAACAATAACAAAAAATGTTATTATCGCTAATAATATTAGTGATGGTCAAATGCATATTAGTGATGGCAAAAGCTATTTCTAATAAATTTAAATAATTTTCATGATTTTAATTTTTAAAAAAATTATTAACGATGAGTTATCAAGTAATAGTGATGGCAACTTAGCCATCGTTAATATTTTTAAAAATCTAAATTACTTTATTTTTTAGAACAAGATTTTTACTAGCAATATTTTAAATTTTAGTGATGAAAGTTTTTATCTGTTGACTCTGGTCTTGATTTTGATGATTGACAAAATATTTAAGTATATATGAGTACTAATACATGTTAAAAGTGTTTAGTAGTTTCAGGTACTTATTAAATATTGAAAGATTAAAAAGATTGTCATTCAGTTGAGGAAGTCCAAATTTAGATGAAAACTATGCTCAAAGAAAACTTCGATAGTTGAAAATTACTTGAATGGATATATGAATTCAATACAAACTTGATTCTGCACAAGTTCAGAAGTTTTGAAGAAAATCTCAGTGATGTGTCGACTCAATGTGTCAACACATGACTCAATGTGTCGACTTAAAGTGTCGACACATGGACTGATCATAGAAAATTTTTTTTCCGGCACGCTGAAGTGTCGACACATGAAAACCATGTGTCGACTCAAAGTGTCGATACATGAACAGTGAAGTGTCGACTCAAGGCCTGAGATCAAACAGAAGACAGAACGAGGTAATTTCAGGGTTTGGTCATATGTCGACTCACGAACTCCATGTGTCGACCCTAAGTGTCGACACATGACCTGAAGTGTCGACACTTGACGGACGACAGCTCTGCAATGGCTAATTTTCTAAAGAATAGAACTTCCCCAAAATATTTGTAACGGCTAGTTTTTCCTCTCCAACGGTCTCTAACAGTCATTTAAGGTTTGGAGAGCTATATAATCAACACAAATCAAAAGGGGAGGTAATCCTTTGAGAGAAAGAGTTCCATACACTTTAAGGATTCATATTTTGTGAGAGTTGAGCCTTCAAGCATCAAATTTCAAAAAAAGCTTCCAAGTCTACAACATCAAGCTTCATTCAAAGGCTTCAACAAATTGAAGACAAGCATCTTCAACATCATCCAAGAGCTTCAAAGAGATATTTGCTTTATTTTAGAAAGCTTTATTGTATTCTTTACTTTCATTCTTACTTTGTTGTAAAGGTTCTTGGTTAGCCCGGAAAACCAAGGGAGGTTATTGGTTAGCCTTTGAAAACCAATTAGGTTGGTGGTTAGCCCGCAAAACCACTAAGATTCTTGGTTAGCCCGAAAATCAAGGGAGGTTATTGGTTAGCTTTGTGAAAACCAATTAGGTTCTTAGTTAGCCCGGAAAACCAAGTGAGGTTGTGACTTGTGAGCCTTGTGAAAACAAGTCGGGTTTTAATAGTGAGCTCAGAAAACTAATCGGCTATAATCGGTTGAGATTATAGTGAATTTCCAAGGGGATCCTGAAGAGTGGATGTAGGCGCCTTGGAGTGCACCGAACCACTATATATTGTTGTGTTTGTGCTTGCTTCTTTAGTGCTTATTTACTCTTGTGCATTTACTTTATTAATTACATTGTATATTATTTTGAAGCACACAAACACTTTGCCAAAACACAAGCATTAAATTGATCAAGCACATACTTCCTTTAGTTTATTGCAAATAGTTTGAAAGTTTTATAAAATCCAATTCACCCCCCATCTTGAGTTGCATCATCTCTGGGTAACAATTGGTATCAGAGCCCAGTATTTTGTTTGAAAATCTAACAATTTTGAGTAAAAGATTATGGCAACCCTAGTAGGTATTAGTATTAGACCACCATTTTTTAATGGCACAAATTACATATATTGGAAAACATGCATGCGCATTTATATTCAATCTATAGATTATTATCTTTAGAAAATGATTGTTAATGGTTTACATATTCCTTCAATATTGGTTAATGGCATTTTCATTCCAAAACTCGAAGAGGATTGGGATGAAAATGATATTAAGCAATCTGAGCTTAATGCCAAAGCAATGAACTTGCTTTATTGTGCATTGGACCCTAATGAATTCAATAAGATCTCCACATGCAAAACAGTGAAGGAAATATGGGACACACTTGAAGTTACTCATGAGGGTACTCTTCAAGTGAAGAATACTTAAATTAATTTGCTTGTACATTCTTTTGAAATTTTTGAAATGATGCATTATGAATCTATATCTGATATGTTTACTAGATTCCTAACTATTATTAATGAATTGAAAAGTCTTGGCAAAGTATATACTAATGCTGATTTGGTTAATAAGATTCTTAGGTCTTTGCCAATATCATGGGATCCAAAGGTAACGGCGATCCAAAAAGCTAAAAATATAGAAATCTTGCCTTTGGAGGAGCTCATCGGTTCACTCATGACCTATGAATTGAACTTATGGCAAAAGGAAGTGGATACTGATGTAAAGAAGAAAATAATCACTTTCAAATCTACTACACAAAATAAGTCTTCAAGTGAGGAGTCGGAAGACAGTGAAGATGAAGATGAGATAGAAGTTTTAGCTCATAAATTTCAAAGATTCATGAGAAAAAGGGCCAAAAAGAAATACACAAAGAAGGCAATGATGGCTACATGGAGCGAAAGTGAAGACTCTAGTTCCGAAGAAGAACAAATTCAAAAATTAGCCAATCTTTGCTTTATGGCAAATGAGGTAAATTCTGAAATCGAAAATAATTTTACCTTCGATGAATTACATGATGCATTCAATGATCTTGTGCATGAATATAAATGGCTAAAAATTAAGCACAAGAAACTAAATAGGCATGTAGATTCATTTTCTCTTGATAACACCAATCTTGCCAATAAAAATGATGATTTAAATGCCAAGATTGATATTTTGAAAAATGAAAAGAATAATTTTTTTAAAGAAAAAGAATTTTTAGAAAAAGAAAATATTGTTTTGAAAGATTTATGTGATAAAGTTTTGAATGAGAAAAATATCTTGATTGAAGAAAAGAAGCAAAAATTTTTGAAAAATTTGCTTATTCCTTCTTCCAATGTTGCATGCTTTGATTGTGATAAATTTGAGTTTAATGCTTATCCTTCAAGATTAAGAAAAATTTGGGTTCCAAAAGGAACCATAGTTACTAATCCTAAAGGACCTAAGAAAGTTTGGGTACCAAAATTATCCACTTAGTATGTTTTGCAGGAATGTCTTGTAATCAAACAAGGAAAAGGAAGTTTTTGAAAAATGACTGTACAAGACAATTTAAAGAAGTGGACCTACTACATTTTGGACTAAATGATAAAGGAAAGATTCTACATATTGGTAAATTCTAAATATTTCCTTCCATAATTGAAAATGTAGTTGAATGTTTATTACATCAATTACTTTGAAAAATTATTTTAAATATTTAATTAGAATCAAGTTTAGACTTATAGTCATTGGTTATGATCATGAACTTTTTGATGTTGATGAATTTCATGCTATCATGATTAAACTTATGATTATAAGACCATTACTTGATTTTGATTAATATATCTTAAATTACTTCATGAAAAATATTTTTAAAAGTTGAATATTGCTTTGAAAATTATTTCAATTGATTAATTAGAATCGAGTTTAAACTAATAGTCATTTGTTATGATCATGAACCTTCTTGATGTTAATGGATTTTACGCTCTCATGATTAAACTTGTGATTATTAGACTTTCACTTGATTTTGATTAATATAGTTTTAAACTATTTTAAGTGAAATGCTATGATTCATGTGTATTCATTTTTGACATCTATGCTTTAGTTAGAAATGATTTGAAACAAGTATAAAACTGGTAGTTAAGGGTCACATTTAAGAAGAAGGTGTGCATATTGATAAACCCTTAATCCAGTAGCTGGACTTGCTATCGAATTACTTCTAGCATTTGTATGGATATCAAATCATTTTAAATAAATTTGAAATCATGCTAAAAGTTTTTAAATGATCAATGTTTTATATTTTGAAAATCATGAATATCTTGAAAAACTCAAATCTTTGATTTTAGACTTAGAATCTATGTTCATATCTCAAAAATTATCTGAAATTATGATGCACGTGCTTTCATATTTTATTCCTCAAATGAATGCCTATTTTTTAAGGAGGAATAACATTTAGGAGGAGCATCCAAAGATTTGTTATCTACATATATGTCTTGAATATTCTGTATTGAATTATTTCTTGACATGTGCATATCATTTTTGTGGTATCATGTTCAATTAATATAATATTTAATTGATATCATGATTAATTGATTTCATGCATTGATTTTGATGATCTACTTGCTATTCTTTCTACCTTCATTTCCATTTTGTATTACCTTTCAACCTTTTTCATGATGACAAAAAGGGGGAGAAATATGTTAAGTATGAAAAGGGGAAAGATATGATAAACATGATATATTATATGAGAAATGAAAGAAAGTACAAAAAAGGGGAAGAAGAAAGCAAAATGTTATAATCTTAATGGAAGAATTAGTAAGAGGGAGAAAATTAAAAATTTTGCATATTTTGAAAAATATTTTGAAATCATATTTTGAGGGGGAGCTTGATACTTATTGATTTTGAGCTTACATGTTTATACTATTATTAATCTTTTTAAGCTTACCTTATTTTTATACTTAAAGATTTTGTCATCATCAAAAAGGGGGAGATTGTTGACTCTGGTCTTGATTTTGATGATTGACAAAATATTTAAGTATATATGAGTACTAATGCTTGTTAAAAGTGTTTAGTAGTTTCAGGTACTCATTAAATGTTGAAAGATTGAAAAGATTGCATTCAGTTGAGGAAGTCCAAATTTAGATGAAAAATATGCTTAAAGAAGATTTCGATAGTTGAAAATTACTTGAATGGGCATATGAATTTAATACAAACTTGATTCAGCACAAGTTCAGAAGTTTTGAAGAAAATCTCAGTCATGTGTCGACTCAATGTGTCGACACATGACTCAATGTGTCGACTCAAAGTGTCGACACATGGACTGATATGCAAAAAATTTTTTTTCCGGCATGCTGAAGTGTCAACACATGGAAACCATGTGTCGACTCAAAGTGTCGACACATGAACAGTGAAGTGTCAACTCAAGACCTGAGACCAAACAGAAGACAGAACGAAGTAATTTCAGGGTTTGGTCATGTCGACTCACGAACTCCATGTGTCAACCCTAAGTATCAACACATGACCTGAAGTGTCAACACCTGACGGACGACAGCTCTGCAACGACTAGTTTTCTGAAAAATAGAACTTTCCCAAAATGTTTGTAATAGCTAGTTTTTCCTCTCCAACGGTCTCTAACGGTCATTTAAGATTTGGAGAGCTATATTATCAACACAAATCAAATGGGAAGGTAATCCTTTGAGAGAAAGAGTTCCATACACTTTAAGGATTCATATTTTATGAGAGTTGAGCCTTCAAGCATCAAATTTTAAAGAGAGCTTCCAAGT
This sequence comes from Areca catechu, assembly GCA_021397845.1. Taxonomy (NCBI): domain Eukaryota; kingdom Viridiplantae; phylum Streptophyta; class Magnoliopsida; order Arecales; family Arecaceae; genus Areca; species Areca catechu. The sequence goes on along the minus strand of CM038048.1, from coordinate 91,094,257 downwards.
CCACAACATCAAGCTTCATTCAAAGGCTTTAACAAATTAAAGACAAGTTTCTTCAACATCATCCAAGAGCTTCAAAGAGATATTTGCTTTATTTTAGAAAGATTTATTGTATTCTTTACTTTCATTCTTACTTTGTTGTAAAGGTTCTTGGTTAGCCCGGAAAATCAAGGGAGGTTATTTGTTAGCCTTTGAAAACTAATTAGGTTGGTGGTTAGCCCGCAAAACCACTAAGGTTCTTGATTAGCCCGGAAAACCAAGGGAGGTTGTTGGTTAGCCTTGTGAAAACCAATTAAGTTCTTGGTTAGCCCGTAAAACCAAGTGAGGTTGTGACTTGTGAGCCTTGTGAAAACAAGTCGGGTTTTGATTAGTGAGCCCAGAAAACTAATCGACTGTAATCGATTGAGATTATAGTGAATTCCCAAGAGATCTTGGAGAGTGGATGTAGGTGCCTTGGAGTGCACCGAACCACTATATATTATTGTGTTTGTGCTTGCTTCTTTAATGCTTATTTACTCTTGTGCATTTACTTTATTAATTCCGTTGCATATAATTTTCAATCACACAAACACTTTGCCAAAACATAAGCATTGAATTGATCGAGCACATACTTCATTTAGTTTATTATAAATAGTTTGAAAGTTTTATAAAACCCAATTCACCCCCCCTCTTAGGTTGCATCATCTCTAGGCAACATTATCGTTAATAGTTGACACAAATTCTAAGGCTTTCTCGACAAACAGTACTAACGACTAGCTTAATTGTCGCTAAAAAAGTATTACCGACATCATAGCATATTAGCGATGGGATTAGACATCACTAAAAAGTGGTTAATATACCCCCGGTATTCTTTTTTTTTCTCATTCTCACTTAGCTATTGGTCTTCCCTCTCCCCCTTCCCTCCCATGGGTTGTTGGTCTTTCCTCTTCCCCTTCTATCTCTCGCTTGTACCCCTTCACCGGTGCCTATCCTTAGACGTTTGCTGGTGTACAGTGCGTCGTTGTCCCATGGCTGTCCCTCGCTTCATACCCCTTTGCCAATGCTTATTATCCTTGGATGTTTGTCAGCATATAGTGCATCACCGTCCCATGGCTCCATCCTTCGCTTGCACCCCATCGTCAGCACCTCTCCTTGAATGTCCAACCGCTCTCCTCCCTTTTTAACAGCCATCGAGCTCTTCTCCTCCCTTGTTTATCGCCACTGAGCCTACCTTCGTGCTCTCTTTTCTCCTTTTCACTATCGTCGAGCCTCTCCTCTCATCTCCTATCCTTCATCGCCACCTAGCTTCTCCTCCACTTCCTTTTTCACCACTACCAAGCCTCCACTTCCTTTTTCACCATCGCCGAGCCTCTCCTCTCCTCTCCTTTTCATGCCTCCCCTCCTTCATCTGGGGCCTCTTCTTTATGCTTTCACCACCGTCATGCCACTACCAGTGCCTGTACCTATAATAAGGTCCCAAGCTCCCTGCTCCTTGCATCTCTCCTTCCCGCTTGTATACTTGCCGAGCTCCCATGCTCTCTTATTTTCTTCTATTGTCAGTCATCGATATCCTTACTCCACTTCTCTCTGATGACCGTCTCCATGCATAGCCAAAATATACATTAACTTTTATTTTTTTATATTTTATTTCATATTTTAGCTTTTTTTTGCTTTGTTGCATTCTAATCGCCTTACCATAATTCTTTCTTTTATTTGATTGCAGTTTTTCCTCTATATGATAAATTGATCATGATATTTGGATATGTTTATATTTTTTATTTTTATTTTAATATATTTTATAATTTTTTTAAGTATTTTTTATAAAATTTTATTTGATTTTTGTCCTTCAATCCTGGTGATAAAAATTTTAAGATAGTCTATGAGAGTACTGACACCAGGTTGTTGTTCCAGATTAGTGGAACAACAATCACTCATTTTCAAGATCTTGGTACATACATGAAGTATAAACGATGGCTCTGGTACCATCATTAAAAATTAATAATTTTTATATTAATAAAATTTAATTTATTAATTTATTAATTTATTAAGTAGTTGATATTTATTAATTTAATAAATTATATACATATTTATTTATTTAAGAAATTAAATATTTATTTATTTAATTAGTTGTTTATTTAATGAATTAGATGATTATTTAATTATTTAGTTATTTATTTATTTAATTAAATGATGTCTTAACTAATTAGATGTTTATTTAATTTGTTAGTTATTTAATTAATTAATTAGATGTTTACTTAATTAATTAGATGATTATTTGATTATTTAGTTGTTCACTTAATTAATTAGTTGTTCATTTTATTAATTAGTTATTCATTTTATTAATTAGATGATCATTTAATTAATTAGTTGATCATTTAATTAATTAATTCATTCATTCATTCATTAGTTAGATGTTTATTTATTGATTAGATATTTATTTATTAATTTAGATAATTAGTTATTTAATTATTTATTTATTTTATTAATTAGTTATTTATTTAATTATTTAGATCTTTATTTGATTAAATAATTAATTAATTAAGTGTGTATGGATATATGTCTTTAATGTATGAGATTCGGATCTCGGTATGTGGGTAGAGTTGGAATTGGGTTATGTAAACTAGTTAGATTATGTATTGGACTAGCTACAATTATGGAAGGCCATATACTAGTCTAGGAGAACAGGTTATTTATTTAATTAAATAATTAAATAATTAATAGTTATTATTTTAATTAATTATTTGTTAATTAATTAGTTATTTATGTAATTGCTTAGTTAGTTGTTATGTGAATAGGTGTTTATTTTTTCAAAATTTGCATGACATAGAACCATAAACCCATCAATTGATAATATATATATTCTACGACATTTGTATATTTATATATTTTTATACGGTGGAAGAATTATATATATTGGTCAATTGATTATCCAGTTTAAATAGTTTAGAAGTTGTAAATAATTTTACAGGTAATAGTAATGAAATAGCATACTGAGGGTTCGATAAAAATTTTGGATAGCAATTTTTCTTAATTTTCCTTACACATCTTCAGTCATGTAACGAGAACTAAGAGAAAATGCTAACAAATTTTTTATCCAGTCTCTATTACATATTGTTTGATTACTGTAATTGATTTATATAATTAATATAATTTCTAAATGAGATAAGACTTTATCTAAGTTGGTGATATGATACATTAAATGATATGAGAAGGTTGCTGAGATATTGAGTTCGTATCCCATCATTAAAAACCAAACTTTGAAGAATTAGAATGACCTGAGGTGATATTCTGGATGTGAGGTACAAGAGCTTAGATATTTATGTAGAGGTCATTGTAGTTGAGATGTGCTCAGACTTACAAATATCATCCAAGAAAAGATAGATAGGGTTTCGAAAAAGAGTACTTGAACAAGAATATAATTTTTGCAATGGAGAGGTACATGATTATTTCGCTGGAGATGAAGCATGGGGAGTCATAGGTCTAAAAGTTTATTGCAAGCGAGGAGCAACACTTGTTGGCCTCTTCAGATGGCTAATATCTTTTAGATTTTTCATTTGATTCTTCTTCCACTTCTTCCTCTTCTTCCTCTTTTTTCTTGTCATTCCTTTTTAGGATAGAAAAAATCTATCCAAGAAGGAAAAGAATAGAAGGAAGGGAAATAAGATGTAGAGGAGGATGAATAATCGAATGAAAAATTTAAAGAGTACCAAATATTTGAAGAGTTTGATAGGTAGTGCTCTACACTTGCCTTGAACTTTTGGATCTCTGATTTATTATGCTTTACCTCCTGCAAAGCATTCAAGTATATCTTTATCATAAAGATTTTGTTCATACTTAAGTATTCTTATATGAATCTTCACATTTCCTTTCTTGGACTTCACTTATGACTCTGAGCATCTCTTAGTGACGGCCTCTATCTAGATTTTAAAGACTTTATATCTCATATCTGGAATTATTCTGCAATTATTTTTATTTTTTCAAGTTTTGTCTTTAATGATGGAATAAATATTTTGTATCCCCGTAACCTTATCATACCATTTTTTTTTTTTGTATTATCTTTAATCATTTTAAGTACTTGTATTACTATGTTAAATGATAAAATAATTAGTAAGTATTGTCTTGTATTTATATATGCAAAATTTTTGGATAGTGTATAATGGATCATATTTGGATGGACTGTCGATTAGTCAATAGGATGATTTCTATTGAATATAAGGAGGGTATCAAATACTTTTATAATTATACTTTTAGAAATATGGTACTCTTATTTGAAGAACGAGCTCATCGTCCTTGCAACAAATGTGTCAATAGGGAAATACATGATAGGGATACAATAGTCATTCATTTATGTAAGAGTGGATTTATGCCAAACTATAAGCATTGGTACCTGCATGGGAAGATATGAGAGATAATTGCAATGGTTAGAAATCAGCAGCACAGGTACACAGATAGAATGGTCGATATGATTTTGGATATAGCTGGTCTTGAATTTGACTAGGATACGGAGAACGATCTAGAAGTTGATAGTAATGATTTTTATCGTATACTAAAGGATGCTGATAAACTATTGTGACGGAATATGAAACATATACCATACTATCAACTGTATCAGAGTTATTGAATTTAAAGACTGAGTTTAATATGATGGTTAATTATTACGATAGGATGGTAGCAATAATAAAGAAGATGCTATCAAAGGAGAAGAAGCTTGTTGGAAGTTTCTATGCTTTCAAAAAAATAGTAAAAGGATTAGGCATGGGATAGTAGAAGATAAATGCATGCCACAATGATTGCATGCTTTTCTATAAAGGGTTAGCATGGGATATGAGAAGATAGATGCATGCTGTAATGATTGTATGCTTTTCTACAAGGAGGATAAAATGAAGAGTTCATATAATGTATGTGGTGAAAGCCAATTTAAGTCAAAGCAAGAGTGCAGAAATCAGAATGACATACTATATAAAATTCTTTGATACCTTCCCCTCCTAGGCTTTAGAGGCTTTACTTATCCAGAAGTACTGCAGGATATATGCGATGGTACAAAGAAGGGATTTATAGGAACACCAATATAATGTGTCATCCGTTGGCAGTGAGGCATGGAAGAAATTTGATGCTTGTCATCTTTTATTTACTCAGGAATCATGCAATATTTGACTTGGTCTATTTACATATGAATTTATACCATTTAGCCATATAGCAGCCTCTTATTCATGTTAGCCAGTCTTTATTACTCTGTACAATCTACTACCTAGGATGTGTATGAAAAAAATATAATATCTTTCTTACATTAATCATTCCTGGACCATGACATCCTAGTAGAAATATTGATGTATATCTGAGGCCTTTTGTTGATAAGCTGAAATGCTTATAGTCCAATGACACACATACTTATAATACATCGAAGAAACATAATTTTGTAATGATAGCTGCACTGATGTGGACTGTTAGAAATTTTCCTACTTATGGAATGCTATCGAGATGAGCACTCATAAAAAGCTAGCATATCCATATTGCATAGAGAATACAAAATTATTTCAGCTTCATCATGGTCGTAAGCTCTGTGGTTTGATTATCATCATCAATTTCTTTCAAAGCATCATCTCTTTCGAAAGTAGCAGGACAATTTTAGGAGAAATAAAATAGAGAAGGACGGTACACCCCTGCACCTTAGTAGTATGGAAGTATTTCGTAGGGTATCCTAAGTTGACAAAATATAATTTGGCATACTATTTGACAAGCAGAAATCTCAAAAATTTAGAAGAACTCATAACTAGATGAAGCACAGCATCTTATGGGAGTTGCTATATTGGTATACCAATTTGATTTGGCATAATCTTGACATCATGCACATTGAAAAGAATGTATTAAATAATATTTTCTACACTGTTATAGATGTCAAGGAAAAGATGAAGGACAATCCAAAGGCCCGAGTAGATATGCAGAATATATACAAATTCCTCTATTAGAGCTAGTTGAAATGTCACCTGAAAAATTTTTGAAGTCTAAAACATCTTACACCTTAACAAGATAGCAGTTGAAAAATGTATGCGAGTGGTGTAAAAATTTTAAATTTCTAGATGGTTATGCAAATAATCTAGCTCAATGTATCAATATCAAAGATTACAAGTTCTATGGGTTAAAGAGCCATGACTGCCATGTCTTCGTATAATGATTATTACTATTGGCTTGACATGCTCTCCTTCCAAACTCTATATGGAGTTATTTGACTAAGCTTAGTCTTTTTTTCATAGATATTTGTACTACCAAAATATCCGCCGACCACATCTCCAGTCTTGATGCTAGCATTGTAGAAACAATATGCAAATTAGAAAAGACATTCCTTTCTAGCTTCTTCAACTTCATGAAGTGCTTCAGATTTATCTAGCATATGAAACTAGAGTGGGGGAACCCGTGTAGTACAGGATGATGTATCCATTTAAAAGATATATGCACAATCTTAAAAAAATATTGAAAAACAAGATCAAAGTTGAAGGTTTATTATAGAGGCTTTATAATAAAAAATAAATAAATTTTAGTCGACACTACTTTAATGCCAATGTGTAGATAAAGTTGACTCAAGTTGGCCAAAATGATGATAGTGGTGAGGGATTAGAGCAAGATATCTCAATATTTGCATATCTTGCTTTTGAATTTGGCTGTAAGGTTCACCAGATTTTAACTAATGTTAAATTTTGATAGGCATAGACATATATTTTACTAAACTACGGTGAGGTCAATTCATATATTCAATAAGTGTCTATTATAATCCAAGCTTTTTAATCATTTATTATTGTATACTAATTTTATGCATGTTTAGAAATTATGATCGAATATTAAGATGAGACAACATGAAAATAAATGAGCAAGAAAATTCTACATGGCGCTCACAAAATTTTGCATATTAGTTCCATAAATTAGTAAGCATCCATTGACATTTCATCCATTTTAGTTTGTTTCAATTTATTCTTTTTATACAATGCAAGTTGTGCAAGAAGGGGATTCTGTTTCTAAAAGGCTAAGACCATTAACTTATGTGATAGGAAAATACGTGACATATTACAATGACTATAATGTTAATGATTTTAAATTTCACACTCGTAAATATGGATATCATAAAAGTATAATGAACAGTGGTATGTATAAAGGGCAATTGGAGGGAAGGGTCAGAGAGTGACTACTATAAAATCCTTAAAAAATGATCAAGTTAATATACATTGGAGATAATAGTGCCATTCTATTTAAGTACCAATAATTTAATAATAACAATGGTATGAAGGTTGATCCACAGCATGAATTTATTGAAATCAAATATGGATCAAAAACATATATCGACAAGCCATTTGTGCTAGGTCAACAAGTTGCTCAAGTATATTATACTCTTTCTTCATCAAAGAAAAGAGAAAGAAAAGATTTGTGGGCTGTATATAAAATTTAGTCTCGGACCATTCATTACGAGCTCGATGAAGAAGAAAAAGAGTCTAATTTACTAGAATACTTTCAGGAGGATGAAATATTAGGAGTTCACTAGTCCTACATTGATTTAGAGTTGGATGTTTCAGAAATTCTCCTACATAATGACCTGCATAAGGAAATAGATCATATTGAGTGTGTTTTAAGGGCCAAATATATTTAAGAAGGGGAAGAAGAGGAAGATGATGAAGCAATGGAAGGGGGGATAAAGAAGAAATAGAAAAAGAGAATGATTCAAAAGAAAAATCTAAAAGGTATTGATCATCTGAAGAGGCCGATGAGTAGTACTATATATATAATCTTTGAATCATTTTAAATGCTTGTTTTCATGCATTTTAAGTCTTTCATTACCTACACCCATAATTGAATAATTAATTTGATGAATCTATTTATTTTTATTTTCAAGGATTATATATCATGTCTTCTAGAGATCATAGCCGTACCAGTCGAGGATAGAGCTCTCAAGAAAAGAGCGATCATGATGCCAGCTCTCATGGTTCAACACCACTCATGCCATATGATAAACTCTTAAATTTTAGATATATATTCATTTTATATTATTTTATGATTTATCATCTAATATAATATTCTTTATTTTAGATGTTCTCCTATCAAGTTTGGAGGATATGAGATCACCAATAACCCTACAGTCACAAGCTACAGAGATCAACTCATATCAAACTCGGCATTGTGGTCAAGGACCCACCCAACTTGCAACACCTCTGATTCATCCAAAGGATAGATAGTTCATCCATGTCTAGAGCCACTTGTAAGTATTACATTTTCATATTAATATGTTTAAAATCTAATCATTTTAGAGTTAACGTTTATTATTAAATTTTAAATTTGCAGGACACTTAAAGAACCTAGAGTTTCTCAAGTAGTTACTAAGATCATTTATCGATTGATGCTAGGATCGATGAACTAGTTCTCCATTTAACCATTGGGGGCTCAAGTTTTAACCTAGCAAATGTTCCTGGTAAGTCATGAGTTTAATTTTTAAAATTATGAAATGATTGTATTTTATTTAATTAACCCTGTTGCTACTAGATCACTTGCCTTCAAAGCCTTGGCATCGCCGGTCATCCCACTAGCTTCTCCAGTTGGATGAGGTCCTTCTCCTGGGTGCTCCTCATAGATGGAGACCTGCAAGAAAACTCGAGCTGGGGGTACCGACGAGGACACTCCGACGCTCAAGTTAGTGGCATAATTTGGGAAACAGCCAGAGCTGAGAAAGAAGATGGCCTGAGAGCTAAAAATAAGCATGTGGTAGCTTGTGTCTTACCTTGGCCGGCGGTCCCTCTTACCTATTTATGAAATTACTTCACGTAACTGCCTATCATTTGGAAAGATGGCATCTTCTTGCAGGGGGTGCAGGTGGTGTGCTACAGAGCCTGCCCCTGGTGGAGCGATCCCCTACAAAAGGCACAAGTGGTATGCCACATGGCCTAGAGCCTCGGTAAAGCACTCCTCCTACAAGGGGTGCGAATGGCATGCTACAGGGCTTGGAGCACTCCTCTGGCAAGGGGTGCAGGTGGCGTACCGTACGATTTGGAGCCCCAGTGGAGCATATGCCTTCACGAGAGTTGCAGCAAGTCTGGCGGAGATGGTGACATCATGCCCCTACATCACCATCCAGGCCCCTCTCACCCCTTGCAACAGATTCTGGTAGAGTGTCAGGATTCTATCTCCTGTCTCTTTTATTTAGATATTATCTACCATGAGCCATAGAAAAAGTCTTGCTAAGCCTGTGGAGCTCTAGTAGACATACTCTAGTAGGCCTGTGGGGCTCTGATAGGCCTGAGAGGTTTTAGTAGACCTGTGACGCTTTGATAGGCCTATGAGGTTCTAGAAAACCTATGAAGATCTGATAGGCCTGTGAGATTCTAATAGCCTAGGAACTCTGCTCAGCCTGGGAGCTCTAGTCGGCTTAGGAGCTCTACTCGACCTCGGAGCTCTACTCAGCTAGGGAGCTCTACTCTTCCTGGAGCTCTACCCTGCCAGGACCTCTACTCGACCAGGAGCTTTACTCAGCTTGAAGCTCTACTCGGCTTGGAGCTCTACTCTTCTAGGAGCTCTACTTGGCCAGAAGCTCTACTCTCCTAGGAGCTCTACTCGACTAAGAGCCCTATTCGATGAGGAGCTTTACTCAACCAGGAAGCTTTACTCAGCTAGGAGCTCTACTCGGCTAGGAGCTCTACTCTGCTAGGAGCTTTACTCTATTAGGAGCGTTACTTGGCTAGGAGATCTACTTGACCAGGAGCTCTACTTAGCCATGGAGCTCTACTTGGCCAGGAGCTCTACTGGCTAGGAGCTCTACTCGATCGAGACACGGCCCACGGATGCCACGTTAGTAGCTAGCCACATCAAAGACTTGCTACCTTGGATGTGCTTTGTCTTTGCCAATCAGACCTTGTAATAATGTTGGGGCCGAATAGATCTACTATCATTGCATAACAGATGCGCCCCACTTCTTAAGTCCAAAATGTTTCTATCTTTGACTTTTACTGTATTGGATGAAGGAAGTAATGTTACCTATTTGGCCTTGAGCTATAGTAGACTTTGTATTGACTGCAAGGAGTCGATCATTGAGTGGAAACTAACTTGTCAGAAGTTGGTCGTGAAACTTTAAGAGCCTATTGATGGGGATGAAAGCATAGAGTCATGGCTGTCTTCACCATTACTAATTGCTTCTAATCAGATAGAAGGCAGTGGTACTGAGACTTGTTTGTTTGTACTTCGACCTATAGCTAGTTGGCCGGATGAAAGATGATGATGTGGAGTGATGGTACTGGTAGACTCGGTGAGCCCTGGGGCCACGTCAGTCACTCCGGGCATCATCGAATGCCTCATCTCAGAACACTCCTAGCGGTCGGATAGTCTTACCGCTTCTTCTTTCTTTTGGCACCTATCGTCAGGCCAGACGACAGGCGACAGGGTAGTGGAATGGTTCCTCTAGAGGGGGGCAACTCTCAGGGGTGCCCCACCAGCTTTACCTACTTCTGAGCTAGCAAAGGTGGGCCTGGGACAAGAGAGGTAGACTCGGGTGTCATAGAGCAGGCTGCCCAAAAGGACAGTGCTATAGAGCACCTCGTCCCTTTCTACCAAATGTAGGATCCGATGGATGAGTACGGGGCTATGGAGCTTCTGGCTTTCTTCATCGAACCTGAGGTCCGATGGATAAGTGCAGGGCTATGAAGCTTCCCGGCTTTCTTCACCAGACCCAGGGTCCGACGGATGAGTGCGGGGCTTTGGAGCTTCTCGGCTTTCTTCACCAGACCTGGGGCCTAACGGATGAGTGCAGGGCTATGGAGCTTCCCAGCTTTTTTCATCAAACCTGGGGCTCGATGGATGTGTGCGAGTGCTGTGGAGCAAGCCGTTTGTGCCAAGTGCGAGAAAGGTGAGGTTGGTGAGGTGTGCGGCTCGGTCACACACACACATGACTAGGTGCATGGTTAACAAGGCTAAAATTTCAGCACCCCTCAGAGCCCTTGAAGAAGGCATGGATGTTGCCGAAGTTGCCCCCCAGAGATAGTGACCCAGTCAGGGTCCTCCTAGTCAGATTACTGGGGATCTTAGTGGTGGAGGTCTTCTCCATGCTCGCTGTAGTGTTCTCCCACTATGTGCTGCTAGCATAGGCATGGCCGTCACAAACTCCAGCTAGCGAAGGTGTGCCATTGCGAGTGTGGGTAGAGGTGAGGTCTAGAAGGCTTCGACAGACGGAGGCTTTGCCTCGCAAGCTTTGAGAGGCAGAGGTGAGGCCATCATGAACTTCGACTGGTGGAGGAATGACCATCGCGAGCTCCTGCTAGCGAAGACATGAGTATTACATGCTGTGTATAGAGTAACAGGTTCTCCTCCTTCCACCTTATTATCTTCTTGTTGGGTTTTGAAGGGGACATAGGAGAGCCGACATCAAGCAGCCTCCTCCAAGAAACTCTGCAAGCGGCAAGCGATGGTGAGCCCTCATGGGTTCTGGCAGACTGCGGCAAGACTTGACAAGCTCCGGTGGGCAGAAAAGTTGCTCTTGCTGTTGTTTGTGATGCCCAAGTTCTCTTTAAGGGACTACAATATGGTTTTATATTATAAAGATAATGAGAAAAGAGAGTTATCTAGTAGGCTCTAATTATATGGATAATTAAGAGCATGTTACTTTCCTGAGAAAGCAATTAAGTAAAATTAAATTCATTGATCACGATTATTAAGGGAGGATAAAGTTCTACCACATAAGGTGACAAGAACTCCATTCATAGGGAAATGCATAGAGTTGGGTCTAGCTAGAAAGCATCATGAAAAGTTGAAGGTATTTGAAAAAACCACGAACATGAACCCCCTTCTCAATTATCATTAAATCCTTTTTATAAAAAAACTCCATGCGGCTAACCACCCATGGCTTTGGCGTTGGTTTGAATCTTCCCTGCTGTTCAATAAAGACACCACCAACATTCCCTTTCTCCATCGGCTTCGGTACATTCTTCGCCTAATCTCATGGAAGATCGAAGATGGCACATCAGAAGGTGGCATCTCCTAAAGGTAATCCCGTCTCCAGCGTGCCGCCATGTTGAAGGTGATGACGCTCCTTCACAGCTCAAGATCTTTCTTCGAGATCACTCCTTAGATCCCCAAGAGGGAGCACTTATGCTCCCAGTCTGCCCCCCAACTCGGAGATGGCTACTATTGTTCTGCTAGTTGAAGAGCTTTGATCTCTAGTCTTTGCCATGATCCTCTCAACTCCTGAATCTTTTTCCCTACTTGGCATGCCAATATGTTGCTACAGATCACTAACCCCCGGAGCCTTGGCATCACCTGTCATCCTGCTAGCTTCTCCAATTGAATGAGGTCTTTCTCCCAGGCACTCCTCACAGACAGAGACCTACAAGAAATCCCAGACCGAAGATACCGACAGGGATACTTCGATGCTCAAGTCAATGGCATGATTTGGACAATAGCTAGAGTTGAGAAAGAAGATGGCCTGAGAGCCAAAAATGAGCATATGGTAGCTTTCATCTTACCTTAGCCGAAGGTCTCTCTTACCTATTTATGAAATTACTCCGCGTAACTGCCTATCATTTGGGGAGATGGCATCTTCTTGCAGGGGGCGCAAGCGGCATGCTACAGAACCTGCCCTCTGGTGAAGCGATCCTTTGTGAAAGGTACAGGTGGTATACCATAGGGTCTGGAGCCCTGGTAGAGCACTCTTCCTGCAGGGGGTACAGATGGCGTGCTACAGGGCCTAGAACCCTGGTGGAGCACTCCTCTGGCAGGGGGTGTGAGTGGCATGCCATAGGGTTTGGAGCCCTGGTGGAGCACACACCTTCACAAGAGTTACAGCAAGTACAGCGGAAATGGCAACATTGCGCCCCTGCATCACCATCTATGTCCCTCTTGCCCCTTGCAACAGATTTTGATAGAGTATCAGGATCCTGTCTTCTGTATCTTTTATTGAAATATTGTCTACCATGAGCAACAGAAAAAGCCATGCTAAGCCTATGGGGCTCTAGTAGACCTGCTCTAGTAGGCTTGTGAGGCTTTAATAAGCCTGAGAGATTTTAGTAGACCTGTGAGGCTTTGATAGGCTATGAGGTTTTAGAAGATCTGTGAGATTTTAGAAGATCTGTGAGGTTTTAAAAGATCTATGAGGCTTTGATAAGCCTATGAGGTTCTAGCAGACCTAGGAACTCTGTTTGGTCTGAGAGCTCTGCTCAACCTGGGAGCTCTAGTCGGATTGGGAGTTCTGCTTGACCTAGAAGCTCTACTTAGCCAGGGAGCTCTACTCGACCAGGAGCTCTATTATGTTAGGAGCTCTACTTGATCAGGAACTCTACTCTTTCAAGAGCTCTACTCGGCCAGGAGCTCTACTCTGTCAGGAGCTCTACTCGGCCTAGAGCTCTACTTTGCCAGGAGCTCTACTTGGCCAGGAGCCTTACTCTACCAAGAGCTCTACTCAGCCAGGAGCTTTACTCTGCCAGGAGCTCTACTCTACCAGGAGCTATATTTGGCCATGAAACTCACTCAACCAGAAGCTCTACTCGGCTAGGGAGCTCTACTCTGCCAGGATCTCTACTTGGCTAGGAGCTCTATTCAACCAGGAGCTCTACTCGGCTAGGAGCTCTACTCAACCAAGATACGACTCACGGATGCCATGTCAGTAGCTAGCCACACCAAAGCTTGGTACCTTGGATGTGCTTTGTCTTTGCCAATCAGACCTTGTAATCATGTCGGGCCGAATAGATCTACTATCATTGCTATGACAAACCCCAAGCTTACTTTTATTTGCAAAAGTATTACTAATTTGACACTCCTTATATTGAGAAGATTGGTCGTTTGATTTTCGAGGAGGTGGCCATATATCGATTTCGGGATGGGCTGCACGATCTCAAGTAGAGAGCGACAAAGTATATCGATTTCAAGTCATCATCAAATTGGGGAACTTTTATGGATCACTAGATGCAGGCAGACATGTGGGAGGTTGTTTGCAATATATGAAGCACTAAGGAGTATTCCATTAGGCGATAGAGGGCACGACATAATCATACCGCTTGGCATGTTTCGATCAAGCATACCGATAGCTCTGTTGGCACACATGTAGTAGCTAACAAATTGGTAAGAATTTTATGCATAATTATATTAATTAATTTTAATTTTAATTAAAGTTATATATATTAATTAAATTATTTTTATTATTTATTTATTATAGACATGGCGGTTGAATCATGTACCAGGATAACTACAGTTATGAGAGGCCACACATCGATCCAAAAGGACTAATGATTATTTAGATAAGAAATCTCGACATATCATGATAAAAACTTAAAAGTATTAATTTTTATATATACTGAAATGTATAATTAGACTATCAATTTATAAAATATATAGGTAGAATATGCAGAGTAGTCATAGCGCGGTATGGTGAAGATCCATCCTTTTAATCCCTTTTGACCTTGAGGGATAGCTCAAGGTCATAGGTGGGATGAGTAGGAGATGGATCCTCGAATTCGGTCATAGCTTCAACCCTCTAGCATCTCGGCACTCTTCAGCTTCCTCTTCTCAAGCTTTGATGATCCAGATGTGGAGTAATGCATATGTTGACAATATTCAACAATCTCAGTACCTTTAGGATACCATTCGTGATATGGTCATAGAGCTTTTCTAAGACCCATGTTTGCACAATTAGTTGACCTCATTTTCGCAGCATGTAAGTTTAATAATATTTTTAAAAATTTTTATATTTACAAATTTATTAATAATATTTTATCTTTTCATTATAAAATGTTGAGATATCTGCTTCTCATCCACCGGTACCAGTTGCTGGAGAGGAGGAGAACGATGACGTAGATCTTATTTAATTTTTTTGTTTTGATATTATCTATTTATTTTTTAGCGGTGTAAATTTATGAAATTATAAAATTTTATACTTATTAATTATATTTTTGCCATGATATAATTGTGATTATTAATTATTATTTTATTTTTAATATTATTTAAAAATTCTAAATATTTGTCATTATCATTAAAATTATTTTTTAAAAAATTAATTACTTTTAAAAAAGAAAATACTATTACTAACGGTATTAGCGATAATAGTGCCTTTGCTAGAAAGCTATTATCAACGGCACTCTACACCGACAAGATTTATTTGTCGCTATACTTTATTTAATTATTTTTTAAAAAATTATTAGCAATAGCATTAGCAATGGTGTAGTCATCACTAATAATCTATTATCGATGACTTTTTTTCCAATAGAATTTTTTGGTTGCTAATAAATTTTATAAATTATTTTTAAGAAATTAAGACATTATTAGTGATGGAACTTTTCCGTCTCTAATACTGTCGCTAATAATCCTAATTAGTGGTGGCATTGGGCCCCATCACGAATAAGGGTCCTTTATAATCGGGACTTATCCACCAACTTATTAGTAACGACGTGTCATCACTAATTATATTAATAATGGCAAATCGACGGTTAGTGATAGTATTAACCACCACTAATACTTATTTTTTTTATAGTGATTGGAGCGCTCATTCCTATTCTCATTCCAGAGTTCAACTCTCTCCTATCAAGCATACCCTTGGTGTTCAGAAATATAGAAACATTAAAGTAAAGTCAGATTCAAAAGTGGTGTCAAATCTCCAAATTTGCATTATAATAGTAGAGATAGAGATGCACACTTCTTAGTTATATGTAAGCAACGAGACTATTAAACCTACAAGTTCATGCTGCATTAAACCTCAACATCAATATATCTTTCATCTAATATTTTCTTGTGAAGACCAGCATAAGCATATATTTAGCTTCACATTAATTTTTTATAAATAAATCTTGAATACTTAAGAGTAAGAAACTTAAATAATACTTTCCGATTAATCTTTTTTTGATGAGATCTTGAATTGTTATATTTTCCATGGCTAGCAATTAGTGCCCGTGGCATTGCCTAATGTCAAATTGGGAACATATGGTAAAGAAGTTAATTCTTGTTAATTATTTGATATTTCCATCAACCTGATTCTTGTTGATTGTGGATCCTAAACCTTTCAAGTTCTATTTCACCAGGTAGGGGGCAAAATTTTTCGAGTGTGAATGTTGGTGAGAGTAGGAGACCGGGGATCCATCATCAACCCAATCCCAGTCTTTTATAAGACCCGAATAATTTTAAGCATCCATTTTCAAAGAGGAGCTACGGCTATATTAAATAACATCGAAAGAAGTACTGGATTGCAAGTTTATCTCCATATGTAGCCATATAAAATTCCTACAGCTCAGGTATGTTGCAAATATTGACTTATTTTAACGGCTACAGTAACATGATTTTATAAACCTGGACATCCCACTCAATGTAAGATACCCACATAATGAAGCCTACTACAATTAACATACAAACCTAAACTTCTGAAAAAAATTAAAATCGACAAAATTGCAAACATGTATACACTTCATACTAAAGTTTGCAGTTCCAAAATTCTTTTGAGTCATGTACAGCCGACATCAAAATAATATTGCATTTTGATTACTTTAAAACTTTACCCAAGTTGGAGGATTATTATTGTGTTTATGCACCAATCTAGTCTTTTGCAACAGTGGGTCTGTCGGCCGAAGGCAAGTCGGTTTCCAACTTGACATTTTCCTTTTGGTGTTAATAGTCAGGGTGCATGCGGGAGTCATAATGTTAGGAAAGTATGCAACAAAGAATTTTAGGCGGAGGAAGGTCTGGTTTCAAACTGATAGCTTTATCCATGCAAAGACGACACCCTCACGTTCTCCTCTGTTTTTTTTTTTTTAATCAAAGGGCTGTTTCAGGTTCGAATGTTCCCGAGTTTTTACCTCTTTATTATTATTATTATTATTATTATTATTATTTATTTATTATTTTTTTATTTTTTTTTTTTTTTTTTTTTTATAGATGATCACACCATTCTAGTATAAGTATAATTAAAAAGGCAAGCCTTGCCGTGTTGCCAAGCCTAGCCTTTAGCATGCTTAACATAGGATAGAACAGAATTATGAAAAGAATTTCTAATATGATGAAGGAGTGGATGGATCTTCTTGCTTCATCTCATCCAGGATCCAGTCAATGATAATGACAGAATCTTTCTATAAAACTTGTTTTTGCTTGTAGTTTTTGTCCGATGTAGGTGATGCCTATCCAGATGGTTCAAAGCTTGGCTAATGGAGCAGGAGGCCGGAATAACTGGGAAATGTTCCAAAGTTTGACAGAGCTATAGCGTGAAGGGTCGCGTGATGTTGGAGTTTTTTAACCTTTTCCAACAGGTGGAAAGGGCAAAGTTACAACCCGTAAATGTTATTTTTTTTAAAAAAAAAAGGACAAAGTTATGGCTCACCAGTGTTGAGAACAAAGCTAAGATTCTTAGCTGGGACTTTGCATGCAGGATGTGGCCATAAGAAAGACCCCTTTCCGCCTTGTCTCAAAAGGAATCAATTCTTAAGTTAGTTCCATATTTTACATAAACATCACTAAATTAATCTCCCAAGATTTAGTCTTAAACTTTTTCTGCATGTTGCCATGGTCTACCCTGCAACTTTTATTTGATTTGACCCATAAAGCACCCACCTGGAATCTCATATGACCAAATACTTGAGTGTGTGAACATGGGAGAAACGAAAGTGGGGGAGCAATTAGGTCGGGTAAAATGTAAATATCCATCAATCCAAACCCGGCCTCATTGTTAAGTGGATCAAAAATTTAAATTCAGACCTGATTATTTTATAAATAAATAATCTAATCCAATCTCCGATTAAGTTAAAAAAAAAAAAGCATCGATATAATTATTTACAACTTTTTATACTGAGAATTTGCCTCCTTTTGGACTGGGAAAAGAGAACATCACTTCATACTCTCAGTTTTATTGCAATTGGATGTGACATGAACTTCCTGTCTTGGACCACATTCTCCACACATTTCCACTAATCTATAATTTATCATATTTCTCAAAATAAATAGTTAACAAGAGTGCAGCAACCAAATGTGAAAGCGTACTTATCAAATGATGGAAAAAAAAGTATATTTTGAATAAAATTTATATCTAGACAAGCATCACCATAAACTTAAACATGCTTAATCTACAGAAACAGGAGAAGCCCAGTGCAAGAAACTTTTTTTTATTTTTAAAAAAAAAAAAAAAAATGTTAAACTACTGCAAATGTACATCCATGCATCTATTTTTTATGATGATACATTTCCTCAGCATTATAGACCATGTTAAAGCCATACTCACCACCACAGTTAAAAAATAGAAGATGATGGCAATTTAAGGAAGAACCAAAAATTATGACTTTATATAGATCATTGGTATCTCAGTAGGGCAGAGACCAAATGGGAACTAATAATAAGTCAGATATTTGGAAAGCCTCCTGTTTAGATAAATTTTACCAAATAATGATTCCCATTTAGTACCTTTTTTATACATATCACTGCAATTTTCTGCAGCAAAGAGCGCATTTAGATACTCACTGAAATCAGCAGTCTAGCATGCAAGCATTAAAACCTTCCAAGTACATCATGTTGGCTCGGTGTAGCCAATGTTAAGGCTTTCATTGCATAACTAGTTTGAAACTTCAAACATGGCTCCAGCCTCAAGGGTTGATCCATGAATTATTGAAAAAAAATTTAACCTTTTTTGGGCAGTACTGCCGAAAGGGCTAGCAAAAGAGGTAGTTTACAAAAGCATTGAAATAGGTTGAAATTGAGGTCCTTTGTCCAAGGAATGTTTTACAAATGTCAAGCCTTAACAAAGTTATGAGTAAAAAAATCTGACAAATAGATTAGAAATTCTAACCTCTTAATAAGTATAGCTGTTTGGGTTCAGGCCAATTATTCAGACACCTGGATTGTAGACTGTTCATTTTACCATGTTAACAATAAACTTGGAAAATTAGCATGGAAAAGCTTGCTGAAATGTCAAAACATTACAATGTTGATCATTGTGAGATTCACCGTTGCTGCCACACAAGTTTAGAAAATAATTTATTTGCTAAAATTAACTTGAATATATATTATTTAAACAAATATATAAGAGTCTAGTGTACATTAAATACAAATGGAGGCCCCTAATCTTGTACACACCTTGGCAGCATGAGTCCAAGAGTTCTGCAACGATCACTAGAAAGAGGAGAAAGCCGTTCTTGAATGCAGTTCACAAGATTGACAGTTTCCTTGTTCCATTTTAAGGGTGGCCTTCTACAGCCCTGAAAATTTTATGTTTCAAAATTAGTGGATTAACTTAAGCCAAGATAAGTCTAATGTCAATCCTCTTACCTCAGAAGACCATAGATGGTCACCTGCTTTCCGAGGGATTATGTGGAAATGAGTCTGCAGTTATGATACATTGCATGAGATGCATCAGATAGATGAAAAATGTATTACAATTATAATGCTCTCATGTTTAAAATTGAATTTAATAATATCAACATACATGAAATATCACTTGTCCTGCAGCAGACCCATTGTTGACCAGCAAATTGAAAGAATCTGCAAAATTACATAACCATATCAAAGGAAAACCAAACTCTAAAAAACAAGCAATTGCTGGATATACAAGAGTATTCTGATCCAGGATAATCCATATATTTTTTACCCCTTAACCATTTTCTTAAGAAAATGGCTTCAGGAGGAGGCATTGCTTTTATTAAGAATTTGAAGAACTAGTTTGGCCAAAGCTGCTTATGCTAGGACATCAGTACCACTTGTGAATCTAAAGTTTTCACTAAGAATAGTTGGTCTACATAGTACCATATTTAAACACTATGGCATAGAAGAATAAGAGTGAGAAGAACAACCAGGAATGTAGTTCAAAGCAAAGAAGAAAAACCAAACAGAAAAAATTTTGTCCCTCAAGAGTTACAATACACAAAATCTGTCAGAGGGGAGATGGAAGAAATAGCTTGGAAAAAGGAAAAGAAAAGACTTTAGCCCTTAGGAAAGAAAAACAACTGATCACATAAAACATGACGTTAAACAATGTTAAAAGGAGACTGAAGAAGAGAATCAAAAGAGACCTCAAATCACCTGGTTGCAGTTTACATCCCGATATTGGAAAATTGTTAGGGCTTGTGGTTAGGCCAGGCCGATAACAAGAGATCTGAGTGGCTATGGTGGCTGTACTCTCAAAGGCCATACATAGAGGAAACTTTCTGAAGGATGATGGTAAGATCTAAACTGGTGCAGAGTCCCCTCCTTGAATGAAAACCAGAGTATGCACCCATCAAGGAAGGTGGATAATCCCTACCATCCTATGTTCTAAGTTCACAATATTCAGAAGAATCTTGTGTAGCTATTAAATAAAGAAAAGAACTGATGATACTGAAATTAATGATCTTCCCAATACTGGATAGCATGATTGAGTAGCCAAATTCTGGAAATTCGATAAGCTGTGTTGATGAAAGTATTTTAATTTACGAAGATGCAAGTTGCATGCAATGCTGGAGATTGGCTGATGATGAGCCAATATACCAACATATATCATGATCAATCTCCAGTGCACGGTGACACTGCAACAACATGATCACAACACCAAGCAACCATAGATGCTAAGTTGAATGGGTTGCAGGCATGCAATGAAAGTGCACTAATAAGAACAGATGTCAATATATTATAAAATATACATGTTGATCATGTACAAACCAAGTATATTGTTTGTTGTTACATTTGCCAGATGGGCCTCCCAGTGCCTGGGTGACCCTCACCAATGTGAGAAAGCATGATTCTTCACATGTACACGTGGGTGTGCATGCACATCTCTGTCCATTTGTATGCGAGCATGTATGTACACATGCATGCAATCTTTCTTTTCATTAGGTCCAATATGATGTATCCTGATTCACATTAGCATCCATTCCTCATGTGGCTTAATAAAACCAAACTGGATTACAAAAGGCAAATCACATTGCATTGGACAAGAGCAACGATAACTTTAACTGCTGAACAAGTGGTGCCAATAGGCCTTTAATTAAAACACCATATTTGAACCTCAAAGTCCAACAAATCTGACAACCAAGGAAGATTAGTAATAACTAAGTTCAATGACAAATATGTTATTATTCCCTTCTTACATAAGTTTACCGAAGATTCTAAAAATTATAATTTGTTTTTTAATTATTAACAAGTAATTATACAAAATGCACACTTTGAATTACTTTAAATTGGAATATCCATTTGATAACAATAAAACAAATTTGATAATGGAATGAAGCAGGTGAATGAAAGGATGATTGAGTAACTCTTATATTAACTCAAATGCCTAGGCAATCACTTGGGCTACATGCTATGTCCATTGTCAATGCTGCCTGGGCAGTTGGAGAACCATCAGCAAAATAATGAGGGTAATTACCAATAAAAACATTTCTTACACTCTTTACTGTGTTTGTAAAGAACTTAAAATTTTCTAGTCATTAGAATAAAATCCAAAGATTTGAATGCCAGAAGAGCAGTAATTCCCCACTTTGCCACTTGTCTTACCTCATCTAGAGGAATAATCAGACAGGATATTTTACATGGAAACCTTCATTCTCTATGTCTTCAAATATAAAGGAAGCAAACATATTAAAAATAGTAATCATAATCCCAACAGGAATCAAATTCTAACATAGCAAGCATCAGCTCAGACAGATATATTAAATTTGACCTACCACATTGTGTAGCTTTCATAATTGCATTGCTAAGAAATGGTATCTTGGAACACATGGCTGCTATTACCTGCATTTGAAATACTAAATGTGACCTGAACAATTCTGCTACAAGTATCCATTTTTAATTTCCTTTTTCCTTTATTGATGATTTTTAATTGCAGACTTATTGCAACAAGATCTTGGATCTAACCATGCAACGCATGTCAAGGAATGCAAGATGGTTCATGTATCAGAGGCTAAAAGAGTGGATTATATGTTATATAATATTAATTTCGAGAAGAGGGTTTAGAACAACAAAATCAAATAAAAAGATAGAAACTATCCATGAAGTACTGGCCAATAAAGAAAGAATTAAATTCAGTTATTAAATTCAGTTAAACAACATACAGTCATGACAATGGAAAACTATCTAACAAACAAATCCTAAACCAGTTTTATTTGAAATTATAATTTATTTCAGATGGAACCCAATATAAAAACAATTCTTAATAATGTATTTGTTGAGAAACAAGTATGAAAATTAAAATGGAGATTAACCAACAATTTTTTGTAGTTATCTACCCTGCAAACTTGTTAAGATACAGGAAAATGAACTACATATTATGATGTAGTTGATCTATAAATACTGACCCAGAATGTTGATTATCTAAAAAAAATTATGAATGCAAAGTTTATAGATTAAAAAAAAAAAACAAGTTGGCCTGTGGGAATAGCTTGATGCACCATCTCCCTTCAGCCCTTTGGGCCAAATGTGGCAAAAGGAAACAAAATCTATGAACCAACCCCATTGCCTCCACCCTCAAGAAGTTGATCGGGGAACATTAGCAAGCAAGACCCGAGATGCAGAGGGAGCTGGGGATAACATCAAGGGAACATTGGTTATCCCCGCGTGTACAAAAGCAACCAGTTGGACAGCAGAATAAGTGTCCTTTAGAATAAACCTCTTCACTCATCATCTCAGTTGATAAAACATTAGTTATAGGCAGTATGAACAAGGAGTTTGTCATAACTCTTCTAACAAATGATAAACCCTCCTTTCAGCAATAATTAGAAGTATAGCTTCATAGCAAGCATAAGAACATTTTTTCTATGGTCAATATGCAAGCTGCCACGATTGTTATAGCAGAATACCATAACTGCGGCACATAGGTCCTGTAGCAACCTATGCTGCAATGGCACATCAAAAAGCCTTACCCAATAATGTGATAACCAAGAAGTTAACACTGCATCAAACCACAGATGTCCCCGGTAGTATGCTTTCTCCCTAAAAGTCTCATATGCCAATCTAATGCATTTCATGATATGAATGCTCCTTAGGGAGGATAGATTTTGAAACTTTCATTTCCAAGTAGCTTAATATCTCAAATTTGAGAGAACTCATGGAGGAAAGAAAAGAAAGAATAGTTTGAGAGACTAGAACGAAAATCACATCTTGTGTGTGCAACATAAGTCAGAAGTGTAACTCAGATCACTCAAAATCAAGCTCTAGTGTCTCATTTTATAAATTAAAAATTTAACATCCAGAAGTCAAAAAAGAGCAGCAAAAGTCGATGTAGTTAGCTTAACACAGCTATATCAGATATGTCATATATTTGCACCGGCAGAAGAAACAATTTTGAACCTGCTAAAATTCCTTCCACATTCTTGTTACCTCCATTTTTCAAATTAGTTTTCTTATCATAGTTTCAGACAAAAAAAAGCTTTTCTTCAGAAATAGTATATGATAATATTGAAATCTATATTAAAGGTTCATCCAAAACTTCAACCACCATAATTAATAGAGACTACATCAGGAAGACATTTTGTTGTACCTAACTCTTTTTCAATCACAACTCTAAAGCATGCTAAGGCACACTTATACTCGCAAGAATGAAAATGCATACATATGTATATATGTTCATACATAACATTGAAATAATACATGCTTTTTTGGCCATTTGATGCATAAGCTAAAGTCCTTTAAATTACATGATTTTTTATGTATAAGCAATTTAGAGGTAGTAGATCACATCTAACAGCTTGGACATCCATACGAGATCCCCATCATTCAATCTAGACCTGATTAGATCTGAGTAGAGATTCACTCGAGCATAGTCAAGTCTACAAATATATATACATATATACATATATATATACATATATACATATATATATACATATATACATATATATATACATATATACATATATATATATATATACATATATATATATATACATATATATATATACATATATATATATATATATACAAAGTTTTCCTCCACAATTTTGGTGGCGACTCAATATTCTACTCAAGTGGGCTAATAACATTAGAAAAGCTTGGCACATATTATAATATATAATATATGCCCAAATTATAATTTGCCTTCATTCAATTAATGTGGGTACTAGAGCACCTAGTCTATTAAAGGAAATATAGTAATCCTCATGATCATATCCCATGATTTCTTTTTTATATAGATTATTAATTTATTGAATTAGGAAAAGCATATGACAGAGTCCAGCAGCATACTGAAGCAATATTTATGTAAATACAGGCAGAAAGAAAACAAACAAAAGTCAGAGAGTTTATTTACTGATGTACATGGACTCATAGAGAACAGTTAAGTAACTGATATGGTTTTCCTTTTTTTTTCTATAGGTGCGCTCCGTGAAAGCACTAACTAAATTACCATCTTGTTCAACCTCATTCAAGAAGTTAATTTCATATCTCGCATGAAATTCTCACGAGTGAAAAGTTGACAGTGTCCAAAATTAAATATCGTGCACTGATAAATGTAGCCATCTCTGATATGAATGATGGGAAAGACTCACAGGAGGAGGAGTTGCTTCAAGAGAAGGAAAATGTGATTTTGGAATGATAAGAGAGTGCCTACAAAAGGAAATATGAGAAGCGATCAAGAAATAAAACATGACAAGTAGATATTCCATTAGTTTTCAGATATAGGAAAACAAATCAATATTTTCCCTTCTCACAATATGAAACATCTGCTATTAAAATTGATGCTTGTTTAGTTGTTGGTTTTCCATGTAATGAAATCAAATTCACAAAAACAACCTAAAAGCTAGTCTCTTAGAGACGATGAGGCTAATTCTCATAAGAAGTTAAATATCATTACCATGAGCTTAATAAAAAGAAAACCCAAAATAGCACCCAGCCCACCCCCTTCCCATCTGTTTTTGACTAAACTGAAAGTCCAGGTTTTCAAAAGAAAATTTGATTAATACTTGCAATAAGAACTTATGCTAAGAAATCCACATCAAACTTCAGCATGACAAGCAAGCTTTAGATAGATATTATCTATCAAGGACTGAAAATGGCAAAAAATAAATCCAAAAAAAAAAAAGAAAACTAATTTTACCAATCACATAAAAACTAAAACAAGATGCAAGTTAGATGGCAAATATAGAAGAAACATTCAATTTACCATGTTTAGAATTATTAAATACAGATCCAACATGAAACGTTTTTACTGATTTATAATTAGGAAGTGAAAAACTACATAAGACAGAACCAATAATATTATTCCACTTGGTGATGGGCTTCCAGTGCCTTTCAGCAATGACACTAGACCATCCTCCACTAGTTAGTTATCTTGCTTTTTAAAAAATAAAAATTCTACAATGATAAACTTGAAAGCACATTACCCGTAACTCAATGGATTGGAATCCAAGATGCACAGGCATACATCATCTTCATAAAGCTGCAAATTGAAAAAATTCAGTAATCAATCAGTATGAAGACAACCCGCTTCTGTTGTAATATACCAATCTCAAAATAAAAATTCTTAATCCATAATCTGATAATGCAAACCCAAGATATGGAATCCAAATCATGTTGACATACTGTGTGGACAATAAGAAATATTAGAAAACAGATGAATAGAAGGAAGAAACAAAAGCAGAAGTTAACTACTATATGTGCACAAGTCTTTGAGTTTTAAGAAAATGAGTTGAGTTCAATGATTTTCTCAAATCTAGCAAACTACTTAGTTTCATCAGCTTCATTATTTATGATCTTATCTATTTAAAGACATATATAGTTCTAGGATTTGAATTTGCAAGACTGGCAAGCTGACACTTTTCAGCTCACTTATATACAGCATCTCCTCTTAATTTGGATAGACACCTAGAGTCCAAAAATTATTGATTGTCTTTTTGTGGTTCTCCACCATCTAACCGTCAATTCATATAATTCTATATGATTTTTCTAGTGCTCTCACATCCAGTTATTGTTTAAACTCTTGGTAGCTGTCTTTTTGTGGTTCTCCACCATCTAACCCTCAATTCATATAATTCTATATGCTTCTGTTTCAGCACATGTTTTAACAACTACAGAGTGGAATGTTTCAATGAATACTGGCTGGAACCAAAACTAGCTAAAACTGATCTAAATCAAGATGCTTTTTCATGAAGTTCACCTTGAATAACAATATTTCTAGATTAAAAAAAAAAAAAAAATTGGACTAGCATGATGAATTTCTCTTGAATCACCCTAAACTATGCCAAAATTGTCCCAGTGTCAGTTTACTAGGGCAAGAATTTTCAGTTATCAAGTACTAAAATGCTGCCCAAGCTGGTAGGCATGAACCACCATGTATTGTTCCAGTGCATGCCAAGCATGACAATTGCATGGCACATACCATGCCAATGGCAATCTGGCACTGCACCGGCACAAAAACTCGGGAATTAGTTTGTAATCCAAGGCCATTTGAAACAATATGTTAATGTTTCAGTCCCATGTAATCAAGCCATCTTCCCTAGTTATAACTAACATTCATCTAAATGTTCTCATCTCCACAAGATTCATATTACACATATCTGGATTATCTTCATTTTCAAGCACATATGTGGACCTCCTTTGTCTTATATAACTTTCCAATATGTCATAAGGCATCACAAGATAAACAACCATCTTATAATTCCATCCAGCCAGTATCATTTCTCTAACTGTTTGACCTTTCTTGCTGTTATGTGTATTGCAGACCCAAGATTGTCAGAATGCTTACATCAATGAATCCATTGCAGTCAGTTTTGTTCGAGGCTTTAATCACATTTTAATTACCATCTAAATTGCATAATATGCTTTCTAATTTGTTCTCCTTTAGACTTCTATTTTCCAAAACTTTCTTCCATGAATTTAAATGAGAATGTACTCCATTTCCATCTCATCAGAAACCAATATATTAACAAGCAGTTCATTTAGAAGCATAATAGGATAAAGCCTTGAGGTTAATTTTTTTCATAAGATCCCACCACCATTCATGGTCTTGCAAAGAGCTAACCAAAAGACCTGCTATTGCTCCGCCAAAATATGATTGTATCCATGATCATTATATACCTCTTCAAAAGATCATTTTCCAACTAAATAAGAATCATAACCATCATACATACAAACGTGAAGTAACAAAAAACCACAAGTAAAATCTCCAAGCCAGTTTCATATAAAAGAAGAAAGCCTATATTTTGAACTAGAAGAGATACAGGCACATTGTTTCTCAAAGGTTTTGGTCATTTTTCTTATCTGTCCATTTTCCTCTCATACAGTATCAAAATGAATAAATAAAATTTATTTCCACAAGAATTGCTGGAAACATGCACATTGCAGTTATTCTTACTAATTGAAGAAAAATATATTCTTTCAATCACTTGAACCATTGCTTCTAATCACTGAATGACCTCTTCAATAAAATATTTCTCTACCACATTTCATACATCAATTAAGAGCTCATTTCGACTTCTTTCTGCTATACATAGTAAACAACTACCTCTATATTTTGGCTTTCCACTTATATTCCTCCAGAAGAAACTTCAATAATTATCTTCTGAAAAATAGAAAAGACAAAGTTGCCATCTCTTTATATTTTCCCAATTCATCATTCTTTGACTGCCCAACATTCTGTTTATTGATGCGGCGGACAAAATCCATGACTTTGACACCTCATCCTAGCTTACTTGCATATTTGCTTATTTTTGTTTGAGCTTGGAGTATCATTTACAAAGTTTTAACTATCCCACCTCATTAGTGACAGTCCCGATCGAGAGCATGCTAGGTAACCTCCGTCTCCCTTCTTTCCTTTCCTTACTTTTCCTTCTTTCTTTCCCTTCTTCCTTCTTTCCTCCCTTTTTCCTTAACTTCAGTTCTTTCAATTTTCCTCGCCTTCCTTTCTTTCCTTTTTCCTCTTCCTTTTTCTTGTCCCATTGCTTCTTTGCTTCTTTCATTTTCCTTCATCTCTCTTTCCTTTCTTCCTCCTTTCCATCCTTTCATATTTTTCTTCTCCCTTCCTCTCTTTCTTTCATTTTTCTTCTTCTTTCCTTTCACTTTTCTTTTTATTTATCTTTCCTTCTTTTCTTTCTTTCCTTTTTTCTTCTTCCCTATATGGATGAGTTTCAGATTCCCAATCCTGTTTTCTCATAAAAACAAGATGGGATGACCAGGACTCCCCCATCCCATTGGGACTTGAAGCCTTGATCGTATAAATCATTATGAGACCTAAAACTAAATCCCATCGGTTTTTTTGCCTTAGTTAACAATTTTCTTCTATATCAGCTTTCTCACAACTGTTGAAGTGAGATATCATTCCTTCTAATACCACATCACAACTCATAAAATTTTAAAATACCACTTTCTTCTTCCACAAGTTGTTGTCTAAAAGATGTCACATTTCCTATATTTCAAATTCCACTTAATTGTGGTTGATCAAAATTGTTTTAACTAATTGAAAAATGGGCCTACTATTGCCAAACCATATTGTGGTGTCAAAATTTTTCCAACATTCTTTTACTATCTTCCAAACAATCTACCTAGGAGACATCTGATCCATTTTTCATTTACTTAAATGCATGGCATAACTTGTTTGACATGAGTCGACCACAATAATTTCAAGTGGTACAAGTTCTTGTTCCCCTAAAAGTAACATTGAAAGCCCAAAAATCTATTCCTTCAATCCATCAATCTCCTTCAAGTCATCTTGTAAATCTTTCCTCTAAACATGCTTGTGGAATGTATCAAATGCACTCATAGCATATATTATCTATTATCTAAAATCAAACCTTAGCTGTCATTAGATTGTCACTCTTTCTAAATCTACAATATCCTTCACAATTTAAGATCCTAACATCTCAACACCATTATCTGTATTATCCTTCTTCGCATTTATAAACTTGTAGCCATGACCAGACACCTTCAATCTTTCTCCTTTGCGTTTGGTCTTTTCCAAGTTTGTAATAGCAACCATCCCTTCCACCATTGCGACAGCTCCTTCACCATTGCTTCTCACTAGAGTAGCAATATTTCAAGAATCAATACTACCACTTTCACCCATCCTCACTCCATTGGTCAGATGAGTTTAGATTCTCCAACTTAGTTCTTTCCAAATGACACAAATTTCCACCATCAAGTTCTACAAAATACCATGGAAATCAACAAAAGATCTCCGTCGAAGAAACGAGTTCTCATCTTCATGTTTCACTAGCGACCAAAATCCTAGAGCAGGAAGCTAAATTAGCATAGCATCAAGAAAAGAAAAGGTGTAGCATTAATATAAATTTAAAAAACAAAAAAAAGGAGTTTTCTAGAGATAAAAGCAAGTCTAATGGTTTTTATTTTTAGCAAAAAGATTGCAAATTACAACCAAAAATTCAAACTTGAAGCAACAAAATCCAAAAAAAAAAAAAGGAACTTTTTTTTACCTAAAACTAGAATTAAATAAAGTATAATATAGACCCAAAAAAAGAGAGCGGACGAGATGATACCTTGAACGCAGGGGATTCACCTCGGGTAATCTCACAGAAGACGCAGCGTTTCTTCCCGATCCCTTCCTCCCCGCCCGCATCGCCCCTGCTTCCACGGCAGCAAGAAGCGGAGACCGCCGGCGTCTCGGAGGATCCCGGCCGTCGGTGCAGCGGAAGAGGGCGGCCGAGATTGGTCGGGTGGAGGTGGGAGCAGAGGACGGCGAGGCGGCGCTCCGCCATCTAGGCGAGATCGGCGGCCGCGACCGAGCTCTCCCGGCCTCCCCTGGCCATCAAGCCTTCTGTTTCTTTTGCTGTGCGTTTGGGGGAGAGCGAGCTCGGTAATATACCATGTTGGAGTTTTGATAGTTTTGGGCTCTTTTTGTTATAGGTTGGCACTTTATCCCGTTATCCTGTGCATGCGGCTAAGCTTGTTTGACTGGTTGTAGGTCCACCCTTATCATAATCATGACGATGACCATTGATTGTTTAATTCAGATATATATATATATATATATATATATATATGCATACAATAATTTTAAAAAAATTAATATTAAAATCTTTATATCTATTAAAAAAAAAGAGAGAGAAAATTTAACTCCCCTCTAACATTCAAAAAAAAATTTAAAAAAAAATTATTTAAAATATCAAGAAAAATCAAAAAAAATATCTAAAATTATCTAAGTATGTTAATCATACTTACATATGTTATAGTTATCGAAATATGTTAGAAATATATCTAAAATTATTTAGGAAAAATGTAATAATAGAAAGATGTTGATTTATCATTACATCTAGAAATTATTTAGGAAAGCACAAAAGATTTAGAAAATATTTGAATCCATCCATTCAAAGTCTCCATGATGCGAAAAAAGCTATTAGAAAAAAAATATTTGAAACTATCTTTTTAGAAATTTATTTGAAAAATAATTATTTTAGGAAGCCTACTTCTTAATTATTTTAGAAAATATTTTCCTCCGTGCAAAATTTTTTTAATTCTTTTAGAAAATGCAAAAGCTCTTATTAATTATTTTAGAAAATATGTAAACTCTTTTTAGTTATTTTTTGCTAAGCTTTATTTAGGAAAATCATAGATTATTTTAGAAAAGTAGAAATTTTAGAAACTATTTAAAGCCATCTATTTGAAATCCCCATGCATCAAAACTAGTTAGAAATATCATCAAGCACTAGATTCTTCTTAACTATTTAAAATATATATATATGTGTGAGAAAAAATATTTTTGGTAATCAAAAAGAAAAACAAAAAAACTCGGTCGAGAATCATTAATGTAATAAAAGCCTATAGAGTGTTAATATTGAAGCCTATATTCTGAATAGCCCAAAATGAAGCTTGGTTGCAGGAGCCCACGGGTCAGTCCATGCTAGACCGGTCCATGCAAGCAGGTGCACGACCCATCGAGCATGCGGCCTAGCATGCGCGTGGCCTAGTTAAGTGCTAGCCCAACATGCATGAGTGCATGTAAGCACAAACATTGGCCTAGGCCCAGGTGGGGTTTGGTTTTTTCCTTCTCTAATTATAGCACATAATGGTCCAGGAGATTTGTCATAGTGTAGGCTATGGTGTACAAGGGGCAACACCCTCAACATGTGATCGAACGAATCAGAGAGCACCCGATCTTGATCCAATGACGGGCAACCAATCTTAGCCCATTTTGGACTATACAGCATATTTCGACAGGATTTTTTCGTGTGTTTAATGTCGATCAAGTGGCTAAGAATTCTACTTTGATTGGAAGTTATTCTTGACAATGTCTGGGACTTTGTTTAGCCTCTTTTTAAACAGAGACCAAGAATCAGACTTAGTTGAGGCCCCTAACACCATATAAAGAGATCCTAAGGGCTTTTTTTTTTGTGAGAAACTTTTGTAAAGAGAATTTCTTATTTCTTCTCCAATTTTATACCTTTTGTACTGTGGATTTAATAAAGAATTATCAAGGAGGTCTTGTCTGTAGATATAGACCAATGATTGATAAACCAAACTATGTTATATCTTATATACTTTTTTCTCCTATTTTTATATTACTTGATTATCTCTCTTTTGTGTTCCATATTTGTTCAAATTTATTTTCTCTATAAAACAATCTGTAGGTCGAGGTGTGCTCGATTACTCCTCGGCTTGTCCTTTCAGTTTGGTATCAGAGCAGAAATATCCTTTTGTAGTTAATTTGATTTGAAACAATTGCAGACAAAGTGACAACAACAAAGTATGAGATACCAAGAATTGATGGATCAAACTTTGTATTTTGAAAGATGAAGATGAAGGCGATATTGATTAAGGATGGTTGTAAAGTTGCTTTGAAAAAATTGAACACAAATTACAAGAGATGTCAGATATACAATATAAGAAGAAAGATAAGCTAGTAATAGCGAATCTCTATTTGGCATTAGATGATTCGGTATTATTTAATATCGAGGTCGAGACTATTGCAAAAGGGATTTGAAAAAAGTTGAAGAATTTTTATGAAAGGAAGTCTTTGGAAAATAAAATCTATTTGAGGTGACAACTATATAATCTGAAGATGAAAGATGAGGTATTAGTTCAAGAGTACTTGGATGTATTCAATTTCATTATGAGCAAGCTTATAGTCCTAGATATGATAATTGAAAATGAAGAAAATGCTAGCATTCTACTTTATTCTATCCAGAATCTTAGGATAATCTTGTTATGAACTTGAGTCACGTTGAAACCCTCAAGATGAAGTTAGTTGTTGTATCATTACTAACAGAAGAGATAAGGTAAAAATTTAGCCATGGAAGCTCTTTCAAAGAGGCTATAGTAGTACAGGAAAGACCTTTCGAGAGGAAACGTAGTGATCGGGGAAATGTGAGATCTAAATGCTAGGACAAAAAGAAGGTAAAATGTTTGAATTGTAAAAAATCAGGACACATGAAGAAAGATTATCAAGTTAAAGGAGTTGATACAAAATCTAAATTGAAAAACTTCCAAGGCAATATAGTAGAAGGTGAAGCTAGTTCAGCTACTTCGAAAAACCTAGATACATTGATAGCATTTGAGAGATCAAAACTTGCATATCATTAGATTTTAGATTTAGGGCATCTTTTTACATGACTCATTTTAGGAAGTAGTTTCATATATACAAACCATGGGATAATGGAGTTATCTATTTGGGTAACAATACAACATGTCATGTAGTTGAAGTGGCAGATGTTTGGATTAAGATGTTGATGGTATAGTTTGGATGGTTTCTAATGTTCGACATGTTCTGCATTTCATAAGAGTCTACTATCACTTAAAAAGTTTTGTAAGCAAGGCTTGAAGTTTGTCAAAGAGAAAGATCAATTGAAGGTGTGCCAAGGATGTTTGATGGTGATGAAGGGAGAGCCTATAGATATTTTTATCAATTGATAGGCGAGACTAAGGTGGGAGAGGTGATAGTAGCAAGTACAAAAATTGTGTTCACTACATTTTGGCATCATCATTTGGGTCAATGAGCGAGCATGGGCTACAAGTATTATCAAATAAGGAGCTTCATCCGGGGTACAAGTCAGTGCCACTAGAATTTTGTAAAGATTGTATCTATAATAAGCAAAAAAAGCTTTCTTTCTCTTTCTCACAGTAACGGGATAAGGAATTTTTTGAGCTAATCTATTTAGATACTTGGGAGTCGCCTAATATATCATTGGATAGGTGTTTCTATTTCGTTTCCTTCATTGATGATTCTTGGAAGGCTTGGATATATATTCTAAAGCATAAATCCAACGTTTTTGAGACCTTCAAGAAATTTAAGGCTCTGATGGAAAATGAAAAAGGTTTGAAGATCAAAGCTTACGTTCAGATAATGAAGGGAAATATTACTCTAACAAATTTGAAAAATTTTATGGAGAGCATAGAATTCAACGGCACCTCATAGTTCCCGGTATATTACAATAAAATGGTATGGTTGAGAAGTTAAATAGAATACTCATGGAGAGGGTCCGAAGTATGTTGAGTTTTGCAAAACTTGATAAGAGATTTTGGATAGAGGCTGCGAGCATAGCCTATTACTTGATCAATTGAGCACTGACAAAATTACTTAGGTTGAAAATTTCAAAGGAAATTTGGAGTTGTAAGCTCCTAAATTATTCCCATCTTCATTTTTTTGGATGTGAATCATATACATGGATCCAAAAAAGAAGAGAACAAAATTAGATAAGAACTTTTGAAGGTGTATTTTTATTGGCTATGCTAAGTGCAAAGGGATATTGATTATGAAACCTTATTATCCATAAAAAAATTGTTAGCCGAGATATTGTGTTCAATAAAAAAATCCTTTCAAGGCACCAAGGAGAAGCAAGATGATGAAACTATTATTCCTATCGAGTTCTTTGATGTATACGATGAGATGCAAATAGAGCAAGCACAAGTTGATGACCAAGTAATTGATGATGAGCTAGGCATGGAGTCTCCACAATAACTTGAAGATGCTATCTCACCAGAAAAGCCACGAATGAAGTACGAGAGGTCTAGGAGGGTCATTAGACCTTTTACAATATATGTAACTATGTTACTTCTTTCATTCTTTTTGCAATCATATTTGTGCATATGTTGCTTTAGCAAAGGAGGATGAGCCGATTATATAGGGAGGCTTGTAAGTCCATCAATGCTAGAGAATGGCATTATGCTATGGAGGAGGAGATGGAGTCACTCTTCAGAAAAACAATACTTAGAAACTTGCAGTTTTACTGAAGGAAAGCAATTCGATTGGATGTCGCTGGGTTTACAAGGTGAAAAATGATACATATGAAAATATGGAGAGGTTCAAAGCATGTTTGGTGGTGAAGTGTTATGCACAGAAGCTAGAAATTAACTTTGATAAGATCGCAATAATCATGAATTTGGAGCTTAAGCAAATGGATATAAAGATGCCATTCTTGTATGGTGACTTAGAGCATGAAATCTATATGGCATAACCTGAATGTTTTATCAAAAAAGATAAAAAGTTGGTTTGTCAGCTAAATAAAACCTACTCATTACTATAGCTAGTGGCAAGTCGGGATCGTATCCTCGGGGACCAAGAAAAATTATTTCATGAAAAAAAAAATAAAAAAAATTATTTCTAAAGATTAGATTAAGAACAATAATTATTAGAAGATAACAACTAATTACTTAATTAAATCAGTTAGCGGGAGAAGTACCCAGAAATCCAAATCCACCATGCAAATAGGTTTTATCTTCTTCTCTTTATATTGCAATATCAATGATTCTTGCAGGTTTAATGTTAGAATAATTTATCTCCTATTGGGCACGGGTCGTATCTAGAGATCAAGGCATGTCTGCTTAGAGCATAAATTATTATATAAGTGTATGGGTCTAATCTATCATACTACGATCTACCTTTCTGAGACACGTACCATATTATGATATCATGGCACATCGATAGAGGGTGTGGGTCATGTATGCCAGATCAAAATCTCGATCAGAAAAGTAACTCAAAAGATATGTAAATGAAGAATATGGTTTTTATTGCATAGAAACTAAGTACAAAAAGAGAGATAGCACCTGGTTATAGGCTTCATCTTCATCCCAGGTTAAAGGAATTTAGCTACGCATCACTGTCGCTAGTATCTCCTTCATAATTTATCTTTTTTATAAGCCTAATACAATAATCTAAAATAAAAGAAAAAAATAATTATTGTAGAAACTGATGCTTGGACTACTATCTGGGGTCCTCCTTTTATAGAGCTCATCTAGGACTTCCTTCCAATCAAATTTGAAATCAATCAGGCTCAAGATTGGCCAGATATCATGCAGGAAATTCTCAGTAGTCCATTCTGCATCACAAATCTTAGATCATGCCAGAAATCATGCGAAGACTAGTCTCCTTCCTTCTTCGGTGAATCTAGTCCGATCCGAACTCTCGTTGGCCCCCGATCTCCATCTCCCACTTGGATTCAGACTAGCTCTTTCATGGCAGCATGAGGCAGTGGTGGTAGGAATGGCAGGGAACAACGAACAATGGTGGTGGAAAGGCCATGAATGGGAGGTGCTAGGAGTGGTGATGGAGAGGTATTCTAGACGGTTTAAACCAAGGAGCAACATTGGTGAAGGATGGAGGGTGGCGACAGGGCATGCAGCATGGAGCAGTGGCCGATGACTGGAAGACCGATCGAAGAGAAGATAACAGAGGCAAATATGGAAGTAAAAAAATATGATGAAAGGATGGTGGCTAGCAGCTTCTCTTGACCATAAGGGAGCTCCCAACAAAGAGGGGAACGGCTTGGGTGTCTCGGGTGGCGGTTGGCGGTCACGGGTGGCCGAAAATGATGCTCGGGGCAAAGATGGTCCACGAACGAGCTCATGAACCAGAGTTTATGGCTGTCGTGGACTGCTTCAAGTGTTCATAGACCGAGCGGCCATTCCACCATGGATCGGTTGCATTAAAATTCATGTTATTTCTTTAATAACTTTCAAATTTTGATTCTAGATCCGTTTGAACTTCGATTTGAGTGTCATCTACGTTGTTGGACTCTAAAAATCGAGCTCTTCCAATCTTTGGGCTCCTTTTCTACAAAACATCAATCAAAAGTATCAATTCTTAATAAATTTAAAGTAATTATTTATTTTAATGATTAAATTAGAATAATTGATAGACTTATCAAACTCTTTAACTTAATCATTGCTAGTCCCTTAGCAATGTACTCATGTATTACTAAGATCCTTCCTTACAAAACTAGATTTAGGCTTAAGGTTAAAAGAGACTAGCTAGGATCACTAACTAAGTATTGAGTTTTCGAAATAAATTTCGCAGTCAAGACTATCAAAAGCTTTCTTAGAATCATCCAAAGATCTACAATACTTGTATTTGTGATGGCTAACTTAATATTTTGATACTAGCTTGTAAGGAATAATGGTATCTTCGCCTATCACCTATTTTAGTTAATTTTCTATACACCCCCAAATTAAGCATGTGAGCTGAGGTAGCTTTCATACTGTCTGATTTTTTTTTCTTTTCTCTTCTTTTTTTACGATATCTTCACACTGCCCACCTTTTGATACAAATAACAATGCTTACTTAGGCGAAGGTATCCGATTACTCAGTGGGAAACTAATGTTTAGAACCTACTTTTTTTTTCTTTTTTTAGGCAGGTAGCTCTTTTCTCAACTTTAAGTTTTTCTCAATGGAGTGTATATCAATTATCAATTTTTAGTAATACTTGATCTTCAATTGACCTTACAACTGATACCTAGTTTATCTTGTCAGTATACATGTGCGATGGAAGTGCTAATAGCTTTTAGCTAACCTAAGTAGGCCGCTAAGAGTCTAACTAGCTAGTTTACTCCTTGGCTCACTATAGTAATTAGCCAATACTTTTTAACTCTATAATATTTTCCTAGTCGGTTTTGTTCAAGAATTTCTTTCATGGCACATGATTTATAAAAAAAATTTAAAATTTTTAAAAATTGCTAAGGTATTTTCAAGATATTTTTTAAAAAGGTCTTCCCTTACCCCCTAACTTAATTTTCATCGTCTTCAACGAAGTAAGACAAAATAAAATAAGAAAGGATACCACATGGATAAGATATGCCTCATGTAATGCCAGGAGTGATCGTGCGGAGCAGTCTCTTATTCCTAATAAAATGAAAATCACTAAAACAAAAATTAATAAAAAGATTGGGTTGCCTCCGAACAAGCGCTAAGTTTAACATCTTTAGCCAGACCTCTTAGGACTCGTATCCTATTCCTGCCCGAATCTTGATGTGGGTTTGTAATTTTCTATATGATTTGGGTTCAGCTTCAGAATATTTCCTACATGGGACTATTAGGTAGCTTGTTCCCTTAATAGCTAACATTCTTTTGTTATAATTAGATCTAGGTATAACTTCAATACTAGTCGAGGTTCTAATAGACCTAGAACTATGTAATTGATCTGCCAAGGGAGTACCTTAGGATCTCCATTTAATGCCTCTTCCTTCATAGGTAAAGTTTCAAGCATAATTATAAGGGGTTTAGCTAATAATTTAGATCTTAGCACAAGCCCTTTCTGACCTATAACTTGATACTTTTTTCAAATCAATATCATCTCTATCTCCATACATCATTTCAATACTATAGATAGATTTCAGAGGCAGTTCTTAAAAGTAGTATCAAATACAGAGAAATCAGATATAAAAGTTTTAAATTCGTTAACCCTCATAGTGCAATGTCCCATGTAACAGCTTTTTTATATGCTTTTAGAACACATATAATTTGGGCTTTCTGGTTGTATATTATCAATAAGGTGTCAGTGGAGGCCACAAGAAGTGGCTTTAATTCTGGTTCTGATGGTGATTCTAACAAGGAAGCTATTAGGGATTTAGATGATGGCTCATATTGCTCGATCCAAGGTGGAGTGGTGTTAGAACAGGATGTTTCTACTATATCATTCATTTCTAGGGTACGTCCCTCTATATCAAGATCTTCCACCTCAAAGTGAGCCAAACTAGGGTTTAACGAATCATGGAAGAAACTTTCATGCATGGCTTCCCTTATTATATTATATATTTGTGATCTTTGGAAAGTCTCAATTAATTCCATCATTGCACTTATTTGTTCTTCCTTCCCATTAAAAGTAATGGACGATTCTAGGGTTCTTGGGGCTAGGACTATAGGTAAGTTGGATGATAATAGAAGTGGTTCATTCCTCCATTATGATTTCTCTTCATATATTTCTGCCTTAGTCAAATTATCTAGATTGGTTTCTTTGGTTGTACAGGTTTACTCTTTGACCAATTCATTCTCTATAGTTATAATCGATTGTTCAGGGACAGTTATGGGGATATTAAAGATTTGAGCTAGGTATTGTCCCTTATGATCACTCTCGAGTTGACTAGGCAGCTCTTCTTCACTTACAACTATGGCCAATTGACTTACTTGCATCTTCAAACGGGCAATAGCCTAGGTGTTGGAGGTTATCTGTTGGCCTGTGGTCTGCATACAATTATTTAGGATAACATAGAAGTCAGCTTGGGCTTTAGCCAAAGTTTTTAAACTCTTTTCTAATGTGCTAAATCTTTCCTCAAGATCTAAATTTGGTTGATAGTCAACTACTTTGCTGGGCCTAGGATAGGGCTAATCAAAATTAGGGGCTCCTAGTATTGTATATTGTGACCACATAGAATTGGGATGATGATCCCATCCTGGGTTATAGGTTGGGGTATAGGGTTCAATTATATATCTGTCATTGGGTGTACTCCCCTATGTAAACCCATTTTAGGTTAGGTGCATCAAATAAGGACATCCCTCTACGACATGGTCTAGTACGTCACATGCCATGAATATAGGTGCTAGCATATGATGAAATTGGATATATTCTTTATGTTCTAATACCTCAACCCTGTTAATTAATGATGCCAGTGTAGTTTCTACTGGTTCCTTTGCATGATTGTATGCATCTTTAAATCTCATGAAATTAGGATGCATATCAATCTATTGTAGTCAACTCATAGAATTATTAGCTTGGGCTCTCATTTTAAACAATCGGTTAGCATCAATCTTGTACCAATAGTCTGCAAGGTTTGAGGTTGTTTAATGGTGTCAGGATAATAATATTCGATTAATCTCTTTGGTAGCTCAATGGACCCCATGACCTTTTAATCTTGTATGGTTTAGATTGAACCTAAGTAATCATCCTTTTGTCTTAACAGAATAATTTTTTTGATTAGCTTTTTTAACAAATATTATGTAGAGAGAGGAGAGAAGAAGAGGGAAGCAAGAGAGAGAAGAAGCTTAAAGATGAGAAACCTGAAGTGTTGACTATGATCTTGATTTTGATGATTGACCAAATATTTAAGTATATACGAGTACCAATGTGTATTAAAAGTGTTTATTAGATACATGTACTCATCAATGTTAAAAGATTGAAAAGATTATCATTTTGTTGAAGAAGCCATGTATTTTCAAGTTATAAGGGCTTTAAAATTTATATGGAAGAACTTGAAGAGGCTAAAAATAAATTTTGGAGAAGTTTCAGCAAGTTTCAGTATTGGCACAATCAAGTGTCAACTCATGAAGAAGTTCAAGTAGCAACTCAAGGCCTGAGAATAAGAAAAATACAGAACTATAAAAATGCAGAATTTTTGCCTTGAGTTGATCTCAAGTGTCGACTCACTGTACAAGTGTCGATTCACTATACAAGTGTCGACTCATGAACTATACAAGTGTCGAGTCATGAACTGTACAAGTGCCGACTCACTGTGCAAGTATCGACTCATGAATAGTGCAAGTATCAACTTACGAACTGTGTAAGTGTCGATACTTGGAGTAACGGCTAGTTTTTCAAAAGTGCAGAATTGATTCCAACTTGCTTCAAATGGCTAGTTTTTCATCCTTAACGGTCATAAATGGTCATCTATGGTTTGGAGAGCTATATAAACAGCAAAAATCAAATGGAGAAGTAATCCTTTAAAAAAAAAATTTCATATACTTTAAGGATTCATTATTTTAAATGGTTCAAGCCTTCAAGATTCCAAGATTGAGAAAGAGCTTCCAAGTCCATTCTTCATCAACATTCAAAGGCTTCAACAACTTGTAGACAAGTTTCTTCAACATCATCCAAGGGCTTCAAAGAGATACTTGCTTTATTTTAGAAAGCTTTATTGTATTCTTTACTTTCATTCTTACATATTATTATATCAAGATTTTTGGTGAGCCTTGAAAAATCAAAGAGGTTGTTGGTTAGCCTTTGTGCAAAACCAATATAGGTTTTGGTGATCCCGTAAAACTGACATAGATTGTTGGTGATCCCGTAAAACCAACTAGATTGTTAGCGAGCCCGTAAAACCATCGTAGGTTATTGGTTAGCCTAAGTTATAAAACCAACAAGGGATTTTGACTTGTGAGCCCGGAAAAATAAGTTGGATTTTGATTAGTGAACCTAGAAAACTAATTAAATGTAATTTTGGTGATTATAATAAAATTTCCAAGGAAAACTTGGGGAGTGAATGTAGGTGCCTTGGAGTGCACCGAACTACTATATATTCTTGTATTTGTGATTACTCTTATTTATTGCTTATTTACATTTGCATTTACTTTATTAATTTCGTTGCATATTTTCATTAAGCACACAAACACTTTGGCAAAATACAAGCACTTAATTGCAATTAGGACATACCTGTTGAAATAGTTCAAAAAGTTTTATAAAACCCAATTCATCCCTTCTCTTGGATTGCTTTATCACTGGGCAACAGGTGGTATTGGAGCCCGGAACCCAAAATTGTTGGTATCTAAACTTTGTGCTTTGCAAAGAATCCAACGATTTTGACTTAAAAGATCATGGCAGTCCTAGAAGGTGCTTGTTTTGCTATAGGACATGCAACTAATAGACTGCCATTTTTCAATGACACTAATTACACTTTTTGAAAAACTCGCATGCGTACCTATGTTCAATCTATTAGTTATTATCTTGGAAAAGTTATAGTTAATGGTCCTCATATTCCTTCCATTTTAGTTAATGGCATTTCCATTCCAAAGCTCGAAGAAGATTGGAATGAATATGATATTAAACAATCCGAAATTAATGCTAAAGCAATGAACTTGCTTTATTGTGCATTGGACTTTAATGAATTCAATAGGATCTCCATATGCACATCGACGAAGGAGATATTGGACACACTTAAAATTACTCATAAGGGTACTTTTTAAGTAAAAAATACTAAAATTAATATGCTTGTTCATTCTTTTGAAATGTTTAAAATGCTACATTTTGAATCTATATCTGATATGTATACTAGATTTATGACTATTGTTAATGAATTGAAAAGTCTTGGCAAAGTCATACTAATGCTGATTTGGTTAATAAAATTCTTAGATCTTTGCCAATATCATGGGATCCAAAGATAACGGTGATCCAAGAAGCTAAAGATATTGATACCCTACCTTTGGAGGAGTTATTGGTTCACTCATGACCCATGAGTTGAATTTATAGCATAAAGAAGTGGTTGCTGATCAAGAGAAGAAAAAGATAATAGCCCTCAAGGCCAAAAAGAAATTCAAGGCAATGATGCCAACTTGGAGTGATAGCGAAGATTCAAGTTTGGATGATGAACGAGAAGTTGCCCATCTTTGCTTCATGGCAAATGAGAAAGAAGTATGTTCTAAAAATAAATATAATTTTACCTTTGATGAATTACATGATGCATTTAATGATCTTGTGCATGAATATAAAGTATTAAAAAATGAGCACAAGAAATTAAAAAGACATGTAGATTCTTTTTCTCTTGAGAACACCAATCTTGCCAATAAAAATCATGATTTAAATATAAAGATTGATATTTTAGAAATTGATAAGAATAATCTTTCTAAAGAAAAAGAAATTTTAGAAAAAAGAAATTTTGATTTGAAAGAATTATGTAATAAGTTTTCAAATAAAAAAATATTTTATGAAATGAAATAGAAATTCTAAAAAGATCTAAAATTTTTGTATCAAATGATGATCTTTTAAAGAAAAATAAAAATCTTGAGTTGAAAAACAAGAATTTCTTTATTGATGCATCTTCCAATCTGATTTGTTTTAAATATTGTAAAATTGGGCATAATGCATATCCTTGTAAATTAAAAAAAATTGGGTTCCAAAAGGAACCATATTTACTAATCCTAAAGGATCCAAGAAAGTTTGGGTACCAAAATTATCCACCTAGTTTATTTTATAGGAGTGTCTTGTAACCCAACATGAAGAAAGAAAAAATTGAATAGTGGCTGTACAAAACAACATGAAGAAGTGGACAAGCTATATTTTGGACTAAATGGTAAAGGAAGGATTATACATATTGATAAATTCTAAACATTTCCTTTCATAATTAAAAATATAGTTAAATATTTGTTATCAATGTTGCATCGATTACTTTGAAAATTATTTTAAAAGATTAATTAGAATCAAGTTTAGACTTATAGTCATTGGTTATGATCATGAACTTTTTGATGTTGACGAATTTCATGCTATCATGATTAAACTTAAAATTATAAGACCTTTACTTGATTTTGATTAATGTATCTTAAATTACTTCGTGAAAAATATTTTTAAAGTTGCATATTGCTTTGAAAATTATTTTAATTGATTAATTAAAATCAAGTTTAGACTAATAGTCATCTATTGTGATCATAATTTTTTGATGTTGATGGATTTCATGCTCTCATGATTAAACTTGTGATTATTAGACTTTCACTTGATTTTGATTAATATAGTTTTAAACCATTTCAAGTAA
Source organism: Areca catechu (assembly GCA_021397845.1). Taxonomy (NCBI): domain Eukaryota; kingdom Viridiplantae; phylum Streptophyta; class Magnoliopsida; order Arecales; family Arecaceae; genus Areca; species Areca catechu. The sequence goes on along the minus strand of CM038048.1, from coordinate 91,051,732 downwards.
AATATTATGTTTTATGTGTTTTCATTTTTGTCATCTATGTTTAAGTTAGAAATAATTTGGATCAAGACTAGAACTGGTAGTTAAGGATTATATTTAAGAAGAAGGTATGCATATTGATAAATCCTTGCTCTAGTAGCCAAGCTTGGTACTAGATTACTTCTAACTTTTGTATGAGTAATCAAAATCATTTCAAATCATATGCTTTTCATGAAATGTATTCCATTTTATATCCATGCTTAGACTAAAAATGATTTGAAACAAGTATAGAACTGGTAGTTAAGGTTTACATTTAAGAATAAGGTATGCACATTAATAAATCCTTAATCCAGTAGCTAGACTTGATATTATATTACTTCTAGTATTTGTATGGATATCAAATTACTTCAAATGAATTTGAAATTATATTAAATTGAATCTTTAAAATGTCAACCTCTTACATTTTGAAAATCTTGTATATCTTGAAAATTTAAATCTTTGATTTTAGATTTAGTATTTATATTCATATATCAAAATTATCTAAAATTATGATGCTTGTGCTTTCATGTTTTATTCCTCAATGAATGCATATTTTTAAGGGGGAATAACATTTAATGAGAGCATCTAAAGATTTGTTGTCATTATATATATATGATGATTTGAATATTTTCTTAATATCATGCTTTACTTATATTGCTCTGATACTCCTTCTCCTTGTTTTCAAATCTAATCCTTTGAGAGAAGTTACATTCAATTGGTATCAAGATTTATTTCATTAAAAATCTTAAAAAAAAGAAGAAGAAGAACTCCTAGTAACTGCTTTGGATTGGGTTAGTCACCATGGCCGTCCGGTCATAGGAGCTAAGTAGGGTTTAAAGACCCTCTCTTTCCATTCAATGGGATCTCTTATGATGTGTTGGGGTGCCACTGTGGCCTTATCCCATGAATAAGTGAGGTGAATAGATTATTGTCTTAACCATACCTTAGTTATACATATTAGAGCTAATATACATTGAATTATTTTTTGCATGTGCATGTCATTTTTGTGGTATCATGTTCAATTGGTATCATATTTAATTAGTATCATGTATTGATTTTAATGATTTACTTGCTATTCTTTCCATCTTCATTCTCATTTTGTATTATCTTTCATCCTTTTTTATGATAACAAAAAGGGGGAGAAATATATTAAGTATGAAAAGGAAAAAGATATGATAAACATGAAAAAATTATAAGAGAAATGAAAGAAAGTGCAAAAGGGAGAGAAGAAAGCAAAATGTTATAATCTTATGGGAAGAATTAGTAAGGGGGAGAAAATTTAAGATTTTTGCATACTTTGAAAAATGTTTTGAAATCATATTTTGAAGGGGAGCTTGATACTTATTGATTTTGAGCTTACATATTTATATTATTATTAATCTTTTTAAGCTTACCTTATTTATATACTTAAAAGTTTTGTCATCATCAAAAAGGGAGAGATTGTTGACTCCGATCTTGATTTTGATGATTGATAAAAAACTTAAGTATATATGAGTACTAATGTATATTAAAAGTGTTTATTAGATATATGTACTCATCAATGTTAAAGATTGAAAAGATTGTCATTTAGTTGAAGAAGCCATGGATTTTCAAGTTATAAGGGCTTTGGAATTATATGGAAGAACTTGAAGAGGCTAAAAATCAACTTTAGAGAAGTTTCAGCAAGTTTCAGCACTGACATAATCAAGTGTCGACTCATGGCAAGTGTCGACTCAAGGCCTGAAAACAAGAAAAATACAGAACTATGAAAATGCAAAATTTTTATCTTGAGCTAACCTCAAGTGTCGACTCACTGTAAAAGTGTCGACTCATGAACTGTATAAGTATCGACTCACTATACAAGTGTCGACTTATGAACTGTACAAGTATCGACTCACTGTGCAAGTGTCGATTCATGAATAGTACAAGTATCGACTCATGAACTGTGCAAGTATCGATACTTGGAGTAATGGCTAGTTTTTTAGAAGTACAGAATTGATTCCAACTTGCTTCAAATAGCTAGTTTTTCATCCCCAACGATCAACATTCAAAGGCTTCAACAACTTGAAGACAAGCTTCTTCAACATCATCCAAGGACTTCAAAGAGATACTTGCTTTATTTTAGAAAGCTTTATTGTATTCTTTACTTTCATTCTTACATTGTTGTATCAAGATTTTTGGTGAGCCTTGGAAAACCAAAGAGGTTATTGGTTAGCTTTTGTATAAAACCAACATAGGTTGTTGGTGATCCCGTAAAATCAACATAGATTGTTGGTAATTCCATAAAACCATCGTAGGTTATTGGTGATCCCGTAAAATCAACATAGGTTGTTGGTGATCTCGTAAAACCATCGTAGGTTGTTGGTTAGCCTAAGTTATAAAACCAACAAGAGACTTTAACTTGTGAGCCCGAGAAAATAAATTAAATTTTGATTAGTCAGGTCGGAAAACTAATCAACTGTAATCTTGGTGATTATAGTGAAATTTCTAAGAAAAACTTGGAAAGTGGATGTAGGTTCCTTGGAGTGCACCGAGCCACTATATATTCTTGTATTTGTGATTGCTCTTATTTATTGCTTATTTACTCCTGCATTTACTTTGTTAATTCCATTGTATATTTTCATTAAGCACACAAACACTTTGGCAAAACACAAGCACTTAATTGCAATTAGTACATACTTGTTGAAATAGTTCGAAAATTTTTATAAAACCCAATTCACCCCCTCCCCCTCTTAGGTTGTTTCATCATTGGGCAATATAAAGGATCCTAAATCTATAGATGATAAAGAAGGATGGTTTAATTAGGTTAGAATTTTGTTAGCACAACCAAGTTATCATACAATGGACTCTCTATCATAGGGTTACCCTATGTCTAGACAGCTCCTAACTACCAAGGTTGCCTTTGAGTCTTCGAAGTTAGATACTAACGAACCACTGGCCAGGTATGGATAAGGTCAGTGGGGATCTCTTCATTACTTTTCTTAGACATCAAATAAATTGGCTAGATCAGAAAATGGAACTAATTAAAGAACCACCTTCCTTTAGGGCTACATCATCCTTGAACCCATTTTCTAAACACTAGTGAACTAATTAATACTAAGCTAGTCTAGCTCTTAGGGTTCCTTGTCCTAGTGAGCTCGAAAATCTCTAGGGGCCGATGTCTAATTGATTTTAAATTAAGGCTTGAGTTATGCAGTATGCAGGGTGGTAGTTTATGGGCCATAAGGATGATGAAATTCTCACATTATGTTGTTTAGGGTTTATATCCTTAAAGTATTTTATGGAAATGCAATGCAAATCAAGCAAGATGTTGAAACAAGTTAAGAAGTCTTTTAAGGTTCGTTACTTTGTTCTTTAAATTAATTAGTTTTATGGAAGGTGTCTTAGGGTTGTCTTGTATGTTATTTATGGTAAGTTAATTAAAAGGGAAAGTTAATTATGTTAGGAGTTGGTTTATAAAAAGAAGAAGAAAAAATTATGTTAAGAGAAAAATAAGAAAATTTAGTAATTAAGGTAACTAAAATAAAGGCAATAAACTAAGAGAGTAGTAACTATATAAAAAAAAAGATTTTTTTCTTTTTTAAAATTTCTTTTATGAAACAATCATGCCTGGATTTCTAATAATGGTGCCAAAATTTAATCACTATCATAGACGGTCAAAAATAAAACCTACTCACTATTATAACTAGCAACGAGTCAGGATTGTATCTTCAGGGACCAAGGGCAATTATTTCACGAAAAAAAAAGTAAAAAAAATTATTTCTAAAGATTAGTTAAGAACAATAATTGTTAGAAGATAACAACTAATTACTTAATTAAATCAATTAGCACGAGAAGTAACTTAAGAATTTGAATCCACCATGCAAATAGATTTTATCTTCTTCTCTTTATGTTGCAATATCAATGATTCTTGCAGGTTCAATGTTAGAATAATTTATCTCCTATTTGGTATGTATCATATCCAGAGATCATGACACGTCCGCTTAGAGTATAAACTATCTAATTTATTATGCAAGTGTATGGGTCTAATCTACCATACTACAATCTACCTCTTTGAGATATGATCGCATCCTGAGATCACGGCACATTGATAGAGGGTGTAGGCCTATATGCCAGATAAAACCTCGATCAGATAAGTAACTCAAAAGATATGTAAAGGAAGAATATGATTTTTATTGCATAGAAACTAAGTACAAAAAGAGGGATAGCACCTGGTTACAGGCTTCATCTTCATCCCAGGTTGAAGGAATCTAATCGCACATCGCTGCTGCCAGCATCTCCTCCGTAATTTATCTTTTTTCTAAGCAAATACAATAATATAAAATAAAAATAAATAATTACTATAGAAATTGATGCTTGGACTACTGCTTGGGGTCCTCCTTTTATAGAACTCGTCTAGGACTTCCTTCCATCAAATTTAGAGTCAATGGGGCTTAAGATTGGTCAAATATTGTGCAGGAAATTCTCAGCCATCCATTCTACATTACAGGTCTTAGATCACCAAAAATCGTGTGAAGACCAGTCTCCTTCCTTCTTCAGCAAATCAAGTCCGATCTGGACTCTCATTGGCCCCCGATCTCCATCTTCCATTGGGATTCAGACTAGCTCCTTCGTGGCGGCATGAGGCGACGGCGGGCGGTGGCGACAGGAATGGCGGGGAACGGTGGACAGTGGTAGTGGAAAGGCCATGAACGGGAGGTGCCAAGAGCGATGATGGAGAGGTCTTCTCGGCGATTTAAACCAGGGAGCAACGTGGTGAAGGATGGCGTGTAGCGACGGGGCAGCGTGGAGCAGTGGCTGACGATGGGGAGACCGATCGGAGAGAAGATAACAGAGCCAGAAATGGAAGTAAAAAAATATGATGAAAGGATGGTGGCTTCTTGTGGTCATGAGGAGGCTCCCAGCGGTAAGGGGAATGGCTCCGGTATCTCAAGAGCGACCGGCGATCACGGGCGGCCGAAAATGATGCTCAAGGCAAAGATGGTCCATGGACGAGCTCATGGACCAAAGTTCATGGCCATCATGGATCGCTCCCAGTATTTGTAGATCGAGCAGCCGGTCCACCATGGACCAACTGCATTAAAATTCGTGCTATTTCTTTAATAACTTTCAAATTTCGATTCTAGATCCGTTTGAACTTCAATTTGAGTGTCGTCTGTGCTATTGGACTTCAAAATTTGAGCTCTTCCAATTTTTAGCTTCTTTTCTATAAGCACCAATAAAAAGTATCAATTTTTAATAAATTTAAAGTAATTAATATTTATTTTAATGGTTAAATTGGAATAATTGATAGACTTATCAGGGCGGCGGCTTCAGGCTATCCTGTTGCTACCGATTCATCACCCTCTTTTTTAGTGTCTTTATCCATGCTGACATCGGAGAGATCCAAATAGGGATAGAGCCTCAAGACTTTTTCTCGACAGTCGAAAAAACCCATCTAGTAGCTAACTATCCCCGCCTCTATCATTTTGTCATCAAAGGCGAAGGACTTCTTGTATTCCTCAATTGCCTGGTGGACTTTTTTCTCTACGAGCCTTGCCCTTTCTTTAGCTGCAGACTATGATGCCGAGGCTTCATTGGCCTTCGACATCAACTCCTTCATCGACACCTTTGAAGAATGAAGCTTTTTCTTCTTCTTTCTTAATTTGGCCTCGGTCTCGGATATCTTATTCTACGATGCCTCCAGTTCTTCCTCTAAGTACAAGTTATCGACGTTGCTCTTCTCTAATTTTTCTTCCAAACTGTGCCTTAGCTCCTTAGCAACCTCTTTTCGGCTTTCGCCATCTTCAGTTGGTCACGAAGACTTTGGCTCAATTCAACAAATTCAGAAACACTTTCTTCAATCAGTGAGATCTCATGGATGAACTAGATTAAGCAATAAAAACAAGTTATCAATCTCCCAATCCTTCGAGAGGATGATAGCCTTCAGGATCCGATGAGCAAGTTCGGGGTTCTCCAACCTTGACTCGTCATAATAAATATTGAGATCAATATATTGCTCTGGCTCTTTTTCAGGTTGACAACCCTTCTCAAACTCGGAAGGAGTCTGAGGAGCCTTACCCCAATCTTGTTGGCCGGTCCGTGATGAGGAGGCATTGGCAGCTCTTGAGATCGGCCTCTCCTGAGGTTGATTCACAAGTGGAACCCTCCATCGAAGATCAACAAGCAAGGTATCGTCGTCATCCGAGCTCGTCCTCACTACGATCAGGATGATCTCCCCCACTAGAATCTCTAGAAGAACCTTTGTCGACCATGCCATCTTCGAACTTTGAGATTTCTATAAAGGGCCGACAACCTGCCTCTTCTTTACTGCTTGATGGACTTTTCTCGCGTCCGATCCCATGCTTTTGTCTACAAATAAAGGAAAAAGGAGAAGTCAGTCGACTTAAAAGAAAACACAAAAAATATGATCTATTCATTAAAAAATACCTAAGCTGGAAGACAGGCTAATCCTAGCGAGATAGAGGTTCCGTTCACTTAGTAGTTCCTTCAACGGAGGAACCTCCACCCCCAAAAGCCTCTCAACACTTTCTTTGTCTGCCACTAAAACTTTTTTCCCATCATTTGGGGTTAGACATAGTTCTCTCCACTCTGTGTTGAAACCCCAAGGCTAGACAGACAATAAGAAAAAGAAACAGGATTTCTATCCATGAATAATATATGGAAGACCATTGATGATTCTCCGACTATGACGTGGGCCGATAACCCACCATCCTTAGCCATGAAAATTCTTTTTGAAAATAAATAAAGAACAGAAGATGGAAGTCCTAAGCTCTATCTAAGGATCGTGACATAAAATAAGAAAAGCACAAATAATCCTAATACTATTGGAAGTTAGATGTGCGAAACTATATGGTATAAATTAAGAAGCCAGACAATAAAAGGATGAAGAGGAAAACGAAGACCAACCCTAAAGTGCTCTTCATACACTACTATGCTACGAGGAGGAGGCCTATTCATCCTATTGCAGAATTGAGAGATAAATGTTGGAAAATCCTGCATAATCTTGTAATAATTCTACAAGATAGCTACTCTATTTTTACTAAGAGTACTCCTAATTGAATTCGGATGGAGGTCCTCTCCGTGCGGACCCTCATCCTTGTAGAACCAGAGCTTCTAAAGGATTATTGTTCAACCTCTTCCCTAGGGGTTGAAGATCTGCTGGTGGTAGAGACTTCTAAAAGTCTAACCATGGCAGAAAAAGATAAGAAAGGAGATGAAAGCTGACCTGAAAAAGAGAACTTGAAGGAGGAAGAAAAAGCTTGAGAAGGAGACGAAGACTCTCTAGATTGAAGAAAACCAAAATGATGGAAAGCTCAAACCCTGGAAGAGGGAAGCTCTTTATATCAAGGACAATGATGGCTATGATCGCTTCCTTGATCAGTGTGAGATATCTCTGATTGTGCCACATATCAAAATTCCAATCAAAGATATGAAGCCGACTGGAGAAAGATTGATGCGACGTCTCGATTTGTGAGAATGCTTTCTGATGGCAATAGAAATTCAACACCTAGCAATGGCGTAATGCTCAAAAAGAAACAAATCAATTCTACCAGCTGACTCCAAGATTCGCCATCATTAGAAAATGTCCCTTCTACGAGGGCTCTGACAACGAAATGACTTGCCAAAAAGGCATTAATGAGGTAAAAAAGAAAGAAAAAAATTTACAACTCCCATCTTTCAAGACGACAGCGCACCTTGAAACTGGGAGTGGGGGGCAAATGTTATGACGGGATAGTTAGACTGATTAGCAAAAGGCTAAAAGCCCAAAAGTTGATAAACCAACGATATAAAGTCTGATCGACTCATTTCTGAAGCACAATAATCTGACTGACTTATAAAGTTCGACCAATTTAAAGTTAAAGAAATATCAGGTAAACTATCTCTAAATGAGTCAATGATCAGATTTCGTCGACTAATTCAAGAAACAGTTATCATAACTGAATAACATTATAACGACCATCTGTTGCAACGGGTTCAAGTTAGTTTCAACGGAATGACGTTGAGATTAATTGTATGAAACTTCTTCAAACTAACTTCTGTTAAAGCGAACATCTATAAATATGGATAAGAGAGGATCTTCACGGGCAAGCTAAGCAAGAAAAGTAAAGTATCCCTTGACTTTGCTTCTCTTAAGATTCTCTATCTGTTACTTAAACTTTACTGATTTAAGCATCGGAGTATCTCTCACCAAAAAACTCCGATCAGAAACTTGTTTTGCATGCGCTCGAGGTGAACGGCCTATGATTCTCTACGGTGCAAATGGGCCCGTAGAGTTCAATGTCTTCGGTACCTTTTATGTTTAGAGGTAACAGCTTTATAAGCGTAATGCTTATAGCATAAACTATCCTATTGAGGCCCAATGCGAATATAACTATTCTATGTGGCATTCGGATGCTACTAAAGTATCTTTCCACTCGTACAAACCATTTATAATAGAATATCTTGATACTAATCAAGGTCGTAAACTTGACATAAACTACAAACAATTTGTTAATTTGTTAGATAGAGGTCAAGAAAGTTTATGTTTATTCCTTTTGAGTTTTTCAGCTTGTTATCTATAGTAGAACATTTATTGTGTAGCAATGGAGCTCTTACATTTATTTTTTGATAAATTAAATTTATTAAAATAATTTAAAACAAACATATTTATGAAAATTGAAAACTAAAAATACCTGGTAATTTAGAAGAAATATTTGTCATAATCATCTGCTATTGTAACGTTATTGGCTACAAATATCACCATCTAGTCTGCAACACTATAAATTTTTTTACAGATATATGCCGCTTCGTAAATGAACAACTTGCTCTCACTCTTCGGCAATCCTACCTCAAATGATAGGGCATTAATCTCTAAAGATGGTTGACCAAAAAGCCACCTAATAAAATGATGCGAGAAGCTTTCAAAATTTTTATAGTGCATGACATACCTTGATATATAGCATATAATTTTATTATAAAAAGAGTGATATCAAAAAATCTAACACCATCTATTACAATGAACACACCACTCGTATTTCTAATTATGATGACGAAGCTTTTCTATCAAAATCTTATCTATTTAGAATAAAGCCATCAAAGTTGACCTTATAAGGAAATCAGGGAGTGGATTGCAAGACATGCAAGATAAAAGTCGTAATTTTCTTTGACTATTAAAGATTCCTTCGGGGTAGTTACATGGGCCGGCTGGATTCTCTCATATTCATTTCAGAACTTTGAACATTATCTTATAAAATATGATCATTTTTAGCTAGTCAATATGATAAGCAATATAAGATATCAAATTATCATATCATCTGTGCGCTCCGATTATCTCTAACATATCTCTACTTAAGTTTGGAGAAAGTCATTAAGAGTGTGATTCTAATTAGGAAGTCTGGATGGAGGTTTTCTTAGTTTCTAATAAAATATGGGTTTTTATTTTTATTTTTTTAATAAACCGGATATTTTATATAATAGTCCTGAAAAAGGTACAACCCATACTATCAGCTAACAAAATATCTATAAAATTTACAAGCATGTCAGATAGGAAAGAGCAAATAAACCCTCCCGAATGGAAGGCAACAAAAGAAGCCATCCAGTTCGCTGCGAGTTGGCTTCCCCGTAAATGTGTCGGGCAATAAGCCCAGTACAATCACGGAGCAACAGAGATATGTCCCGTAAGATAGGAATGGTGGGAGTCTCCCTGAGAGCACTCTGGATCCAAGAAATCACCGTCAAGGAATCGCCTTCGATAACAAGACGATCCAGATGAAGGATCCTCCTGGCATACCTGATCCCCGTCCAAGCTCCATAAAGGATTTTTATTTTTAATAGGATAGGCCTACTACTAATTAAAAAATGGGGCATATAGCATACCGGTGTCTCCTTTCGATGGAGAGAACCATCGTGACCAAATGGCTCTTTGAATTTTGCTGGGTCCAGCAAATGTTACCTTCAACAAAGCTCTTGACCATAAAGTGGCAAGTCATGTACACAGGGATCTGCAATCCAATGACCCAAGTTAACAACTTCTTTCTGAGAAATTAAACAATATGGATATGTTGTGTCTATTTTCCCTAGATTGGCTTAACAACTTCTTTAATTAGTTTTACTTACAAAAAAATATATATTTGTTAGGTCCAAATATAAAACATAATCCATTAAATTTATATACTAAATAACCTTACCATGGTTTCTCTTTCCGAGCAAACAATGGAAGTGCCCTTTTTTTTTTTTCTTTTCTTTTTTTTTTTTTTTTTGGTTGGGTGGGTACAAGTCGAAGTGCTTGTTAATTATCACAGCAACTTATTGCTGTCATCCAATCATGGTTTAAATTTTGAAATATATATATATATATATATATAATATATGGAGAGGTGAATTGAACACATGCCATATGGGACTTTTTTATCTTTTTTTTTTTTCTTTCTTTCTTTTTCTTTTAGGTACCATGGTTGGCCACATAGCATTATCCCATTAGCAAAAGTCTCTTTCAATTTATTATAATAATGGTCATTATAAGTGAGATCAGTTTTTGTTTACCTCCAAGATTAATATTTGGAAGGTGCGAATCAGACAATTAATAGAGGTTTTGGGCACTGCAATGGAGCTGCCCATCGAGTATACATATGATCTTAATTAATAATATCCTTGATGCGAATCTTAGTCAAGCCAACTAGCATGTTTGGGTATATACAACTCGACCTTTGTGCTTGTCATTTCAAGACTTAATATTCTACCATACAACTTTCTTAGATGGCTTTTTTTTTAAATCCACATCAAACATGTAGCTGAATAACATCCGACACCCAACTAGAACATGGGATTCTGAAACTTCAAGAAAGGTGATGAAATAAAATGATTTTCAAATAAAGCTATCGACCAGATCATCAGCCATAAGTGATCTAAAATGTGGAAAGGCTACCTACCAGCTTTGTTGGCAGCTTGTCCTGTTCAAAATATCTGCCAATTTATTGGAACTTTTTTTTAAAATAATATTAAAAAAAAACTTAATTATAAAAATAGGTAATCCGTAAAATATTTACGGATCTAGGTGGCACGTGGCAAAAATTTCGGGGAAAAAAAAAAAAATGACACGTGGCATTAGGGGGTTGCGTGGCCGAATTCGTCTTTGGAAAAGACGAATTCTAAAATGAATTCGTCTTTTCCAAAGACGAATTCACCCGGACCGAATAATTACGGTCTAAAATCGGCTTTTGAAAAGACGAATTTGAATTCGTCTTTTCAAAAGCCGATTTTAGGCCTCTGCGTTATTATCCTGGTTTGACACGTGTCGATCGGGAGGCTTACCGATCGACACGTGGCTTTGATGGCCTGCGGTGAAAGAATTCGTCTTTCCAAACGACGAATTCGCCTGAGAATTCGTCGTTTGAAAAGATGAATTCTCACAGTGCATTTACACCTGGACCGAGTAAAATCGGCTTTTGAAAAGACGAATTTAAATTCGGCTTTTGAAAAGACGAATTTAAATTCATCTTTTCAAAAGCCGATTTTAGGCCTCTGTCGTTGTCCTGCTTTGACACGTGTCGATCGGGAGGCTTACCGATCGACACGTGGCTTTGATGGCCCGCGGTGGAAAGACGAATTCTCACAGAGCCTTTAAAACGAGCCTTCCCTTTTTTTTTTTTTTTCCGCTGTTCTTCCTCCTCCGTTTTTTTTTTTTTTTCCTTTCCGGTGGTCCCTCCCCTCTCCGATCTGCTATATTTTTTTTTTGTTTTATCTTCTTGTGGGGTCTTTACATTGAAGATCACTCTTGCTCATCCATTCCGGTAAGTTTTTTTATTTATTTATTTATTTTTTTAGTATTTAAATTTTATTTTGATTAATATTTATTTTTTTTGTGTAGATCTGAATATTGGCTTTTTGTTGGATGATCTAGATCTTGTTCTTCCATATTTTATTATCCGGATTCAAGGTAAATTTTTTTTTAAATTTATAAATATTTGATTGTATAAATATTTGATTGTTTAAATTTATAAATATTGTAAATTTTGTTGGATGATCACTCTTTCTCATTGTTTGTTTCTATTGGTTGTGATTTAATGATGGTGACAAAAAATAAGGAAAAAAACTTCTATTAATCACCCGCTATCGATCACCTCTTAATTTACTGGAATCAGGGATTGGTGCCATGCATGGTAGAGTTGGTGGTGTCTCTGCTTGTGCTTAGCCAATCACCAACTTCGCATCCCTTAGGGAACCGAGCAATGATAGGTAGCAAGTGGTCTTTAGCTTATTCCAATAGGAAGTGGTTTAGTATTGGTGGTAGTTTGGGACACAAAAGGATTGTATCCACAAATGGCGGTTTGCAATTGAGCTGGACCCTACAATTATTGAAGGGGATCTAATGTATGGTTTTCTAGTGTTTCTCCTTGGAAGTCAGCTTGGACCATCTTTTATGATGGCCACTTACGTTTCTTTGCCAGAACGCTCGTCATGAGCAGTCTCTTCATTCTTAAAGGTCAAACTTTTCCGGCCAACGAAAAGAAAAGTTGTAACTTTTGTTAGCAGAAGGTGGTTAGTGGCGTGGACCACGAACCTTCACCTTTCGTGTACACCACATACACGAAAAAGGGTTGTCTGAAAAGAGGAAAAAAAAAAAAAGTGCCCGTTCTAGTAGGGAATCGGGGGTCCTTATCAAGGGTACAAAGGAAGCGTTTTGGTTGCAGTTTGTCTACGAGAATCTTCTGCTGATGTGTTACCAGTGCGGGAGACTTGGGCACTCTAACAATGTCTGTCGTTTTGCAAAAATGAAGCCCTCGTCGAATACCAGTGATGATTCATTGCTTCCAGAGAACGTAGTGGCAGTTGGGCGGGATTCCTGATCAAAGACTCCAGCACCTATGGTGGAGGAGGCGAAGGGTGTTGAGAGGGGTGGTCATCCTAGGTTCGGCCCATGGATTGTGACTTCCCGCATTCTCCAACCCCGGACCTCAAGAGCTCCTGCTAAGGGTAGGAGGGATCAGGACAGAGAGAAAATGCCATGCTTAGATTCATCATATCCAAATTCCTCCTCCCCGTCTCTTAGCTCACCGAGGGTCATGCCTTCCCCTCCTAACTCACCTCCGGACTCTGATAGTTGACAGAAACCATCTATAATGGCTTGGTAGATTTAGGATTTGTTGGCCCTCGCTATACTTGGTATAATAACTGCTCTAGAGGGGCTAGGGTCTTGGAAAAGAATTGACAAAATTTTCTCCACCCCTAGCTCGCTTCAGTGGTTCCCTGCACACCTAGTCCTGCATCTTGCTAAGATTGCCTTGAATCATTGCCCACTATTATGGCCCATGGATTCTTCCACTTTTTAGCACTCTCCATTCAGATTTGAGAAGTTTTGGCTTGCCTACCCCTGGGCATGGGACATTGTTAAGAAGGTATGGAGGATATCTATTCGGGATAATGCTAGATATCAAGTTTTTCGTAGGCTGGAGTTGGCGTGGAGGCTTTTGTGTTGGAACAAGGAGGAAGTAGAGAATATTTTCTCTAAATTGGAGATGGTGGAAAAATCAATTCTCACCTTCAAGAGTGGGAGGAGAAAGATGGGCTTTGACTCAGGAGGCTCTATTTGAATTACGGCACCAGTTGGCAACCCATCACTCTCTTCTTCGTCAACAAGAGGTGTTCTAGTGACAAAAATCCATACATAGAAACCATACTAGAGCTCCCACTTTTTTATCAAGCCATTGTAGTCTGCAGACATAGAAACCGGACTAGAGCTCTTCGATCTCCTGAGGGCCTTGGATGGAGGATGAGGCTCAAATTTGGCAGGTGATCATTTCTTTCTTCAGATCCAGGGCCTTGGATTGTCACAGTTTGAAATGCTTGGTTGCATGAAATACTATTACCCGGTTAATTTACAAGTACTCTAGTATCTGATAGTTTTAAACTGATATCCTAGATCGGGCAAGGAGTGAGCAAATTGATTGCAATCTATATGTGAGGTGAAGATAAATAATAGGTGCACTTCTTTTCAAGATGTTCCTATAATGGTTTAATTAATGATAGGTGCAATCCTATAATGGTTTAATTAATGTAAAAAAATAATGATATACTAAAAAAATTTTATTAAAAATTTGAATAAAATTTTTATTTAGTAATACTTAGTTATGAATAAAATTTGAAGTTTATGTATTTGTAGTTTTTTTTATTAAATAAATGTGTAGCATGAATTTTTATAGCATGTATTGTGTACATATTGATATCAGTGATGTAATTATTATGTAATTGTAATTGTATTTAAATGATTAATTATGATGAATTTTCTATATATATTTTTATAAAATTTGCATTTCATTGAACCGTAGACCCGTCAATTGCTTGATATGCATATTCTGTAGTATCCGTACATGTTTTTATACTTGTACAGATATGAGAATTATGCATGTTGATCAATTGATTGTCCAATTTGGACAGTTTGGGAATTGCAAATAATTTTACAGGTCAATTTATAGTAATCAAACGATATGCAATGAAGGCCGAATAAAATTTCGATCATCATTTTCTTTTTGTTCTTCGCATACATAAATATTTGTATGTGGAGAACTAAGGAAAATGCTGCCGAAATTTATTTGGTCTTCATTGCATACCGTTTGATTACTATAAGTTGACCTGTAAAATTAATGCAATTCTGAATGGGATAGGGCCTTTACCTAGTAGTTGATGATAGGATGCATTCATCATGATAGACAAATAATTATGTTTTGAATTTTATTGTCATATTAATTATGTAATTTAATTAGTTTGTTAATGATATCAATATATGAGAAAGTTATTTCTAAATATATTTTGTTAATTAAACATGTAGGATATATAATGGGAGAAAGAATCACAGCATTATGTTATATGGGTGGTTCTATGATTAATGGATCAAATGGAATTGAGTACAATCAGGACCAAAAAAGGCAATTAGAATCAGTTCTGATATGACATTTCAAGAGTTGGAGAACAAAATATGTAGAGTTCTCCGTATTGATAGAACTGGAAAAAAAGTTTTGATTATCTATAGATATCCACAAGTTGTCCAGCCGATATTTGTAAAGTACGAACCTGTTCCATTAACGGATGATGAAGACATGGAGATGATGTTTTCAACTATCGGTTCACATTCATGTATATCGGTGCAGAGTTATATATAGATATCCAAACCATTGAAGCTCCTGAACCTGATTGCGAACAGGATGATTACGAAGAAGCTGTTCGAAATATAGCAACAACTCGTGTAACTGAACAGGTTCTATCATATAGTACTCCGAATATTGCAGATAATGAAGTAGAAAATATTGGCTCAGTTTTTACTGTAGATCCGTTACGTACGGTGGACAGTACTGTACCGGAAAGTAATATTAGAGAAGCATCAATATATACAGCTGCTGATGACAGGGTGCATGTCGATAATCAACTTTTTAGTGAGAATGATGATGAAAGTGAACATGACTTGGCTGACAAAGGTGACGAGGCCGGTACTTCACATCCAGTACGAAGTCCGGATGATACCACTGTTCCAAATTATTCTACATTTGAAGCTCCATCTAGAACATTTACCCAGATTGATTGGAATGCTGCAAATATGTCAATGTATTATTCAATGCAGGAACAACATTTTATATGGCAAAGGAATGAGGAGTTACGTAAAGGACTCCGCTTTATAGATAAGGCAGAATTGCAGACTTCAGTAAAACAATATTCTGTTGAAAGACATCATGAATTCAAAGTTATTGAATCAAATCAAATCTATGGCATGTCAAATGTAAGAGCAAAGATTCTGGTTGTCAGTGGATGCTGAGAGGTATTAAACGGCATAATTTTTTTGAGATCTCACGATATACCGGTCCTCATACATGCCTATCTGCAATGATGTCTCAAGATCATTCTGGTTTGGACTCCACTTTAATTGCTAATGAAATTCGGGACCTGGTTAAAGAAATTCCTACCATTGCTATTGCTGGACTTGGTGCAGTCATAAAGAACAAATACAACTATACACCAAGTTATAGAAAATTATGGGATGCCAAACAGAAGGCGATAGCGATGCTGTTCGGAGATTGGGATATGTCATATCAATTGCTTCCGAAATGGTTGCATGCTGTACAAACATTTAATCCGGGTACCTGGGTTAAATTTATCGGCACTCCAACTGGTATACCAAATTGTGCCCAGTTTGATCGTGTATTTTGGGCCTTTGCACCCTCGATTGAAGGGTTTAAGCACTGTCGTCCGGTCATAAGTATCGATGCTACTTTCATGTATGGAAAGTATAAGGAGAAATTGTTGATTGCAACTGCTATTGATGGAAATAATCAGATCTTTCCACTTGCATTTGGTATTGTTGATGAAGAGTCAGCGGACACCTGGGGTTGGTTTTTAGCTTGTATCAGAAATTTTGTTACAACACGTCAGGAAATTTGTCTAATTTCTGATCGACATGCTGGTATACTTGCTGCAGTACAGAATGAGTATCTGGGTTGGCAGCCACCGCATGCTTATCATGTATATTCCTGCGTCACGTGGCAAGTAACTTCAATTCAAGATTCCGTGATCCCAAACTAAGAGATGTGGTGAAAAGAGCTGGAATGCAAACGCAGCCTAGAAAATTTCATAAATACATGAGAAATATTGAGAAATTTAACCCAGAAGCTGTTCAGTGGTTGAATGAAATTCCTTTAGCAAAATGGACACGTTCACATGATGACGGACGACGGTATGGGATGATGACAACTAATATATCCGAGTGTTTCAATGGAGTTCTGAAAAATGCTCGATTTCTTCCATAACAGCATTGGTACAGTTGACTTTCTTTCGCCTTGTGTCATATTTTGAAGGCCGATATGTCCAAGCAATAGAGGCAATGGACAGAAATGAAAGGTTTACTCCTTTTGTTACGGGACATGTCATCTCCAACCAAGCCAAAGCGACATCGCATACCATTACCCGATTTGATAGAGCAACTGGCTTGTTCCAAGTCCAAACTGCTAGACGTGGACCGAACATGAACAAGGGTGATAATACACAGGTATTTACGATCTTTATGTATCATTGAAAATATGTTATTACGTTGTGTATATGCTGAATTATGATTTTTGATGCTGTAGGTTGTTCATCTTTCCCAGCAGACATGTACATGTCAGAAGTGGCAATGTTTTCATTTACCTTGTTCTCACGTCATGGCTTCTTGTGCACATGTTGCCATTGATTTTAAAATATACATTGATCAGTACTATACATTACACGATTATCATCGAACTTATATGCCACAATTTCAACCAATTCCTCATGAAGAATATTGGCCCCAGCAAAATGAACACGGTATCATTATACCTGATGCAAATAGGGTACGATAGAAAGGTAGGCCACGATCCACGAGGATCAGAAATGATATGGATATAAGAGAAGTCGGCAACAAACGCAAGTGTACAATCTGTAAAGAAGAAGGACATGATAGGCGGTCATGTCCAAGGCTTCTACAAGCAGATTAGTTAAATTATATCAGTCATATTTTACAAATGTTTTAATATATGGATTGTAATGTATTAGGCTAATCTTGTGATTGCTTTGTATTTTATTTGATGGATTGTAATATATGGCTATGTTTTATTGTCTGATGTTTATAGCTTGTATATGGATTGATGTCCTTACTATGCATTAAATGGGCTTTGTGATTGATTTTCTTTGAGTTATCGCAGTTATGGATCCTGGTCCTTCTGATAGTAGTGTACTACACGGTCAGCCTTCACATAGATCATCTTTGGTCTGGGAGGGACAGGATGTTTTTTGCACTGTCGACGTCGAGAGATGGTTATGCGCAGATCGATACCGCTCGATCGTCGTATTTTGCCATTGCTGATGCAGTCCAGATTCTACGGTCTAGCACGTGTTGGATTTATTAGATTGGACTGGCATTTGATCACTGCTCTCGTCGAGCGGTGGCGTCCGGAGACACATACTTTTCATTTTCGCATGGAGAGGCGACCATCACCCTACAGGATGTTGCTATTCAGCTAGGTTTGCCAGTAGATGGTCTACCAGTGACGGGTAGTACACGGATAGACTGGAGGCAGCTTTGTCATGAGTTATTAGGGGTCGTCCCACCGGATGATAGATTGCATGGATCTCGACTGAGCTTGGTCTGGCTTACCGAGCACTTCCAGGATTTAGCATTCGATGCGGATGAGGCAGCCATTCAGTGCTATGCTCGAGCATATATTTTACAGTTGATGGGTGGGTGCCTTTTTATGGATAAATCTGGGAACAACATGCATCTATTATTTCTACCTTTATTAGCGGATTTCGAGATGGCCGGACAGTATAGTTGGGGTAGCGCTGGACTCGCTTGGTTGTATAGAGAGATGTGCAGGGCGAGCCACAGAGATGTTACTGATATTGCTGGTCCGCTGTTGCTACTACAGTTATGGGCATGGGATAGAATTCCGATTATTGCACCCCACAGATTACTTCGACAGGCTCCAGATCCGATGATCGATTTTGATGATGATGGAGTCGGTTTACCACAGGGACCATTAGGGATGAGGTGAGTTTAGAATTTACATAATATTTTTATGCCATGTATGATATATATTATTTTAATTAATTAATTTAATTAATTTATTTTGTAGATGGAGAGATCTTTTTTCTGTCACACAGGTACCTATGCATGTGGTCT
The DNA here is from genome assembly GCA_021397845.1 of Areca catechu. NCBI lineage: Eukaryota > Viridiplantae > Streptophyta > Magnoliopsida > Arecales > Arecaceae > Areca > Areca catechu. Next base: position 91,033,080 of record CM038048.1, on the reverse strand, counting down.
CTTCGTATCGTTATTTACTTGATCGACTGCGACCCGATGAGATAATAAAAATTGAATTTTTGATAATGATTGTCATGTTTAATTTGTTCTTGTTTAATAAATTATACTTTAAATTATTTATAAACAGGTCATATGGCAGCCATATACTGCCACAATGATTGCACAGTTACCAGACTACTGTCTACAGGGTCAGGAGATCTGGTGTAGTAGAGTGCCACTAGTATGTTTTTATATAGTAGAGTGGCATTTACCCGATAGAGTGATGCGCCAGTTCGGGATGCGACAGGTCGTGCCAGATCAGTTTGATACGTTGTCTGCACTATATCATATTGATATGAGAGGACGATCTGATCAGGATTGGTCCACCGTTCATCGGGATTATATACAGTTATGGATGAGTCGTCATGACTATATTATACATGGAGATCCATTCGATGGTACCATGGATTATCACGATCCTTATATGCAGTGGTATCGTAGGATCACTCGTCGATTCATCAGTCGCAATGGTGCAGTATATGATTACATGGTAAGTAATTTAAATTTTATTATTTAAATTATAATATACATTTAAATTTTGTCAAACTAATTAATTTTTTTATTTACAGGGTAGTAGTTTTGCGACGATACTTTAGCATGCGACCTCCCCGGATATACAGGATATATGTCACTCTGCCCTCCATACTCTTGGCGAGCATGCACGGATTCCACTCCATGAGTTTTATCAGGAGGGAGACAGGGAGGACGAGACTCCTTCGCCTTATTATCCATTTGCATCTTCATCCGGAGCACCTCCGTCAGCTCATCACAGACGAGGTACGAGACGACATAGCACCTCTCCACATCCGATGCACGAGTTCACAACTACTTTGGATGTGGCATCACATTTTGATTATACTACTGCACCGGATTTCATGGGATGGCAGCATGATTATTCCGGACATGGAGCATCGTCGTCACATCATACATCTGCACAGCAGGCATCACATGATGTACAGCATGCTGCATATCAGGCATCACATGATATAGAGCATGAGACAGAGCAGCATCAGCCACCTCCGATCCGTCGTCGTATACAGCCTGCACGCACTAGGAGACGGCCACCATGTGGGACCGATTAGTCATTTATTTTAGAATTTATTGTAATTCATGTTTTCTTGTTAATTTATATAAGAATTATTTATATAAGTGTTTATTTACATATGTGTTTATATGTGTTCTGGCCTAAAATAGACAAGCATTATTTATTTGTGTTGCCGATCTCGCCACCGCGCATGTGGCTTCAGAGCCACTGATTTGATTAGACTGTCTCGTAATGATGTCTCCTGGCTCTCAGTCCTGTAAGACAAGGTCAGAGGCCCTGGCCGGGGGTCCCGGCGAGGGAGCTCCGACGGTCAAGTTAGAGAACGACGAGAGTGACCGTCTCAGGGGGCCACCTGGCGAGGGAGCAAGGGGCCACCGGCTTCGGCCGAGTCCGGTCACCATCCCGATTGCCAGTCCGGCTACCACCAGGATCTGATCATCGGTCCTGTCACCATCTCGATTGCCAGTCCTGCTACCAGTGACCATCGGTCCACCTATCGGTCCTGTAATTTTTTATTAATTTTTTATTTTTTATAATAAAATTTTGATACATTTATATAAATTTTCATGGGTGTTTTTAAAAATGTGTCAAGCCAACATGGCTTTCAGGGCATACATCTAACATTTAGAGAGGCTGACCATGTTGTTGACTTGGAAGAGGCCTTCAATAACCTCTATCGCCACCTTATGAGGTTGAATCCAGGCAAGTGCATATTTGGCATCACGATAGGTAAATTTCTCAGCTTCATGGTCACCCAATGAAGTATTGAGGTGAACCTAAAAAAGATCTAGGCGATACTCGACATGCGGCATCCAACTTCTATGAAAGAAGTCCAGCAGCTAACGGTCAAGTTGCAGCTCTTAGCAGTTCATCTCCAAGTTGGTAGAGCACTGTCTGCCCTTCTTCAAAGTGCTATGTAAAATGCATGACTTCACTTGGACGGACGAGTGCTGATTAGCTTTTGAAAAGCTCAAAAGCTTCCTTGCCTCTCCACCCCTACTATCAAAGTCAGAAGTGGGAGAAGTGCTATTCCTATATCTTGCCACCTTCATAGAAGTGGTTAGTTCTGTGCTCATGTGGGTGGATGACAAGGGATTTCAGAGGCCCATTTACTATACTAGTAAAGTACTTCACAATGTGGAAACTAAGTATTCCAAATCCAAAAAAATCATTTTTGCTCTACTTGTTTATGCTTAGCATCTCAGGGCCTACTTTCAAGCTCATCATGTCATCATCCTAATCGACCAACTCCTAAAGGCTATCCTACATCGACTTGACACCTTTGTGCGACTGGTGAAATGGACAATCAAGCTCGATAAGTTTGATATCTCTTATCACCCGAGGTCATATGTGAAGGTGCATGTCTTATTGAACTTCTTGGTCGAGTGCACATGGACCGATGATAAACATGTGGAGGTACCCGGTAAGCCACTTGCTGAGTTGTCCCATGTGGACCTAGCTTGGATCCTTTACGTGGATGGCACCTGAAATTCTCGAGGTAGTGGAGCCGGAATGATCTTGATGAACTTGGAATAGGTGGTCATCAAGTATGCCTTGCATTTTCTATTCAAGGCAACCAACAACTAATTTGAGTATGAGACCCTGTTGACATGACTGAAACTTGTCAGGGAGCTTGGAGTAAAGCCCTTAAAGGTGTTCACCAACTCATAGCTAGTAACTAGTCAAGTCACAGAAGTACGAGATGTGGAACTCGATAATGGTCAAGTACTTTGATCGAGTCCACTCCTATATGATGGCGCTTCGATATTTTAGCATATCCCACATCCCTCAAAATAAAAATGCTCGAGTAGGCATGCTTTCTAAGTTGGCAATCTTATCAGATAGTTCCCTTGGACGAGCATATATCAAATACCTGGAGGTCTCTAGCATCAATTGCACTGAAGAAGTCCAACAAGTCATACAAGAGTCGAGTTGGATAGATCCATATGTTAAGTACATAACTGAAGGTGTCTTGCCTGAAAAGCCTAGAGAAGCAAGGCTGTTTGTGAAACCCGCCCATGTTTTGGGCGTTTTGGGCTGAAGTCGACAGCCCTTGCCAACTTCACCCGGAACCCAGAAAAAAAAAATGGAGGAAGAATGCACGGTTAGTTGAACTGAATTCGTCCTTCGAAAGGACGAATTCAATTCAATTGAATTCGTCTTTTGAAAGGACGAATTCAGTTGGAATTCGTCCTTCCAAAGGACGAATTCATCCACGTCAGCCCATCCATCTAAATCGGTAAATAAGTTTTACCTAACCTATTTTTGTAATTATTTTTTTTAAAAGTATTATTTTTAAAAAAAACTCAATTTATTGACTTGCATACGATTTGGAATATCCATTCAGATTTATTATAAAAAATATTTATAAGACGAAGGATGCAGAAAGTAAAAAGAGCCCTAACAACCTGACAACTTTTAAAACTCTAAATTCAAATTCCTAAAATTTAAAAATTAAATTTTAAAAAAATAATAAAACTCTATCACGACGTACACCGTGCTCCATTCCATGCTGTACGTGCTCCATCTGCTTTGCACCTGCTTGGATCACTCCGCTGCACTTTATTTCGTATCCCTCACCCTCCGTTTTATCTCAATGCTTGGACTCCTTCACGCTCTGCTTAGGTTTTTGTTTGCGCTCCTCGATGCTTCGCTCTGCTTACTCTGTCCTATTTATGGGCTCTTCTATGTATCATATTTAGGACTGGAAACTCTGCTCATAGAATGGCCTACAAACCAAGCATGCAGGCAGTGCTTACGTTCTTGGCATGATTTTCTTGGGAAACAAGCGTACGTGGTTCCTCTCTCAAAGGATCCATGATGTCTTTTTTAGGTCATGTCAGGGGTGAGGCCTGCATGATTTGGAATTAATGTGTTGCTAATTTGCTGAACAGGTGATAGCAATTCTTCTTTAAAGGCATCATCCAAAAGTCCATATCATTGAATCTTGTTGGTCTGGTGGTTCGAAGATGAGGGCCACGTCCAACACAAAAGGTGATAAACTTGGAATTAATGGGAACTACAAGATACCAGACCCCGTAGGGAAAAGAGGCCAGGCATGTTTCCTGACGCATCAAGCATCTTTTTCCAGTGGTTCCTCCTCTTTGAAGACCTGCAGCCCAGCCCATGGTGAGTGCCTTGAGTAGGAAAAATACATATCTCTTTCTCTAATAAATTTTACAATTTTATTCTTTTATAAAAAATATCTTGGACTTCAAATGTTAAAATCAAAAAAAAATAAAAATCATTTTTAGTTGAAGGAGTTGAACTGCAGAATGGAAAAAAGAAGGAGCGACACCCGTTCCGGTCATTTGATCGAGATAAGTTTCATTTCCATTGCAATTCTATAAATAAAAAAAAAAAAAAAAAAAAATCTTGATCTCTTAAAATTCAATCGGGCCCGGCTCTTCGGCAGCATTCAAATTATGTTCCAATTCTAATTCGAGTAATGAACCAAATATGCCAAAGAAATATATCCATTCCGATTCTCATACCAATCTATTTTGATTCTGGTCATTAACCAAACACACTTCATATATTAGATTTATATGGTCCAAACCTTCTACGGTTAAATTCTTTTTTTTTATCTATTTTTTCCTATCAACTGCCAAATTTAAGTTGGCATTTTAGCTCAAACCTAACAGCAGAATCCCATGCATCCCCTAGAGTGGAGGGAGAAAAAAAGCTTACACCAGAGTAGGGAGTGGAGGGTCGCTATGAAGTATTTTCCCAGTTTAGTACCAAGGTTGGCTTGATAGATTGTTTTTATGCATGTAAATGTTATGAATAACAACTGTCAAACATTGAATCCCGAGAACTGCCCTCGTTTGAAGTGTCGACAAGATGACCGATTGAGATAATACAAGTCTATTTTTAAGATCTGCTTTACATAATATATGTTGCAATTTCCAATGTAGTTGTTGACTTTGCTTGTATTTAGGATTGAAATATTATAAATGAAAGATATGGACAACGTAGTTTTTTTACTACCTTACTCCATCAAACTCATGATCAAGTTCGAATCTACATCTAATTGCTAATTACATAGTTACATATATCAAAGCACATTTAAATTGCATCTAATTCAGGTCCAATATTAAGATGTCAAGTTGGCCTGGGGGCCACTCCATTTTAATACCATCAGTTTTTGTTTGCTTCTTCGTTGGAACGTACTGTGAACAGTTTTCAGGTCCTTCAACAACGTTAGTTTGCCGGATGCTTTGGTGTCCAAGTGTCAACTGTACACTCCAATGCAGTACCAGCCATTACAATGCCAACCTAAAGCAAACATTTCATGTGAACCTTTTTTTTTTTTTTTTTTTGTGGGTGCACACCAGCATTTCATGTGACTTCTTTGCTGTATAATTGTATAACTTTTATAGTGCTGCTCCATGATCTCGGACACTTTGGGGAGGTCATGTTAGCTATCATAGGCTAATTTAATAAGGCTTAAAGATCAAATAAAGCATCTTATCTTAGTCACATTAGCTAAAAGTGCAAACTACAAACTACTTCACATGACATGTGAATCCCACCATATTAAGTGCTGAGAAGGTCGGGTAATGTTCGATACAAAGCACTTTCACAATCTTTCTATCTCGAACCTGTAACAGCTTGAAAGTGAGGCAGGGCATCTATCAACCAGGCTACTGTCTTAGCGATGATAACTATCCTTTTCATCATGATAACTAAGATGCTAGTACATGTCTATGCTAGTATGTGGTCTATGCCAATGCACTGCACATGACGAGAAGTAGAATGGCCATGATTACTTAATATTGTAGACCCTAGGTAGAAATCCTTGTCATTAAAAAGAGACTTTAACCCTCAATTTAGGATGGTGTTGTCGCTGCTTCCTATCCCGATGCCGGAGATCCCTAGAGGAATGGTAGTCGCAAACTGTACCTGCAAGAAAATCCTAACTTGAGACGGGTTCGATGAGGATCCTCCGACGTTCAAGTCAAGTGACAAATAATAGAAGAAAGAAATGAGAGCATAGTATAAAGAAAGTATGTCGGTGTTAAGCATTACCTTGAGGGCTCTTAAAGAATCCTTTTTATAAACAAAAAATAAGGGCATTTTCACGAGAGAAAAGTTTTTAGCGAATTTAGTAAGAAGTAACAGGTCCGAAGATCTTATCCAGCGGGATGTTAAAAAATCATTTCATTTGTCCAAGATGTCTATCTCTAATTAATTAAGATTTTATCCCTTATACGTAGGTAGCCGTACTTCTTAATGACGACATGGATAATTATATAAATTTTTAATTTAATTTAATTTAATAAATTAATTATGTATAAATTAATTTATTTATAAATAGTAATTATATAAATAAATAATTAATTTATAATTTAATTTAAATAGTTAATTAATTTTAAAGGGATAGTTAACTAAAATATAGTGACTATAAATAAAAAAAAATAGAAGACAGTTCTAGTTATTTACTTATAATTAGAAAAATTATGTATTAAAATTAAAATAATTAATAATTAAATTTAATAGTATAAAGTTAATAATAAAAATAACATAAATATATATATAAATAAATAAATTTTAAAATAAAAAACTGTTAGGATTTTATTAAAAATATAATGAAAGGTAATTTTGTTAACATAGAAATGCCTTCTCTATCTCTTTATATGCTCTATTAATTAACAAGATATAAATTGATAGGCCAAGATATAGATATTCTCTCATTTTCATTCATTTATTTTAATTTTTTTAATATATATATATATATATATATATATATATATATATATATATATCGAATAATCATCTTTTCAATCTCATCTATCTTGTTTTCTGTAAACTGATAACTGTTAAAAAAATCAATAATTAATAATAAAAAATTAATACACGAAGAAAGCTCAGAAGTTCCAAATCATGAAGCTTTTGCAAAGAAAATTTATTTTTTCACCCCTATAGCATGTGACCTGGATGGACCATTTTACAAGATAGTACAAGACCGTATGCCAACCTAATTCAATAGGTTCTCAAAAAAACTAATAACCGACGGCAATTAAACCTACCAACCGATAGCAATTAAAAGTTGCATGTCAAAGACGGATGCTATTTCTTTAAGTAAAATATATATATATAGAGAGAGCTAAATTTTAACACCCTTGGACCAAAGAGGAGATCAATTGATACACAAAAAATAAGACGTCAGCATCTAGCAGTCAAGCTACTATCTTGAAAAGTTTTGGAGCATACTTACTTTCAAACAATCTTAAGAACCAAAAAAATTCCACGCATGCACAAAATCTACTTTCAAGATCTAACATCATCTCCTGATTTGTGCAAATCTGTGCACATAAATACTTTTCTTTGAGACCAGAGGGAAGCTCCAAAGCAACGCATTGCATGCAATTGCAACACTTTTTCCTTTATATATACATTTTTTATTTGAAGCTACTTGCTAAAGGATGCCATCAATAAAAGAAAATCATACAACATAATAAAAGGAATAAACAAAATAATATCACCCATGCAAACAAAACAAATTCATAAAAGTCTACAAAACAGGCTAATTATTTTTACATATCATTGCAAATATTTAATTTCCCTGTACAATTAATAGCGCAGACTAATACACAAATAACCAAAACATTATCTTGTCATGTTCCGAACTTAGTAGCTTGTTATAGTTTTCGGTTTCTCTGTTATTAGAATAATGATTACCCAAAAAGTATAATAAAGAGAAATAATTCTCTTCCATCGAAAATATATTAAAAAACATAAAAATCAGCAGTTTTTTTTGATGGATCGCTTAATCCTTCCTCCCGGTTCCCACCCGAGGCTTTATGCCTCGCCACCTCGGCGGCATTTCCGTTACCGTCACCGTTACAGAATACGTCTTGTACCAACTTCTCCACGTCGATCGGGTTATTTCCCTCCGTGCCCTCCTCCATTTCCCAATCCGGCACCGCCGGAATGTATGGCGGCCGCGATATCCGCAGGACGGATTCCCAGTCCATCCCTCTGAAAAATTCGTGCCGCTTGACGCCGTCGAGAGAGATCCTCCTACAGGGGTCCTTCTCCAGAAGACGGCGTAACAAATCTCGTAACGGCGTCTTCTCCCCCGTCAGCTCTGGCTCCATCGTTAGGATCCGGTAGAAAGTTTCCTTCCGTGTTTGCCCCCGGAACGGCGTCCGGCCGTACAGCATCTCGTAGAGGACGACACCGAGGCTCCACCAGTCGACGGCGAAATCGTGGCCGTCCCCTCGGATGATCTCCGGCGCCACGTAGTCCTCCGTCCCCACGAACGAGTTCGACTTCCCCGACGCCGATGGCTTCCGGGTGGACTCGCCGCCGGAGACGGAGCCCTGCGGCGAGTCGGAGCTCTCGGGTGACACGCCAGCATTGAAAGAGAAGCAGCCCGGGAAGCGCTTCTTCTTTGCGGGAGCCGGCGGCGGCGGCGGAGGATAGCGGGGGCGAGGGTCGGATTTCTTGGCGGAGGGTTCGAGAAGCTCCGGCGATCTCGCCGGGAGTTTGGTGGAGAGATCGAAGTCGATGAGCATCAGGTGGCCGTTTTCTTGGATCAAAACGTTCTCGGGCTTCAGATCTCTGTAGACGATCCCCAATTCATGCAAATACTCCAACGCAAGCACAAGCTCCGCTGCGTAGAACCTGAAGAGCATCAAGAAGGCAGCAGTTCTAGGTTAAAAATGAGGGAAAATCTCAGAATAAATAGAATAAATCCAAGATCGGGAGATGGATAATAGCAAACCCTACCGGATGACATCGTCGGAGAACATCTTCTCCGTCTGCCGCCGACGGATCGAGTTAAGATCGCCGCCGGAGCAGCGTTCGATGACGAACCCGACGATCTTGTCGGTGGAGACGACGCCACGGAGGGAAGGAAGCAAGGGATGGCGGAGGGCGAGGAGGACGTCGCGCTCAAACCAGATCCGGCGGTAGGCGTCGGCGGCAGTGCTCTTGTGCTCGATGGAGGAGCGGGAGATGGCCTTCAGGGCGAGGTCCTCGGGGGAGGAAGTGGAGCGGATGAGGAAGACGACGCCCTTGGCGCCGCGGCCGAGGACAGCGACGGCCCGCAGGTCGCCAAGGTCCAGCGGCGGCGCCGCCGCTGATGGGTCAGCCATCGCCGGAGGGATTTTTAGTAATAGGGGTCGGGATGAACGTCGCAGCGAAGGATTTTTATTTATATTTATAGACCGGGTTTTTTGCTGCCGAAGGTTTGATTGCTTGGCGAGCAAGACTCAGGAGGAGAGAACGAGTACGAACCGATCGCATCCGACCGCAACGAAACCCGTGACGCGGTTTTTGCACGCGGAAGATTGTGTAGAAATTTCTATGGGGACAAAAAGCGATGACGTCATCCGTGGCTAAACTTATCACCTTCCTGGCTATCCCTTCGTCCAAATTAACGGCGTTATTGCGAGCACAGCAAGGGTCAGCCTTTTTATTATTATTATTATTATAAGATGGTGCATTCATTGTAAGATACGAGAATGAATACAATATAGATAGTTGGACAGTAAGATATTCCTAAGCTATATAGAAGCAGTGTGCTAGTCCGACCAAACTACTTAAACAGTATGATGAGCTACATAGAAGGCTACCCAGTTAGTAGTCAAGTTAGCTTCCCTATACATATGGCAAACCTCATAAGAGGTGCAATCCTGCAGAAGAATGTCAATATTTTGGATGATAGGATGAGCCGATGGAGTTCGTCGTGCCTGTCTGATCCATGAGGCAACAGTCGTAGAATCCCCTCAATAATCAAGCAGTCCAGCTGGAGCACGAGACACGCAAACCTGATGCCCGTCCAAGCGGTATAAAACTCAGCTCTCGGAACAGAAGAATCGTAGATCGGAAAACCACCTCCTGCCAGATAACCCAAGCTTAAGCCGTGGACAACGAAGGCTCCATGCCTATCCCGGAGGCTCCCATCAAAACTGATAGTGAAGAAAAATGGAGGAAGTGGTTTCCAAGAAAAAAAGACCCTACCAGGTCAACCTTACCCAGGATTTAATGTGATAGCCATTATGACCTATATCATTGTTGGCGTGCATACAAAAATTATAAAATTAAATTACCTTATAGTTCTTGTTATTTTAAATTTCTAAATTTTAAAAATTTTAAAAGTTAGGAGACCGCCTATTCAATAAAAATAAGTAGAAATAGCAATGGATTGTATTTGGACTGAATTTTATATTATCCAAATTCAAGTCTTAATATTTAATAAACTATCCAAACCTATCTCAAACATTATTAAGACTGAATTTTTTTTTTTCAAATCTATCTCAATTAAGTATTGAATAATTCGAATTTACTCGATCCAAATTCAATTGAATTATACTGATTATTTTTTTTATTTTTATCAACTCTGAAATCATGTACCATTCTATAAATTATATATACCTTAAACAAATAAAATTCAACTACATTTTTCGTTTAACATCACTTAGTTCCATATTCAATGAAAATAAAATTTAAATTTTTTTAGATAAATAAAATTCAACAATGCTTAGTTCAATATATTTGAAGTAAATAAAGATATAAATATAATTTTAAAATGCATCTAACTGTAAGTTCCAAGTTTCGAAAAGATTTAAAAAATAATTCTCGATTAATCCTGAGTTGTAACATCATTTTCCACCCGATCTACCTATAAATAATTAATCATTATTGTAATGATTGATTATAATAATCCTGAAGAATATAATATATATATTAATTATGTATATTAAAATATTAAAATAGTTTAGGTTGGGTTTGGATCGGGTGCATATCTATCCAGTTCCGGTCCAAATCTAAAATTAAGTATTCGGGTTTTATCTAAACCGGTCTAAATCTAATCATAATTTGACTATCCGACCCAATCTAGTCGAGACAGTTTGGATATCCACGAATTTTGAATCTTATTGCCATCCTGAATATACGAATGATAAATTGGAATAAAATTTATATTTACTTTTTAAAAAATTATTTGATATTTAAGTCGGAAATCATTCATAGTTTTTTTAACTACATGGATGTATTATAATAACTGTTATAATCATGATTATTTTAACATTAAATAATTTTAAATCATCACTTAAAGTTGGATACTTAACGGCCGTCTAACCTCCCTAACGGACAACTTTAAATTCCAGCTCATCCGCCCGCGAACGCAGAAAGACTGGAAATGGACAGCGGATCCGTCCCGCACGGAAGGTTCTGTGCAGATGTACGGAAGGAAAGTATACTTTTTTTTTTTTTTTTTCATCCGTGCCCCTTCCAGGAAAACGTACGCCCCGCGAGCTGTGGCCTTCTAGAAGGGGGAGGACGTGGTTAACGAAATCTAGACCGTTGAATTAATCTCGAACATGGGATGATACGATTCCGGACGGTGTGACGTGGACCGGCATCGGGCGTGGGTGGAGGAACGGACGGTGGGGTTTAATGCGACCGGGGAGGAGGAGCGCGTGGGGTGGAAAGGATAGTTTGGTCTTTTTACGTGCCATTCGGAGCTACGAGAAAGCGGGAAGGCGTGAGAAGCTGTGAGTGGCGTAACGCGCCGCCTGGGGGACCAGGTTTGGAAATTTAACTCCATTCGGCTTTCCGTAACAATCTGCTGCGGTGGTGCTCGCCACGTGACACGCACCAAAAATCTCTTTCGCCGGAAGCGGTATAAAATTTCCCACCACCTTTGAATGCTGTAATTTTTAATATATCTAGAAAAATTATTTATTAATACAGTTTTTTAACTTAAAATTAATTATTAATTATTCAGATGCATTTCCTTTGATTTGAGATAGATAAAATTGAAACTGGGCTCGTATCGATACGAAATCGGATCGGGTTTCGAGCCAGACTAGAAGTAGATCAAACTGGATTTGAACATAAAAATAAAATCTATTTAATTTTCATATTAGACTTGGATTCTTTTTTTGACCCAGCTCAGATCCAGACATATTATGTTAAAAAATTGCAGGTGCTGTTTATAAATTCATTAATAAATCAAACATAAATGTGAGCACCGTAACATACTCTATTGAAAAAAACAAACAATAACCAACCATGTTCTAATGATTTATTAATGAAAAATACTGTAAAATATGTGGCCTTTTTGCTCAAGTATTTTGACCAGATAACCGTATTTGGCAACGCTCCCTCTATCACTCTACAAAATAGTGAACAATATTTTGATACGTAGATGGATGGATCATGTAAATATTTTTGCTACATACTAAATAACAAATAAGAAGACACCCCCCCTTCTCTTGGTTTCTTGAAGTTCTGCTTCAATGCTTCAACTCAACATGCAGATGCATAGAAATAAGGGTCAGGGGTGTATCTTTCCTTGCATGAATCCTCCATTAGATAATCTAATGGTTGCTATAGGATATGCACAAATGGATGAGTGATGGAGTTCGAAGAGCTTTGATATTTGTGCAGTGGGTGATCTAATGGTGGACTCGTGCAAAGGAAGCCAAATCCTTCTTTCGCATGAAAGACACGATCCAATCCTAGGGGTAGTTGTGTTGATGATGCACTGGTCCAGGGCTTGAAGGCCTAACATGCACTCCCTTTACAATTTTGACATCTTTTTCTAATTAATTGTGTTATGAATTCCAATGAATCCCCGAGAGCACCTTCTCCTCTACCTCCAACAACCAAGCGCCGGACCGCCCACCGTGGTGCAAAACGTGCATTACCCCCTAAAATAGGAGAATTTTTCTACCACACCCTCGCATCTTCTTCCTCCTCTTTGAAAAATTATCCTACCTTTTTAACATTTCAAAAAGTGAAACTCATTTTCAATCACTTTCCTTCTCTTTCACTAAAAGGCACCCCTCCCTGCCATCCATTATCAATTTTCTATTCTAAAATGAAACAAGCTTTTTTAGACTTTAGATAGTCTAATATATACTAACTTATATTTTATAAAACCTAGATTGTAGACTCGATCATAAGATATAACAAATTAAACCAAGCTCTTTCAAAAAGGTGGTCTTTATATATTAAGATTCGTTTTGGTTGGCCTATGTTAAAAATTTTAAAGTTAAAAACATCCTTAAATAACCCTATGATGGATGGCACTGGCATAGAGAAATTTAATCGTATGATTAGGTTTAAGTCCCTCTCTTCTCTCAACGACAAAATTATAAAGTTATTCCCTATCAAGGTCATGATTAGAAAGAAGAGAAGCGTTAGATCATATCATTGGTAGGACGATTTGACATCATTGAAAATTATTGTGTAATTGTTTCACTCCTTGTTCGATTGTCCTTAAAAAAATTAAGGTGGTCACGCGATACACATTCTTACACATAACAAATAAAATTAAATGCATCCTCACCATTTCATTAATATATTCCTCATGCATTTATCATATTTGGTGAAAGGATTTCCATTCCCTTCCTTTTGTTGCGAGCACAAAGACTCCTATATATATTGGAGCAAAAGCGCTCCACGAAATACCCGGAATTTGTCTTGATGCTGTCATGACGGAAAGGAAATATACCATCAGGGAAGGGATGGGGTGAAGCCACCTCTCACCGATGGTCCACCTGAAATTGAAGTCCTCCTGATGTCACAAAAAGAAACTCCAAGGCCAGCAACTCAACATTGCCTTGCTGAGCATGCACCTGAACCTCGTACCCTGTCGCTGCCTCCTTGGACCCTTCGCTCATCGCAGACCCCTTTGAGACCGTTTTGGATACACTACAATACTGCAGGAACCTCCGAAACCTAGGAACTCATCCTAACTCCTCTAACCCAGCGATTGAACCCAGCAACCATCTCTACCTGGCTGCTGCATCATGTCCCAGCTTGTCTTCCAGCTGCATGATGTCACTGGCACTCCCTAAGACCTGTCCACGGGTCTCCTTGAGCTGCCATTTCCATCAGCTCCAGTCTCTATCCCCAGGCCAATGCCGCCATACCGGGACACTCCCGATTGCCCGATACCCCCGGCGCTCCCTGTGACTGTCCCCTGTCTCCCTGAGCTGTCCCTGGCATCGTCTCTGGTGATATACTTTGGTCTCCCTGAGATATCCATCTCCTGAGACCCATCTCCAAGCATGCGGGATATCACACCCATGTACAGCTCCATCACGATCAAGGTAGCTGGAGTACTATCGATCGCTCTCCTCCACAGTGACCAAGAGCCTGATCCACTATCGATGGAGCTACCACTCATGCTCTGAAAGATCCCCGGTATGTATCGCTCCACCTATGCTAAACCACATATCACTTGACCTACCATTGCTCCATAACAAAGGACCCGCAGCTCTGCACCACCATCGCGAGCTCCTACACCACCGGATCCATCATTTTTAACAAGATCTACTCCACCAGCAGACCCCCGCACTGCTCCTGATACCATGAACCTCTGTCCGCCTGGGAGGCCGAAGATGGAACAATCCTGCTCATGTTGCCTGCATGCACAGCCATTGCACCATGATCTCCACATATGCATCACCTTCGATCTGACTCCATCACTAGATCCATCCTAGCTCAACATGAAAAGCTCACAAAATGGAATCCAACAGTGCAAACGTGACTCAAATCAGAGTTCAATTAAGTCCAGAATCGTCGAAAATCCAATCAATATGAATTTTAGAGTAGAGTTATTTGAGATTGCCGATCCACCATGAACCAATCCAAAGGTTCACGCATGATTTCCCGGTCTATGGCTACCATTACTGTCAGTCCACGGCAGAGAACCATGGACCACAGCCTCTTCCGGCCACCAACGTCGCCACCTGCCACTGTACCTCACCTCCGACGATTTCCTGCCTTCGTGTCGTGCCTCCACTGATTGCCTGCATGCCGTGCCTGGCCTTCAATGACTGCCCGATGCCATGCCGTGCGATCTGGTGACTTCCCACTGTTGTGCCGCGCCTCGGCGATTGCCTGCCACCGTGCCGTGCCGATCTGCTCCCTTGAACCATGGCCTTCCAAAATCGAGAAGCCCCCCATGGTCCCAAGTCCCCTCGTGCTCGGCATCAAGCACCCATGAGAAGACCGATGCCTCATGACGCCCCGCGCCACCCTACGACCAGCGAGCAACTGCCTCCTCGCTGCACCAGATCTTCTCCATCTCCACAACAAGGACTGGATCCTCGTCACGACACCATCAGGACCGACAAGAACGACGCTCTCAAGTCTTCTGCGCTAGTACTATGCCCAGACCAGCACCATCGATGGATTCTTCTCTCTCTGTTTCTAGGGAGGGCAGCAGGCCCTCACCTCCATATCTCGATACCAGAGATTTGCACCACTGTCGCGACATCCTTTTCCCTTCTTCCTTCATGCCACTGTATCAAGGTTGGCTTTGATACCAACTGTAGGAGCAAAACCGCTCCACGGAACGCTCGGGATCCTCCTTGATGCTACCATGGTGGAAAGGAAATACACCATCAGGGATGGGATGGGGCGCGCCAACTGCTCCCATCGCGGAGGCATGCCCCTATGGGGCTGCACGCACGAGAGAGAACCAAGGAGAGGGGAGTAGAATGGAGGCTAGGGTATTGGAGGAGAAAAGGGATCACATATTATAATTCCGGACGTTCAATATACAAGACGAAAGACTCATATATATATCCTAGGTCACAACCGACCTAGCCCTCAAAAACTCTCCCTTGAGTCATATGAAAAAATACTCAAATCCGAGCCCATGTATACCCATGTCTCACAAGTTCTCTCAACCTCATATTCAGAGTATCCCGGAACACCTCCAGGAAACCCTGGAATTCATTCAGGACCCGTTGGAACACGCTTCCAAGCCCCAGGGATCGCCTCCAGCATCCCTACCATGATTTTCCAAGTCTTTCAAAAACTTGGAAGCACCATGCAAAATCCCTATAATATGTATGCACATGTTTGCATATGAGCATGCAAACATAATGCTGGCATATTGAGGAGATTTTAGTATGAATCATATTGTATTACATGTGTTCGACATGTAAGCAATGATTAACATTTTTATTCTTTCAAAAAAGCAAAGTAAATAGGATGATCTTTCTCTTGATATATACCCAACTTAAAATTGATGGGTAAATATTCTCATTGATCATTTCTTCTTATCCTTGAATAATAGATGGTGTCTCCCTTCTCAACATGTTTCTTTCATATTATAAAGCTAGGACATATTTTTTATTTTCTTTCTATCTAGTTTGGAATTAAGTTTGTTCTTTCATTTATTTTTTCCTCTTTTCATTTATTTTTCTCTTAATGAAGAAAATCATATCCTTTTAATATGGAAAAAAAAGTTGCTCTGCCTCCTAAAACTACATACCTAGAAAAATATTATGCTCTCTTTTATGATTTGTTGTTGACCTATTCTCTTATAATTAATTATAGGTGTCATAATTTATAAATAATTTCCTCCCCCTACCTTTAGCCTAATCCAAAAAATGTGTTTCCGGTATAACCCCTTGCTCAATTAGTTCTTTCTCTTGTTTTCTTCTTTGCTACTAAAGTCTATCTTTCAAGTTTGCCAAAGAAGATGCACTTCTTCCCCTTCTAGAATTAATTAACCTTTTTTTGGGTCACATTTTTCTTTTATAAGCATTTGATGATACATCTCATCTCACCATCTCTCTCTCTCTCTCTTTCTCTCTATCTAGATTTACCAAAAAAAAATAGATTATAAACAAATCTCTTAACCTCACTACTTTTTTTTATTTTGAAAACTAACTATATTTGTGGTTGCCCACCTAGAACATCGACATAGACCATCCTCATAGACCTACAAATCAAAAAGCTTATCAGATTGGCTCCAACCAAATCCTTGATATTTAAGTGCAAAAAAGTTTCTTGGCAAGAAGTAAAGAGAGTATTAGAGCATTCATCTTTTATGAAGGACCTTTTTATAGCTAAGATATAATATCTTTAATAAATCGTATCCCAACAAACTCAGGATTATATTATAACAAAGTGTTGATGTAGCATAACAACCTAGGAATATATCACAACTAGAGATGAAAGTAGATCTAATAATATATTTCCAGATCAATTTTGTATCTCAATCTATCTGGATATTAATAAAAATTTGAGTATCTGACTAATATTTATATCTTTGTTCATATATGTCAAAAAAAAAGATATCATTAGGAAAGAAAGTCATTTTTCTGACCGACAGAGATTGGATCCTGACTAAAGAGGTGATCTGCTACTATACATGAACTAACAATCTCCAAGGGACTGCACAACTATAATTGAAGGAGATAGTCAAGTCTACAATCTTGAAGAACAACTAATTCAGAGCTTAGACATCGATCAATCCTAATAAGCAATGATGATTGGTTTGCTCGACGAAGCATCAAGGCCAACTATAGGCCTAGATACTTCAAAGATGCCATCATTAATAGCATACATAAGAGCTAGCTTGCAACTTAAGATTTTTTTTAATATCTATTACACAACTATCATCTTCATCTTCTATAACAAATAAAAATTCTCTACTACCACCAACTAGCATCTCACCATCTATAATGGGCACAGATTCTCCAGAATCGTAATAGATTTAGTAATTATGATTGAGCTACTCATCTCCTCTATATAAAGTGCATAAAGGGAGTCCTCAAGTAAGTAGCCTCTTCCAGGAAAAGGAGAGCCCAAACTCTGTTATACTCTTTTTTACTACTTTATTCTATTATTATCAAAAGCTTCGGCTAACTTAAGTATTAGAGGATTCCCCATCGAAAAATCTTCAATAAGTGGACTTCTTTGTAGGTCTTCCAGAAGAAAGAGATCTCCAATACAACATCCCTCCACATCAGTAGGCAACTGGCCCTCACCTCAACAAGAGGTCGAGCTCACCACCAGAGGTCTGGAAGACTTGTGGTAACAAATTGATGCTAGAGAAAAAAACCCTTACTTCCTTGTAAAAAGCATTACCAGCATAAAAGGAGAGAGAGACCTGGTCAAAACTAGGGTTGAATCCAACACTTCACGATGCTAGTTTTCTAGCATAGCCAACACATCATTAAGCCATCGAATGTAGTCCTGCATGTCTTAACCTTTCGTGATGATGAACTTGCAGCAATTCAACACCCCAATATAACAAGTCCAGCACCTAACGGCCACCATCCAATGCCTTCGAAAGACAATGAAGTAATAACAACAGTAATGAAGGGAGCATGTCTCCCTATCTGCTCTCTCATAGCAAAGCAGACGCTCTTGTCCTAGGAGTCCAATATGAGTATGCCCCTCTCAATGGGCCCACCATTTATAATCGATGACTTGTCAATTGACTTCCCCCACCCCACCAAGACCTAAGGTGTGAATAGCGGCATCAACATTATCCAAAATCCTTTGACAAAGATTATATTCTAAGTTATTCCTAAAGGTCAGGGATCTTCTAATGTGAAGTTAAGCTCAAGCAGCGGGTGCAAAAAATCAACCACTAGCAAAAGGCTAATCAAGAAGGAGGCTAAGCACAGATAGACGGCCTCAACTTCAATTTGTAGCCTTCCTTTTCTTGCCATACATAGAGTAGCCAATTTCAATCATTTCAAAATATCCCTGATCAAGCCATACGACGAGTCCACCAATCCACTAGCACCTTGAGAGTTATAAGTCTCTCATGATGCTCATGCTCTTGAAGGCATCGAATGCACTTCTCTATATAGCTTTCACGGCTATGCTTTGAAAAATGGCTCGAGCATGGTACTCCAGCCTTCAACCAGGATTTATCCATTCCTTCGAGTAGCTAGGAACGATTTCATCACACACTTCAGCAATACCCAAAGATAACAGCTAAACTCCGACAACCTTTTCTCTATCTAATGAGAGAAGGTAAAAATATGTGAAATGATATGACCCTATTCAATGCTGCCATGTTGGAAGTCTGCAACCTTAACAAATTAGTCCCAATTTTGATCTTGAAGTGAGGCCTGAGAAGCTCTCGATTAATTTTCTCCCTAGACAAGAACTTTTTAAGTAACTATGCCAAGAAAATTGCACAAATCCAAAAGTACACATAAGAAAAAAAAAAGGCAATGGTTTTACGGTGCCAAGGAGTTGGCTAATGTCCTCTTGAAGGCAAGCTCCCCTTTGAGAAGACCCTTCTTGTCGAAAACTCTTTGGAGGTCAGAGTGGGCCTAAGAAGGCTCTTCAGCCACCTTCTTCGCCTTCTCCTCATTAGCTCGAGCCCTTACCTCAGTGGCACAAACCTAATCATTTAGCTCCCACCTCAGGTTGTGGAAGCCGATGATCCCCTCACTCAAAACAGCAAAGTCATGAATGAGCTACAAAAGCAAAGAAAAAAGAGTACATTCATAATTTCAAAAAATACCAAGGATAATATTGGAAAGAAACTCACCGAGAGGAGCCTGTTGAAACTCGAGCTCACCACCTTGTCCATGTGGCGAGCTTTGCTAGCTGACCATTTGGTTGATAGGAGAATCATTTGCAATAGCTCTCGAGCAAGCTACTCATCTTGTAGTTTAGAATCAGACCTCTAGACAATCTTCGTCATAGTAATGAACCCCTCCTTGATCTTGGATGAGGAGGGGCCAGTATCAGCTCATGTGGTAGAAGAGGAGGATGACATGGTCCTCATAGAAGGGATCATGACAGTCAAGGGAGACTAGCCCTAGCGAAGCATCGGCTTGGAGCCCAACTAAAGTTAGGGGAGGCCAATGGAGTTGATCTCAGTGGGATGGTGGCAATGACTTCCTACTCGTCATCGACATTGATAGGCTTGGTATTGGAAGACCCTAGAGTTGGTGCCAGTGAGAAAGAAGATTCCTAAACTCTATTTATCTTCTTCTTCTGCATGACAAGTCCTTATTTCTTGACCTCTACTTTAGAGTAGATTGCAGGAACTTCAAAGTCAGCCTCATCGCTACAAAATTGAGCACAAAAGTTAACCAAAAGAAAGAAGAGGAAGAAAAGAATAAAGAAGATTGGCCATATCCCAAGGACACACCAAGCATATCCCATCATCGTGCAGAGCTTAATTGGTGATCAAGTCTTTAGCTGGTGGCACCTCAACGTCGTGCAACAATCGAAAATGCTCTTTGGCCTCAGAGAGTGACTCAGCATGCCTATTTTGAGAAGTCTGAGGATAGCTCCAGACTTAAATAAAACCCGATGAAAGGTTGGAAGAAATAAAGAGAAAATGGCTCTTCCAGCCATGGATTAAAGAAGGCAATCCTATATTGAATTGGTAGCCTTCTTAAGAAAGAAAGAATCACTGGCCCTTAGCATGAGGATGCCTCTTTAAAGCGAAGCAAATATGAAAGAAAGAATTCCTTAGCTGAATCCTGAGAAGATTATATATAAGAATGAAAATAATAATCAGCCAAATGCTACTCAGGTAGACCTAAGTAAGAACATCATGGTAGAAGTCAAAGACATTAGCAATAAAGGTATAAAGGAAAATCAAAGTCTAGCTCGGAGTGACTCATAAATTTTGATGTGACCCTCTGGAGCATGGATGACACTATCATTGTGGCCAAGTAATTCCATCCAAAACCAATCAAGGATGTAATACTGGGCTAGGACCCTTTCTAAGTTGGACTCAATAAAGATAGACCATTTGGTGCCAGCTTGTACTCAAGGTCCTCTAAGTAATTGGAATCATGAGATTTGGACTGAGTCAAAGGCCTGGGAATGGGAGCATCCTAATGTTCCATCTCGAACCCAACCCCAGTTGGAGGGGTTGACCAAGAATCCTGGCCAACCTATAATGGCTTTCACCTTGATTCTCATTGGCCATTGAAGCTAAAAAGATAGAGGAAAGCGGGGGGGGGGGGGGGGAATAAAGAAAGGAGTCCAATGAAATTAAAAGAAAGCAAGAGAAACAAGACCAAGAGTCAAAACCCTAAAAAGCTATAGAAGAAGCCAAGGAATAGGGAAAGAAGATGGAGCACCAACTAGAAACTTGGAGGAAAGCTTGCACCGAAAGTAAAATGCCAGTGAAACTCTTCCCTTTGGTTGACGTCAGAGTAGTAACAATGCAGCAATAGAGAAAAAAACTATACGAGAATAAGGTAAAAGGAAAAGGAAGTCACTCTCACTATATTTATATTGCAATAAATGGTCCATTTCAATATAATGGTTTGGTGCACCTACCCAAGATCGCGACACGTGTCATTCACGGGTTGGGCATAGTAATCCATATTAATTAAAAAAGATGCGAGCCTATGTTTTCACATCCAATAAGTAGTGATATCTAGAAAATCATCAAATTTGAATGACATTGGCATAGTACTTGGAATCTCGTGCCTCTATAACCCTAGCATCTCAACCAGGTAAATATCTCGAATTCTAAATTCAGAAGCTTCTATAGAATGGCGAAAGTATAAGAGTTTAGTATCAGCCCAAGGAACCTCACTTTAGAGATCTCTGATAAAGGCAAAATGATCCATCAAATCAACTACTCTCGATACCTGAAGTCGACAACTCACTTTAGGCTCGAAAGTGGAGGATAAGTGATAGGGGAGTGAATCATTTTCCCAACCAATAGAGATTGGATCCTGATTGAGGAGGTGACCCACTAATCCCATATATATTGATAACCTCCATGACGAAGAGGAAGTGCATGGCTACAACTGAAGGAGATGGTCAAGTCTATAAACTTAGAGAATAACCAATCTAGAGCTGGAACATCGATCAACCCCAACAAGCAATAACAACTGGTTTGCTCGATGGACTATTGAGATCGACTACAGGTCCATGTGTTTCAAAGATGCCATCATTAACGGTATACGTAAGAGCCATCATACAACATGAGATCTTCACCAACAGCATGCTAGACCTCTTTCCATGTCTATCACACACAGCTAGAAGTTCCACCTTTCATAACAAATAGAGATTCTCTACTACCATCAATTGGTACCCCACTATCCATAACAGATGCAAATTCTTCGAAATCATAATAGATCTAGTAGTTACTATCAAGCTACTCACCCTCTCTAAGAGCAAAGGAGACCTTTATGTAAGTAGCCTTTCTCAAAAAAGATAGTCCAAGCTTTGCCACACTCTCTCTTGCTATTTTATTCTACTGCTGCCAAAAGTTCTAGCTAATTTGAGCATCGAATGGATCCCTCACTGAAGAATCTTTGGTAAGTGGACTTCTTTGCAGATCTCTCAAAAGGAAGACTTCTCCCCTGCATAACATCTCTCTACGTCAATAAGCAACTGTCCCTCATCTTCGTAGGAGACCAAGTACATCATCAGATGTTCGAAGACTTATGGCAAAAAATATGGATATGGATGGACAATTATCCAATTCGTATCCGAATATCCAATTCTATTTATAATTTTATTTAATTTTATATAATACTCATAATTTTTAAATATATATATAATCATATTAATATGCTTGTAATTTGATTTACCATCCATTTAATAGTATATTTAACTTTATGGTCACAAAGTTATCCGAGTTATATGCATAATTTTAGAATTATGTTTATTTAAAATAAATATAAATATAAATTTTTATTTCTGATTAATATTTATATTCATATTTATATTCATTATATAAAATAAATATATATATAAATATATTAATATTTAATATGTATCTGATCCGATTTTAATTCTAGTCATAATGTGATAGTGCGATGGAATTGCTAAAATCATGTGCATACCTCGACGAAAGGAATGGTTGCCTTTGTCTTAAGTAATTCTTTTAGCTTGGGTTGGCACCTAGGTAGGGCTGAAAATGGGCCGGTCCAAAGCTCATTGTCTGGAACTAGACTGGGCCAGCCAATAAACTTCGGGCCGGTCTGAAATTGGTTCAGATTTCGAATCAAATTTTAAATATATCAGACTAGTCTTCGGACTGTAAAATAAAATTTATTTAATTTTTAAATAAAAAATATTTAAATTTAATATAAATATTTTTAAAATATAATCTTTGAATCGATCCAATATAAACCATAATCCTAGAATTACCGAGCTAAAGCCGAGAGACTTTGGCTTCATGGATCAGCTGCTTCGGGTGAGCTCTGCTTCGGGTGTGCTCTCCCTAGCTTTCTTGTCAGTTCGGTTGGCTCCACCAAAATAACTCTCTCTCCTTTTCTTTTTTTTAAAATATATATGCGAAGTGCCTGAGGAATTTGAGTGGTTATGTACGTTGCCATGTAACTGCTGGGCTGGACGAATTGTGTTGCGCCACACACCACACTGATCATTTATTTTCACAATAATATTAAATCCTTATAACAATATCATCCAAATTACTAAAAAAACTCAAATTATTCTAAGTTTTGTTAGACAAACAATTGTAATTTATTCCCTCACATGCCAATTAATTTAAAGTGTTTGATAATTCACATATTTATGATTTATTCATGAATTATTCAGGACTTATTCTATAAAAAATAATGGATTGCAGGGTAATGACATAATTTTTTTAAAATAATATAAAAAATATACATATTTACGAATATAGATGTTTGAAAGTATATTTATGAAAATAGGTATTTTTTGGATTACGTGGTTGGAAAGTAGGTATTTTTATATTATGTGATAGGCCAGCATTGCATGAAATAGTCTTCGACAAAGATGATTTAAAATAAATTTATGTTTTTAAGAATTTGATTTGATAATTGACGTAATATTTTTAAGTTAAAAAATTTTTGATATGATATTTGAAATCATTTATGGCACGGACGATTTCAAATGCATTTAGTACTTTTCCTTGTCAGAATTTAATAAATATCATTATTTTTTAAAAAATATAATTAGTAAATTTTAATTTTAATTAAATAAATAATAAATAATAATAGTATTAATTAAAATTTTATATATTACTTTTTTGGTAATATTAATTATTATATTATTTTGAAATAACATTAATTAACTATATAAAAATAATATTAATTCAAAATTAATAATAAATTAACTAAAAATAATATTAATTAAAAGATATTATAATATATATTTTATATTATAATAAATATTTTATATTCTAAAATCTAATAAATTTATTATAATTTATTATATTATATATATTATATATTATTATATAGTATAAAAAAATTTAAAAAAAATTAAAATATTAAAAAAATTTGAAAAAAATAAAAAGTAATTACCAGGTCGATAGCATCCAGTTGCCAGTCCGATACTAGTTTGGTTGACATTCGGTGTCAGTCTGATTCCTTGCTCAGGATCGGCGACTGGACCGGTGGTAGGATCCTGGCGATCAGATCTGTGGCAGGACTAAGGCTGGATCAGTAGCAGGACGTGCTGTCGAGCCGGTGGTCGGACCCTGGCGACCGGACCGACGGTCAGATCGATGGTAAGATTGGGGGTCGGACCGGTGCCAGGACGGTCGGACCCTAGTGACCGGACCAGCAGTCGGACCGGTGGCAGGACCGGCGGTCGAACTGGTGGTCTAGCCAGGGTCCTGCCAGGATTCGGCTACCCATCCGACCACCGGTCCTAAGCAAGGGATTGAACTGACACCGGGCTATCAACCGAACTGGTATCGGGCTAGTGATCGGATGGTATCGACCTAATAATTATTTTTTATTTTTAAATCTTTTTTCTAATTTTTTAATTTTTTAAATTTTTTATACTATATTATAATATATAATATAATAAATTATAATAAATTTATTATATTTTAGAATATAAAATATTTATTATAATATAAAAATATATTATAATATATTATTATAATATCTTTTAATTAATGTTATTTTCAATTAATATCATTTTTAGTTAATTCATCATTAATTTTAAATTAATATTATTTTTATATAGTTAATTAATGCTATTTTAAAATAATATAATAATTAATATTAAAAAAAGTAATATATAAAATTTTAATTAATACTAATTTTTTATTTTTTATTTATTTACTTAAAATTAAAATTTACTAATTATATTTTTTTAAAAAATAATGATATTTATTAAATTCTAAAAAGGAAAAGCACTGATTTGAAATCATCGTGGGACAGACAATTTCAAATACATTTAAAATTCTCTATGCCATGGATAATTTTAAATATCACATCAAAAAAAAATTATTTAAAAATATTATATCAATTATCAAATTAATTTTTTTTAAAAATAAATTTATTTGAAATCGTCTCTGTTAAAAATGATTTCAACTCAGTTTGAAATCATCTTTGTCAAAGACGATTTTATGCCATGCTAGCCTTCCACGTAATCCAAAAATATCTATTTCCTGGTCACGTAAATCTAAAAACACATATTTTCATAAATATACTTTCGAATACCTATATCCATAAATATATATATTTTTATATTATTTTTAAAAAAATCAAATGACATATCCACCGGTGATTTTGGTACTGTTTGTCATTATTGTTCCCTGATTTTTTTCCTTTTAAAGGTTTGTATGAATAAATTTATAAGCATGTCAGTATCCTTATAATCTTTATTGTGTCAACATCTTTCAATCTTTCAGTTATCCAAATTATTTCTAAACTTTTGGCAATCCTGAATCTTTTTATCTACATAAACTGTACCTGTTGTGGATCCCGTGTCTATGATTAATCCACCGAATAATAACATAAATCTATCTAAATTTGTGTCAAGTATTCCAAACAAATATTGCCCCTTCAGCAATCTAAATTGAGGCAAACCATTTATCGCCATTCATCAGCAAAGGAAACTCAACACTCGCACCTCATGTAAAGCACCTATAAGCGAACTGATGATTTCTTAATCATCATCATATGGAAGATCTAAATAAGCTTCTTGCCATTATGATCTAGTACTTTTTTTCCAGTATATTTCTGTAGTAGTTGATGTTGTTGCTGTGAGCAAAGCTTGTGCAACTGGTCAAAAGCACAGCTCTAAATCTATCTAGTTCTTTTTCTTTTTTTTGTTTATCTTTCTACAAGAAAGTTAACTCTATCTCACAGCAGCCTCTGAGGAGCATGCAAGCACAACCATAACATCTGCAGGTTGATTATTTTCTCAGGAAAATGTGGGAGATAACTGAGTCCTTCACAGCTTTGACTCTAGTTAAAATGAGGAAAAATGTACAAAGAAAGAAAAGAACAAGAACAATAGCTTCCTCCCTCCCTCCAATCAGGTGTTCCCTTCTTCCAATGGACGTTTCTTAGCTCCCATGTTTGGCATTAGTGGATGTCGCACCCCAAACCCAAGACCTGGGCCAGAAGTGCGACAGACGACCGTATATTCTGGGAATTCAGTTTTCCCAGGAACATACCAGGCCTGTACCAACCATTTCTTACATAAAATGAGTACCAGGCATTATATTAATAAAAAGCAAAAGTAGGCAAGTAGATTCAATTGTCATAAAGCCAACCGTCATACATTTATCATGATCTAATTTCATAAAATAAAGAAAAAAAAAGATATGATAGTGTCCACTAGATCCTATGCCTCACTGATTGAATCCCTGGCCCACGTGTTCCTCTGATCCTGAAAAAAATGCAAGGGAAAAGGATGAGTTTCCCTTAAACTCAGTAAGTCATCATATGTCACAAATATAAATTTATCATGAATCTAGAGTAATTCCATGCATATGAGTAACCAGAATATATAAGCCATTTCCATTATTAACCTTTTTATTTATTTTTCTGACATCATACAAATTTTTAGGATGGCCATCCAAACACACTCACTTAGTCCCTCATACTATGGCCACGATCGGCCCATGGCTCGCCCCAAAAGAGTCTAGACCCTGTGTCACATGCCGCACATCGGTCATGTGCCAGCGATAGCCCCGCTGGAGGCCCAAAAGGAGTCTAGCTCTGAGTATCACACGAGGAACATGCTTTCCAGCATGTGCTAGAATAAAACAATAACTCCTGTGTCACAAACCGTACATCGGTCATGTGCCAGCGATAGCCCCGCTGGAGGCCCAAAAGGAGTCTAGATCCTCGTGTGATCATAGTCGGACTAAGGAGCAATTACAACCAACTCATCCCATGACTCGTTACATTTTAGTCTATGGTTAAATTTCATAACGCATCAAGATATATGTATGTAGCATGAACATAAACAATAAAATTCAATAACAAGTCAAATAATGGGTTCACAACATGCATGGTAAAATTTTATCGGTGAGTGATAACTTACCTTTCACCAACTCAGCACTAATCCTGATCTTCCAAGGATGATGACGATCCTGTATCACAATTTATTTTGCTTAGGATTTAATATCATTAATTTAAAAAAAATAAAATAAAAATAATTCCCTTGGGACAACCCCAAACAACTCTTTCCTTCCTGTTGTTACTGGGTCGACCCATTCAAGACAATAGGCCTAGCCCAACAGGGCATGGCGCAACCAAGTCCAGCCCAACGAGGCCCGGCCCAGCCCAGCCCAGCCCGGCTCAGCCAAACCCGGCCCGGCCCCACCCGGCCCGGCCAAGCCCGGCCCCGCCAGGCTCATATCAAACCGAGCCAAGCCAAAAGCTTACTCCGGCCACGGCATTGCCCCGAACCCATGGGAGAACCAGGGAGGATCGACGGCGATCCTCCCGTCCGACCAACACGGAGTTCTCGCCGGAGGAAGAAGAAGGTCCGGCGACCCCTACGGCGGCCGTCTGACCGTCAGCCGGTGAGCATCGAGCCGGAGACTGTCGCCTGCAACCGAACCTCCCGGACGACCAAAATCCTTCTCTCCCTCTCTCTCTCTCCCCCCCAAGCAAGCGAAGAGATGGCGGCGATCCCTGTGATCGGCCGCCCAGGATGGTTGCCGGAGAAGAGGAAGTCCGGCGGTGACTTTTTCGTTGCCAGCCACAACCCACGGCTTCAACGGAGAGGAAGAATCAACCGGATTCTCCCCTCCGCCCAGCCGCACGAACACCCACTACCCTTTCCGAGGAGGAAGACTTACCGGCGAGGCTGGCTCCGACCGCAACGACCATCGATGAAGAGCGCTCCGGCGAGGGCAGGGGCACTCGAAGAAGCCGTCGACGCTCCACTCACAGGGAGGTATTCCCGGATCAACAGAGGCAACCCAAGCCCCTATAAACCCGAGGAAGAGCCTTATCTCCCCCCACCTCCGGCGGCGTCGTCGGATTTGTCCGAATTTCTCGCCGGAAAATCCGAACTTCCGAACCCAAGAAATTTTGAACTGAAGTCGGCAAGGGCAGCCGACTTCAGTCCAAATCCAGTCTAATAAGAACCGGGCCTCACAGTGGAGGAATTGAGGCTTCATAGCTTCAACAATGGTGTAATTTGCAACACGAACCAATTCCTTCATTGTTAAATAATTCAGGTTCAGCATGGCTGTCATTCATGCTTCCTAAATTACATGCATAAAGCTAACCAAAGGAGATCAGGTACACCCAATCCTTTTTTTTTATTTCCCCTATTCTGAAGTTGATATTAGCCACCGAGAACATCTTGTCTTCCCATCAGGTTGCAAGATAATGATCCCCTTGATGACATGGATTTTATGAACCATGGGGCAATCGACATGCTTAACAAACCATCGAAGAGGCTCGAAGGCAATGCACTCCTTTTATCGTGATCAATGCCACATAGCTAAGCCATCAATTAATTTTCTTATCTCCCAACTCAAAATTATCCAAAGGAAGCAAAACACCAAATAAGATGCACTAGAATCTATTTCTCGAGAGCCCATTGTTTGACGAATAAATATCTTAAAAAATTGATAAACTTTTTCACTTATCCATGTTTTCGTACATTTTTATTTTGTTAAATTATTTTTTCATAAACAGCATTTACCAATAAATACCCACCTAGAAGATGATTAAATTATTTTCCATAGCAAAATTTATATTATATTTTATTATACAAATACCTTTAACCCTATGATAATACAATAGCCTTTATTATTATATACAATAATATTTATATAATAAATGATATTATAAAGAATACGAATAGCTCTTATTTGAAAAATAAGAAGGCAAAAGAACATAAATAATAAATTCCGAAGCTAAATAAAAAAACATAAATATTTTTTTATTTAAATATTATTAAAAAACGTTTATTAAAAGAATATAAATTTACGGATAAGTTTCTTTGTACCCCGAGAGAACTGGCCCTCAAGTTTGATGCTACCCTTTTCTTCTCTTCAAGCGTAACCTGGTGTCAACTCTCAAACAACATCATGGGCATGATCATAAAGGTAACCTACCGATTATATCATATTGAAGCACTGCTTGATATTAAAATCTTGATAGGAGTTATAAAAACAAAGTATAAATCCAGTAACTGTTTTTGATCAGGTTGCAGAATTGACCATATAGCTAATGACAAGGAAAATCTAATGAAAACATGATAAGGAAAAGCAAATGCAAAGGAAACACCAAGTGCAATGGCTTCATTTATCACAAACTGCAAATAATCTGAAATCCAATAAGGGAGCTCAAAGTTGGATGGCCTGGATTGACCGAGCATTTGCTGACCAGAATGTTGCTCTCATTCTCAAAGCCTCCATATTGGACTGGCAACAAGAGCTAAGCTTGGGGCCACTTAGAAGCCATGCTTTTAAAAAGCCTTTGCTTTGGTCTCCAGATTGATGCATGTATCCACTTGCAGACATTTCCAGGCTGGACTTCCACAAACTTCATAATCACATGAGCACCTACATAACAATAAGAAATGCAAAAGATTGGCAATATCAACAAAAGCTTGGATTCCAAGCTACCCCCGAAAAGAAGAAAAAAACAGACCAAAGAACTCAAAAAATCATTCGCATTGTTTGATTATGCTAAAACATCTACAAATGTTTTCATGATTATAAATTAACTTGTGAACATAGTTTGATATTGCAGGGCTTTTAGAGGAATCAGCATCAATTCCATGCAAGCTAAACTAATTTTTAAGGACAAGCAGAACCCCTCTCTCCTAATTGCGTTCAAGACAGTTTTGATGCGAAAAAAGAGTTGTTAATGAATTTTTTCCTCCAGCAAATCACAAAAAAATATGAGAAAAGATAAATCTTGGTAGAGTAATGAATAAATAACTGCTATAAAATTACATTGCTTTGCCAATATCAAACGAAGAAGATTTCCGAACAAATGCTCCAATTGCTTCATGCTAAAAACAAGCAACTCTTTGTGTATTCAAATGAACCATGTTTCTTGACACACATAAGAAACCCAGAAAAAGCATGAAAAACAGCTACTACACAACAAGAATTACAGGAATTCACTTGTTCTGTTAAAAGAATCATGCAATTCACATGTTTCATGGATATTTCATTTGTACACAAGTGATTGATGATATTGGATCTGTGGAGAATCAAATCAATTGCTCTATTCACTCCCAAACTCATATAGTCTTCTGCAAAGTAATGAAAATGAAGTCTTGATCCAATGAAAATATCAAATTAAGTGTTCTTGCAAGAGATACCAAACCAAGAACTTGTATCTCCATCAAAATGTTTAACTGCAAATTCCTTGTACCTCTTGACTATTTTAACCAATCCAAAAATCTGAACCTCTCAAAAGCAATCACCTAAACAAAAATTTTCAGAATATCAGCATCAAAACTGCAAACATTAGAGAGATCCAATCCAACGATGACGCACAATGAATCCTAAGCCATATATTGTCAAGAAGGAATCAACAAGGAAACAAGGGATCCTCCTCAATAACAAAGCTATCTTTTCTACCATACATCAGAAACCTGAGCCATAGCATCTTTCCAACACATCCTTTTTCTAAGCTTCAATACCCCAACAGTGAAGATGATATCAAAAGGAAAACAGACACACCAAAGAGCATCAAATTCTCCCAACTCAAAACTTATACAGATTACAAAAAATAGTCCAACAAAAGAGCTTAATTCATCCAACTAAAACTTTAAAAATATATATATATTTGCAACGAACATGGAAGAAAGACTTAATTCCAGGAACAATAATTCAACTATATCTAATCCCAACAACTGAATACAAAGTAAATCAAGTTGATAGGGATGGAAACTGATAGGAGAAAAAAAAATATGAATATAAAATTTTAGACCTTAGATTTTGATGATCTTAGCAGCTCTAACCACAGGGTTGGCCTTTGCAATCTCCTCTCTACCAGCTGCCTTGTAATCAAAAGAACAGTCATGGGTGTCGGAGTATCGGTGGCGGCCGCAGAAGAGATCGCCGCATCGGCACCGGAATCCAGTCAGCCCCACCTTTTTCTGGCAGGTGGAGCACCTGTTACAAAAGCGAACGGGTGACCGAGATTCCTCTTCGGGCTTTGGTGCGCTCGAGGCCACGGCGGCCGCTGCCGAGGCCACGGCGGTTGCTGCCGAGGCCACGGCGGTTGCTGCCGAGGCCACGGCGATCGCTGCCGAGGCCTCGGCGGCCGGAGTCTCCGGCCTCTCGGCCCTCTGGACAGGTAATTCTTCGCAGGGTTTGGCGAATAAAGAAGAAGGCGATGATGAGGACGGAGGAGGGGAGGGTGGAGAAGGAGAAGGGGAAGAAGATGAGGAGGGTTTGAGGATCTCGGCCTCGTCTTTGTCAAGATTACAGCTTTCTCGAGCCATTTGATCGCTCTAAAGTAGATAAAAAATATCCCAAAAATTTATAGTTCGAAAGGGCAATAGATCGAAGGGGACTGAACCGAGAACTGGATCACAGAATAACAAACTAGCACCAGAAAGTCTAATATCTTGGAAAAAAATAGCGATTTCTGAGACTGGGATAGGGAAAAATAAAAACTTTCCAGCAAAAATCGAAGATAAAGAAAGAAAAGGGTTTTTCTTTGGGGGGTGATCTAACAAAAGAAAATCTAAAACAACAAAGATCAACAAACAGAGAACGGTGAACGAGCTAGGATTCGAAAAAAGGATGATTTTTTTCACGATTGATACAATAAAACACGAAGCGTCACAAGATGGGAGCTTTATCTGCCGAATAATCGAACCGAATAGAGAAGGATCTCGAAGGAACCCTAAGAACGGAGAAGATGCCCCAAAACTGCCCTCACAGTATCGAACTTTTCCCTATTTTTGGGAGAAATCGAGGACGCGGAGCCAAAATAATCGAAGATTTGCTCGAAAATGGCCGGAGACGGA
This sequence comes from Areca catechu, assembly GCA_021397845.1. Classification (NCBI taxonomy): domain Eukaryota; kingdom Viridiplantae; phylum Streptophyta; class Magnoliopsida; order Arecales; family Arecaceae; genus Areca; species Areca catechu. Next base: position 91,001,078 of record CM038048.1, on the reverse strand, counting down.
AGGACTCGATCGATCGGACCGAGGAATCGGAGCAAACAGCGTGAGAACTCGTAGAAACAGGGGAGGAAGAAGGGTAAAGGTAGGAGCCGCGGAGGTGGTGGAGATTGAAATAAAATTAGATGAGCAATTAAGTATATAATTTATGAATTTATATAATACAAGGCAATAAATAAATGGTTTTGTAATCCCTGTGCACTTGCAAAAATTTATGGTCCCAGTATAACGTCAAGAAGGCCAATTTGGAGCCACCAATCATTGAACGGTTGCTGTAAATTGTGATGGACTATTGGTTCCTATTAGCCGTCTGATTTGTGGACCACCAATAGAGCACGAGTATGCCCGGCTGGGGGTGTCTGCTTTGTCGCGGTACCAGAAAGGAACATGAGAGAAAGGCCAGCGGTGGTTTGGTCGCTTTGCCGGTCTCTTATATATATATATATATATAAAGAAAACTTATCATATAGAAAATTTATTTATTGGATCAATGTTAGTATGCATCGATTTGTGAACATCTATCAATCCAGCGATGGTTTGATTCAACTAAGAGTTTTACTGTTATCATCTAAATTCTTTTTTCTTTTTTTTTTTCCTTCTATATCATTATTGTTGCTATCACCTACTTAATCATGTTTATTTGTATATACTATGATTAATGTATATATTATTATATTTTAAATTTATTTAGAATTTTGCAAAAAATATTTATTTTTAAATAAAATGGAAAAGAAAGATTGGATTTGGAAATTTTTTTTTTTGAGTTGATATATAATATTTCAATTTTTGTACAGAGATAACGAGCAATGGAAGGAGGGTACTTAGTTATTAATGTTTGGACATTACATGTTGGTCATCAAAGGTAGGTTATAATGATAGCTGTCCATGCTCCCATATCTAGCTGGGACCAAGTCCGGTAATGTCAGCCAGGAGCCTAGGATCCACATGCTGGTGTATCTTTTACACAAAAGAAGGATTCTACTTTATACGTATCTATGATTAAATCATCTAGGACGGACCTATTAAAATGGATCGGTCCGTTCTTAATCCATGTGGATAGATTATATAGACCGGCAGGATTAGATCCACTTTGACAAATGGATCATAAAAATCCATACCAGGCCGGTTCTATATAGATCTTAGACTATAGCCGGACCGGTCCACAAAAATCATGATTTTTAATTTACATATGCTACCAAAAATCTGATCTCGATGGTCCGAATCATTATCAACCAATTCAAGCCGAAGGAGGGTGGTGGCGTGTCGGAGATGTTCATCTGCATCATCCCGATATTCCACGGCCTGACTACATTCGCTACGGGACTGCTGGGCTTGGGATCGATGATGATGATGATGATGTTATCAAAATTTGAGAGAGGGGAGATGATTCGGATGATTGGGGAGTACGGATGATGTTTCTGTTATTGGTGTCGCCGATCCTGGTGGTGATGTTGAATCAGACAAAGTCGCTGTGCTGGGACGGCTCCTGTGGATGATGTCCCATGGGGCACTGCTGGGAAGGGAGGTGATCAAGGGATTTTTGGAAGAAGTATTCGATGATAGAAATATTTTTTTTGAGTAAAAAGAAAAGATGGGGAGTTTCGGTGGTGATAGAAATATTGCAAAGATAACGTGTCTATAGACTTGATGGAAGAACGCTAGCGGTGCAGGATGGACTGCTATCATCTAATATGAAGGCCAGGATTATGAATTCAAAAATCGGTGTCTTCTTAGTCCTTATCGAGCTCTTTTAATTTTTTAATTTTATTTTTTTAAATAATAATTTTTTCTGGTCCATGGGCTGTCCCCGTTTTAACCCCCCGGTGCCGAGCCAAAAAGTTAATTATATAAATGGATCATAAATTTTTAATATAGATTAATTTATTTACAGGACCAAATGGGTTTATCCATAGTCTACTGTTCATTTTAACAGCTTTTCTTTGAGATCTATGCTAAGCGAGTGAATGTTGAAATTTGGAACATTTTAAGAACCGTGCTATGGGTGGTCCAACGGTGGATCCACGCGAAGGGGGGCGATTTTTTTTTTTTTTTTTTTTCCGCAAAAGATACGGTCCCAAACAATAGATTGCTATCTTTGAGCATTTTCAGTAATGGTACCATCAATCATAGCCAAAAAAAACAATTATATCTTGATTAACGTTCATAGTTTTTTAAATATTATTTATCATCTTTGCTGTATTTAGACAATATCGTTAATTAGTAGCTAAATTTAATTCATCATTCAGCATCAATATTATGTACAAACAATTACAACCCGAGCGAAGCATTCTGAAAATTTGATATTGCAAAAAATTCTTGGAATCTTGCCTTTTTCGAGCCAATTCGATATCCTTCAATCATGTGCCATGGTGAAAATATTGGGAGATAATGTTAGGTAACTGCAGAGAATCAGCTCACTGCAGAGGCTGAAGAAGATAGCATGGGGGTTTCAATCATAGTACTGTGATCATTTACTCAAACTGCTTAGAAGATAAAAACAAATAGCATATCCTTCCTGTAATCATGCTTTAGATTTTTCACTTACTAGTAATATTCTTGCAGTTAAAAATTGGATAAATGGTAAATTCAATGGCAAGGCAAGATGAAATGATGAAAATTCTAGTAATATATTTTTTCATTAATAGATTGTAATTTAGATAAGAAAAGATGATATGAGAATCTAATAAGTGATAGCATTATATTCTCATGCGTATATTAATTTTTTTCCATTTTAAGGCAAGTACAACAGTGATGGGACTTTAAACATACATCCGTTGCTCGGTAGACAGGCAGTTGGGCTACACATGCATATTGAGCTTTACATTACAATGGGGTTCCCTGTGGAATTTCATATTGATGTTTTATATATATAGAAGGGGTATCAACATTTCACTTGGGACATATTTGGTTCGTGATCATAATCAAAATTAAAATTAAAATTAAAATAAATTAAAATGAGAATCATAATGATCATAGTATTTGATTCATGATCAGAATCAGAATCCTTATCCATATAGATATTTAAATTTATTGGTGCTAAAATTTGTCAAGTACCAGAAAGAGATGTCGGAGCTAGTGACAGTACTAGAGTGGATGGTGCAAGCCGATCTCCATGAGATGGTACCTATAAAAAATTTCCACCGGAGATGGTCTCAATGATGGTACTCCAACACTCAAGTCAGTATCAATACCAACAATGAAAGAGTATGACGGGAGAGCTCGCATATCTTAGGGACTTGCTTGGAGTCCCTTTTATTGACTGAGATTCAGGGACGATTCGATCCCAGTGAAGATCCTGTTGGATCTGGTGGAAGGCGGTAGAATCCCCTATGTGGTGCACAGAGCTTTCTTGTCTGTGGGGAGTATATTATCCCCTTAAATGCATCTTTATCGCTAGTCTGGTACGTAGTAGCTTCATTAAATGATAAACTGGATTACAAGGAATACGGGCACACCTCCCTTATTTGTTCAGGTTTGGTAATGATTGAAAATTTTGAGACATGATGGAGAGTTAACCACGTGCTGAAAGATATGGCGGCAAATGTCTGGGTTTCTTTTTTCGGGACTTGAGATAGATGCACCGTCAAGGTTTTACTGATCGGAGTGCTCGCGGGATGTCTAAGGCCTAGCTAGGCATGGGAGCTTATGATCGAACATTTCCGAAGTAGTCGGCAAGACTTGTTGATGCCTTCGAGCATAGGAGTTGGCCTCTACTGGTATCTGCTTAAGAGTTTGTGGCTGAACGCTTCCTGAGCGGTCAACGAGGCTTGCTGATACCTTTGGGCACAAGAGTTCGCCTCTACCTGTATCTAGTTGAGGGTCTATGGCTGAATTCTTTCCGAGAGATCAGCGAGGCTCGCTGATGCCTTCGGGTATAGAAGTTAACCTCTATTGATATCCGCTTAAGGAGCTATGGTTGAACGCTTCTTGAGCAGTCAACGAGGCTCACTATACCTTCAGGTATAGGAGTTGGCCTCTACTGATATCTGCTCGATGACCTATAGTTGAATGCTCCCCAAGCAATCGGCAAGGCTCACTAATACCTTCGAGTACAGGAGTTGGCCTCTATCAATATCCGCTTGAGGGTCTATGGCTGAACATTTTCTGAGCGGTCGGCGAGACTTGCTAATGCCTTTGGGCACAGGAGTTGGTCTTTATTGATCTCCATTCGAGGGCCTATGACTGAATGCTCCCCGAGTGATCAGTGAGGCTCGTTGATACTTTTAGCTACAGGAATTAGCTTCTATCGATATCCACTCGAGGGCCTGTGACTGAATGCTCCCTTAGCGGTCAGCGAGGCATTGTCCGAGTGGCCGATCATACATTTGTAGCAATCCCACTCATTCTATGATGGCTTGGCTTAATGTATGATCTGCAATCTTTATTGGCGGTTGGGTTGAGGGTCTATTTCTACTATCATGGGCCATATGTTCTTGACCCGATCACATGTCCCACTCATTCTATAATGGCTTGGCTTAATGTATGATCTGCAATCTTTATTGGCAGTTGGGTTGAGGGTCTATTTCTACTATCGTGGGCCCTATGTTCCCAACCCGATCACATGTCCCACTAATAAAATCCTTAGAGAAGAGTTGGGATTGGGTTTTGGAAGAATTGGACCATTCCCATTCCATCCCAAAATTAGAATAAGAATGGAACTCTTTCCAACCAAATGATTAGAATAGAAGTCACCCATTTCCATTCCCATTTCAGGTTGCAAATCCCCCCAACCAAACACCCCCTTAAGGTAATTGGGTCATGTTAAACAAGATACAAGTATAGTTAGATACTACATATATCAAAATTCTGTTAATCTAGATCTAATCTACTTATTAAATAAATCAATTTAGATCCAAACCTGGTCATTTTATTAAATAGATAATCTAATTTAATCAACAAGTTAAAACAAGTTAAAAGGGTTAAATGATTGTCATCCTTAATTTCACTCTAAACTTATCAAGCTTGATGAAAAATATCTTCCTTGCTCTGCAAATATTTTTAGTAGGATTGGTCTCAAGTATCATATTGATTAGATAAAAAGTAAACAATTCTCTGCATCTTATTCCATTTTACAAATATCTCTCTGCATAAAAAATCTTAACAATATCAATCTTGTATGTTTTAAATTGTTGCAATATACCTCACTGACCTCTTAATTTGGGGCATGATGCCTATCTAACAAATTATTTAGGATTAGATGGTTGATGTAGCTTTTATAAGATTATTTCAAAATAAGATAGAGCATAATGTAAACTCAAAAAAATAAAATGATAAAAATAACCTTAACCCATCTTCCTCTTTCCTAAGATACCATACAACATCGCCTGTGCCCCCATGGTTGCTATTGCTGTTGTGCCCATTTCCCCCATTTGTCACCACCCCCATTCTTCCTTTCCTTCTCTCTTTGCATATTCTTTTTATCCATGGGATGGATGATAATAGTTTCAATTAAAGAGGAGCATGATGAAACTATAGAAAGGGAGGGAGAAAAGGAGATGGGAGAGGAAGGAGGAATAAGAGGGAGAGGGAAATTGCAACGCAGTATGGAGGATGGTTGAGGAACTTGAGAAGTCAGAATTTGTTTCAAAACAACACAAGTTTTAGTGACAATGCTCATTATGGTGCTAATAGCTTCAACACCTAGAATCCCTCCTCCAATGCTTCCTTTCTTCTCCACTCCCCTGTAGCTAAGTCCATTCCCATTACTTCTACTAACAACAAATCCACCACCTAAAGAGCCCTCCATCCCGATGCACCTATAGTCCAAAACCTTCCTCCATACCTACTCAGTGCTATCCTTGATCATTGCATTCTCCCCTAAAGCTCATTCACCCCCTTTATCATCTAAAAACATATGCCTTTCATCATCTCTAAATCTCCATCACCAATTCCCACCATAGCCAGCTTCTTTGCCTCTCTCATCCCATTCTCTACAACCTTAATGCTAATCTTTTCTACTATCAAGATCAGTAGTCCCCTTCACCCAGTCCCAGCAACCACAACCATCGTGGGCTATTCTGACAAGGAAGTTCACCCCCCACCAAAGCTTTAGAGTGCCATCATTTTTCTTGAAAGGATTAGATTTAGGGTTGGAGTTGGAGGAGGAGATGCCGATCTTCTTGAAGGAGAAATCACTGATTCGAGGCTTATTCTGGATAGAGAATGAATGTAGATAGGGACTCAAACACTACTATCACCACCAAAGAGGAGGAGAAGTGGGTAGAATTGAGAAGCGAGGACTGGTCGGGGGAGCTTTATAGGTCAATGCTAGACTTAAGGTGATGAACAGGAAGTGGAGGGAAGGGAGATGGGGGTGGTAGGAGAGTTGGAGACAAGGGTCATTGGGCAAGGTAGTGTAAAGATGGAAGGAGAGGTCATGGAGGTCACCAGCAGCAGTGGTGGAAAAGCTAAGAGGGAAGCTAAGGGTGGAGAGGGGGAACTTAACACAAAGGAGAGGGCTCTTATGATCTTCATCCCGTAGCTTGACTGACACCTTCATCTCGGCATCCTTGGCAAAGTCAAATGTGCTAGATATAGGCTTAGGGAGAAGAATTGGAAAAGAAGATGGGATTAATGTTATTTTTATAATTCCACTTTTTTGAGTTCACATAATGCTCTATCTTATTTTAAAATAATCTAACAAAAATCATATCAACCATCTAATCCTTAATAATTTATTGCATAGGCATCAAACCTAAAATCAAATGATCGATGGGTCATATTGCAATAATTTGATAAATATAGGATTGACATTGCTAAATTTTTTTATGTAGAGAGATATTTACAAATTAAGAAAAAATATAACGATTTTTTATATTTTTTATCCTAAATTCATGGATTAAGCTAATTAACATAGGGTTATTTAGATCAGTAGATGACTTTCGCTTTCGAATTGGTTATATCATGTGATGTAGTAATATACATTGACTAAGAAGTTTTCTTGTATGATAGGATATCAAGAACGTAGTTTACATGCTGACCTTAGACTTTGCATGTTTCTAAAACTCTTTGCATTGCATAGTGACACCAGCAAACATTAAAGATGACAGAAAACTAGCATCCCTCAAATTGATTTACCAATGGATGAAATGGATGAAAATTCTAAGCTATAATGAAACCATCCTAGCAAATATGTCCTATTATTAAAGCACATCCCTCTACTTTCCTAATGTGTGACTTGAAAGTTCACTGACATATTGTCTGCCTATCCCTCCATTGTCTTGATGCACCACGTGGAAGCCCATTGACATGTTTCCTATTGAGGTGGCACAACATTTTCATATACTTGAGAAAAAAAGAAAACATGAGAGGAGAGCGAGATATAGAGAGGGGCAGGATCTATTTATCCGATGGTTGATTACATCTTTAGAATAGGTTTGAGAGGTATTTAAAAGAATGAATGATCTAGTCTGGCAGGTATAGTGACATGTTACTAAGATATTCCATGCTGAGAAAAGAAGAAAAGATAAAAAAACTGTAGAGGCTATGGATGATGGTTGTGCACAGTGGAAGGGAATGGTGGGGAGGGTGGATTAGATAGGGCATTTATTTGTGGATGACAGAGAGTATGGAGGAAGCGCATCTCTCTGCTTTTCCAACATGCCACGTGGAATTTCGCTGACTTATGGAAGAAGAGCAAGGCATGGAGAGGGACAAGATCTGTTGATCTAATGGTTGATTAGGCTTTTAGAGTAGATTTGGAAGGTATTTAAAAGAAGGAATGGTTTGATCTTGTAGGTATAGTGACATGTCACTAAGGTGTTCCATGATGAAAGAAGAAGGAAAGAAAAAGAGTACTGTAAAGGACATGGATGATGGTTGTGCATGGCAGGGTGAAATGGTGGAGAGGGTGGATTAGATAGGACATTTATTTGTGGATGATAGAGGATGTTACAGTAGTAAACAAGATCCATTCGGCCCTGACACGCATCCTCCTTGGAGGCTGGCGCGGCAACGTACTTCACCTCGGCCATATACTCCACCACCTCGGCCAGGTACTTCTCCACCTCGGCCCCAGCTCGGCTATATACTCCACCACCTTGGCCAGGTACTTCTCCACCTCGGCCCCAGCTCGGCCATATACTTTACCACCTCGGCCAGGCACTTCCCCACCTCGGTCCCACCTTGGCGGGGAATCTCAGTACCTCGGCCTCACTTCGGCCATGAGAAATCCAACTTCGGCACACCCGCAGCATGTGCCTAGTTCCAACTCGGCAAGCCCACGGCGCGCCCAGATCATCTCAAGCCCACCGGCCTCCCCGGCTCAGCTCGACGGGACCCCCCTCGGTCTGGCACTCCCGCGCCACAGGTTGGCTCCGCATGGGTACTTCTGCCCTCCCTGGCTCTGCCTACAGGGCGAAAGGTTCCCTGGCTCCGCTCGTCGCAGCCGAGCACGTCGACGAACGTCCATGCAAGATTGCACGGGCGAGCTCTCCCATGCATGCCCAGCCTGCCAGGCCTCCGCCCGCAGGCACATCCCAGGCACCCTCCCCGTGCCTTGGTCCGCGTGCGAGGAGGGCACGAGCCCTTGCTAGCCCGGCTCTTCATCGACCTCGGTCCGCGTGCAATGGGGGCGTAAGCCAGCACCAGCCCGGCTCTGCACCGCCCTGGGCTTCAACTCCGGCCCTGCACCGCCCGAGCGCTGCCCGACGCCACCATGACTGGCGCGGCGCAGTCCCCCCCGGTGCCTCCGAGCCCGGTGACGTGTCCCCCAGCTCGTCCGAGCCCGGCACGGCATGCCCCAGCACGCCCGGTGCCTCTGGCTTCTCCGGCGCGACAGGATCGGCGCCTCCGGACCCGGCGCGGGTACCCCGGTGCGACACGCCCCGGCACCTCTCGGTTCGACCCCCAGCTCGGCGTGGCCATGCTTTGCCTCCGCCTGCACGTTGAACTAGCTCCCTCGGCTCGCGCAACAGCAACAGGGGAGGAGCCCGTCCGCCTGACCTTGCCGGCATGACCGCAGGGGAGGAGTCCCTCTACCTGACCTTGCCGGCGTACCTGCACGGCTCCCCTCGGTGACATCGCGCTCCGGGTCTGCCTCCGCCAACTCCGCCCTCCTGCTCCAGTCCAGCAGCGGATCCGGGTCGGCCCGAGTGGCACCCCAGCAGCGCCTCACCGTGGCTCTGCCTGACCTCGCTGACGGCCCGGCTCGCCTCCGCCCAAGGCTGCCCCTGCTCCACCGGCGGTCCTGCTCCACCCCCGGCAACCTTGGACCCACCTCGGCACGTCCGGTCTCTCCAGCTTCGCACGGCGTGCGACCGCAGCAAGGCTTCGCCCGATCTCGCCTGCATGGCGCTCCTCCGTGACAGGTCGGCGGTCCCGCATGGCTCTGACCCCTCTCGGCAGTTCTCCGACAAGCGAACCCCCCTCCGGCTCCGGCGCAGCTCGGCGCGCCCGTAGGACCCCAGTTCGGTCCGCACTTGCACCGCCCGCGAAGCACCAGCATGGGGTTCTTTCGCCCACGGCGGCCCGGTCTCCGGTGCCCGCGCCCTGCTCCAGCCGGCCGCGGCATGCCCGAGCCCGGCCATGCTTCATCCTAGGTCGACTCCGCCTGCGGGGAAGCAGGCCGGCTCCTTCGGCTCCGCACGATCCAGCTCAGTTGTCCAGCCCGGCACGGATGTGCCCAGTTTGGCCGTGCCAGCTCGGTTGCCCGTGCCTAGCCCGGCACGGACATGCCCAGCCAGCTCCGCCTCCACCTGCGGCACACCCAGCTCCTGTCCGGCTCCGCCCTCGCCCACGGCACGACGGTCGGCCCGGTTCCATCCGGCGTGCCCGCATGCTTCCGCCCATGCTAGGGCGCGACCTGCTCTTCTCCAGCTTCGCCCACCTCGGCGGGCCCCACATGCTTCCGTCCGGCTACCAGCTTGGTATGCCCACGTGCCCGCGCACCTAGTTCGGCACGCCCCTGTGGTGCCAGGTTCGGCGCGCCCGCATGGCGCCCAGTTCTATCCGCACCTGCTCCGCGCCTTAGCATGCCCACGGTCCAGCTCCGCCCCCTCGCGGTCTGGTTCCGGTCAGGAGCAGCGTATGGGTCCGCAGCGCGTGAGTTCGCATCCACGTGCATGGAGCCTTGCACCTCGCCTTGCACCTCACCTCGATTAGTGTGCATGGGCCTTCACGCGGTCCGCAATCCTGCTTGGCAACCTGAAGTAGCATCCCAGCCAGCTCGACACTTCGGCATTTCATCCCAGCTCGGTCACTGGGTGCATCGCGCAGTTCGACCCCATCCACATGGGCCCGGCGCTCTTTCCATGGATCCCCCTCCACGTGGGTCCTGGACACGCCGCCTGACACGCCGCCTGCAAAGAAAGGTTTGCATTTAAGTTTTCTAGGCTACCATTTATACCAACTAGTGAATAGTGCCACACCCAAGGCACTGCACCCTTGCGCCGACTTCCTGAACCACTCAGAAGAAGAAGGTTCACTAGCCCATCATGGCCTCACAAGCTGACAAGTCTACATCAAAACCAACACACCTCCCCAAAAGTAACAGGAGCCACTCGTCTACATAAAGACCGGCATGGAAAGGTAAGAGGGGGGGAGGAGGTAAGTAAGAGACAACACGCTCTCTTCACTCTTGCATTATCTATCACCCTATGGTAGCGGAGAGTCCCCCAAGCTCTCCGTCTCAGAGGTCTCTTATTCCCTTCGATCGTCCCGCTGACTTGATCGTCGGAGTGCCTTTGCCGGAATTCCCGGTGCAGGTCTCCCCTGTTTTGCAGGTATCGCCCGGCGAAGGGACAATAAGGAGGAAGATTACTCCTCACCGGAGAGGCCCACAGGAGGGCCACGACAGTACCAAGCCCCTTTCATCCCAACTACGACTATGTTCTCCTTGATCGTCTCCGACCAACGAGCCCGGTGATGTTGGCACGGAGCCCACGCACCTAGGCCACATAAGAGCTACCGGCCACGGCGATCTAGGCGGCAACAGAGGGTATGAAGGAATGATGGGGAGGGTGGATTAGATTGAGCATTTACTTATGGATGATAGAGGGAATGCAGGAATTATTTGTAAAAAGGCATCTATAAGTTCTTGGGCCAGTTATTTCAATTGAGGCTCCTAAAAGGACCGGTCAAAGGATAATGGAGCACACCTCAACCTACATGGCACAAAAGTACCATGAAAACGGGATCATTTTGTAGAGAAAAAAATTTGAACAACTCGTAAAATACCAAATAGAGAAAATCAAGTCATAAAAGCAGGAGAAAAAGAAATGACACCTGATATAACATAGTTTGGCATGTTCATCATTGGCCTACGTCCATGCGCAAGACTTCCTTAATGATTTTTTATCCAATCCATGGTACAAGAAGTATAAAATTAATAGGATATACAAGAAACTCTTAGTTTTGTTCAAAGGGTTCTCTCTTTTTTTTATTATTTCTCTCTCCTAACAAAAGTCTCCCTTTGAATTCTTGGTGCACCCATCCAGATGGGTCACTGGCTCTCCCCTTTAAAAAGAAAATCCCTCACTCACCATGGCAGGACTCTCCAAAATAGAGTCCTGTTAGGACTTAAAAGGAAAAACCATAAAGGAAAAAGACTTTTTGTTTAACAAAGAAAGAAATCCAAACAAAATAGGATTCCAACCCATGTGCATGCATTGCAGGAAATAGGGAGAGAAACTGGGCTTCAACGTCATCAATTTTTTTACTTGAAAACATGTACCGAATATCCAAAACGTCATTCCTGGAGGCCTTGTCAATCTTCACTCCTTACATAACTTTAAGATCGAGAGAAGCTTTATTCCAATTTAACTTCTCTCTAGTTATTGGCTTTATTAATATATCTACTGGTTTTGCATCGGCATGAATCTTCAATAGCATAACTAGACCATCATCCACCACATCTTTCACAAAGTGATAGCAAATGGTGATATGCTTTATCCGAGAGTAAAATGCTAATTTTTTTGCCAAGTGCAACGTGCTTTGATTATCACAATTCATCCTCATCACATCATATTTTATCTTGAAGTCTCCAAGAAGTTTCTTGAGCCAGATAGTTTTTTTACATGTATATACCACTGTAATGCATTCTATTTCTATCATTGATATGCCATCACTGATTGAAGCTTAGATTCTCAGCTTATAGTACTGCTATCCATGAAGAATACATAACATGTGGTAGATCTCCTCCTATCCCGATCTGCTACAAAATCAAAATCTACATACCCAATGCACTCCAAACCAATAGAATTATAATAGAGTGAATGATCTGATATTTCCCTAAGATACTAGAGGATCCACTTCACTGCTTTCCAATGATCACTACTTGGATTTGCCATATACCACCTCATAACTCTTACTGCTTGGTAATGTCTGGTCTTATACATACCATAACTAATATTAGGCTTCATACTACTAATGAATATGTACCTGGGCTATGTTAGCTTTTTTCAATTCCATGCTGGGTGATTGCCGTACCGATAGTTTTAAATAAATAAAAAATAGGATATAAATCAGCTTTGCATTCTGTATATTGAAGTACTACATAACCTTTTCCACATATCCCTTTTATGAAAGCCATACCTTCCTATTTTTCCTCTCCATCTTCATCTCGAGTATTTGATTTATGTCCTTCATTTCAAACTCTCTAGTCAATTGAATTTTTAGATTTAATATCTAACTCTTGCCATTCCCTACGACCATCATATCGTCGACATATAATAGCAAGATATAAAAGCTTCCATCATTATAATCGCAAAAGTATGCACAATGACCTGCCTTCAATTAATCAAATTCTAAACTCACAATGAAGAAATCAAATTACTTGTACCAATACCTCGATGCTTATTTGAGATCATACAATAATTTATTCAGTCAACAAACCAACTGGTCCTTGTCTTTTTTGACAAAATCTTCAAGTTGCACCACATAGATATTTTGCTCTAGGTCACCATACAAGAAAGCCATTTTTATATCTATTTACTTGAGTTCCAAATCTATAACTATCACGATCATTGAGATAAACTAAATAGTAGCTAATCAAACCACCGATGAGAAGATCTCATCAAAGTCAATTCGTAATTTTTAAGAATAACTCTTCATCAATAGACATGCTTTAAATCTCTTCACATTTTTATTTGTATTATTCTTCACCTTATAGACCCACCAACATTCAATAGGACTTCTCCCCTTGGTAGAACTATAAGTTCTCAAGTGTTGTTCTTTCAAAGTGACTCCATCTCCTTCTTCATAGTACAATGGCACTTTCCAGCATTGGTGGACTCACAAGCATCCCTATATGAAGTCGACTCATCCATTTTTGTCAAAGTAATATAAGCACAAATATGGTTAGCATAAGGAATGAAAGAAGTGACATAGTTATCATACATCGCAGGAGATTTAATGACCTTCCTCGGCCTCTCAAACTTTATTAGTGGCTCTTCTTGTGATATAGCATCTTCAAATAATTATGGAGACTCCATGCTCAGTTCGTTATCAACTACTTAATCATCAACTTGTGCTTGCTTTGTTTGCACCTCATTGCATGTATCAAAGAACACAATAGGAACAATAGCTTCTCATCTTGCTTCTTCTTGGTGACTTGAAATGATTCTTCATTGAAAATATCTCAATTAACAATAATTTTGTGGGTAGTAGGATCCCATAATCGATATTCCTTTACTCCTTTGGCATAGCAGAGAAAGATGTACCTATAAGGATTCTTGTCCAATTTTATTCTCTTTTCTTTTGGGATCCATGCACATACATCACATCCAAAGCTAGACACAGAGATGGAAATAGTTTATGGGTTTGCCACTCCAAATTTTCTCTAGAATTTTCAGTCCAAGTAATCTTGTAGGTGCTCGATTAATCAAGTAACAGGCCATGTTCACAGTCTCTGTCCAAAATCTCTTGTTAAGTTTTATAGAACTCAGCATACTTCGGATCCTTTCATGAGTATTCTATTTAACCTCTTAGCCACACCATTTTGTTATGGTGTACCAGGAACTGTAAGGTGCCACTGAATTCTATACTCGTCATAAAACTTTTCATATTTCTTGGAGTAATATTATGAGAACCGAGCTTTTGGGCTGAAGTCGGCAGGCCCAGCCGACTTCAGCCCAATGCAAAAAAAAGGTGAAATAGGGGATCGAGCCCCTATTTATCTGGTCGATGATCTTGCTAGAGAAATCGAGCCCCTGTTTATCTGGCCAACGATCTCACCGAAGAAACCGGAAGGGGGGGCTATAAGGCAGTCGAACTCGGTCGGTGGAGTGTCGTGAAGGGATGGGTGACCAATTGATCGAGGTTCCTCCTCGTACGGTGAGGAAAACTCCATCATTTTTTCTCTTTAAAACCTCCTTATCATCAAGTTTTTCCATCGATTCCTCCTACTCTTCGATGGTCGATCTTTCCTGGATCATCGTTGGTATGGCCTCCTCTCCCTAAGCTCTTGATTTATATGTTTAATCGATGGTATAGAGTGGATTTTTCTTGTTCCTCTTCCGGTTGCTATCCATGGTCGAAACAACCATGGATATGCCGGTCGACCCGGTCCCTACTCCATCCAAAAAATTTTGATAGGCTGCCATCCTTCCTTGGCTTGCTGGTGCAAAGGAGGCGAGCTCAGGCTGAGAGGGGAAGAAGATCGGGAAAGAAAGAAAGAAAGAAAGAAAAAAAAAGAAGAGACTTACTTAAGATTTGAGTCACCGGGGTGGTCTCCCTCTTATTGGAGCTACCACCGGTGGCTCACCCAAGAGTCTCCCCATCATCGTGGATGAGGAAGAAGAGAGAAGAGGGGGAAAGAAGAGCCTGGTTCGGTGGAGAAGAAGAAGGGGGAAAGAAAAAGATAAGGGAAGAAAAGGAAGGAAAAGAAAAAGGAAAAAATAAAAAGAAAAGAAAAAAAGAGAGATAAAGAGAAGGAAAAAGAAAAAGAAAAGAAAAAGAAGAGAGAAGATGATGAGAGAGAAAGAGGAGAGAGAAAGAAATAATAATAAAAAAATAGTGAGGGGGGAGATCGAAAACTCTCTCTAAAAATTTGTAGAGTGAGGGTATCAATGGGAGGACCATTGATAAAATTTTGATAAAAGAATTTTGGATTTACAATTATCTTAGGATTATTTATTTATATTAAAAATTATTATTGTAGGGGTAGCCTTCTGAGCAGAAGGGCATTGTGCAGGTTTTGAGTACAGACCAATATCAAGCATGTTAGTTATCTCTAGTGAGGTAAGGATATCTAGACATAATTACCAGTTTTAACATATATCTTATATGATATGATTTGATCCGAGCACATGAGCATTGGTATGCATTGTTGTTTTTGCATAGTATAGTTTGATTTCTCGTGATAAATAGTATGATTGTTGTTATTATTATTTATATTTCTATACCATATTTTATCAAGCAAAATTACTTTGGATGGGTTGGACCATGATGTCGGTTATTAAAAAATCATAAATGATATGATTTAATTACATGATAAAGTGTTAATCAAGTGAATATGGTATTTAGACTAGCCACGTCACGGGTAGGACCGTGGTTACTAAGGTTGCCAGTCATAGACATGATTGTGACAAATTGTGTGCCAGTCACTGACGGGATTATGACAATAATGTGCCAATTATCGATGGGATTGTGACAATATTGTGCCAGTCACAAGCGAGAGTATGATAATAATGTGCCAGTCATAGGCGGGAGTGTGATAATAGTGTACCAGTCATAGACTGGAGTGTGACCATAGTTAGTCTAGAACCCTAAAGAAGAAGGATAACTAATGGAAACATAAAAAAATATAATATTATTAAAGATTTTGTTATACTTGACTTTTAAGTTATTTTGGTTCCATGATCTGATGAGCTATTATTTTTCAACTATTTTCAAATTATACTATTATTGGTGTGATTGTTTGGAGATCTTACTGAGCTGTAAAGCTCACAACCCCCTACTTTTTTTCTTCTCAAAGTTATGCAGGATATCCGAGCTTGGTGGTGGATTGGATTCGTGAAGAAATGAGGAATAGCAGGAGAGTCATTAATACTAATCAGATGACTGAAGGATGACTGAAATTGTAACCATATAAGTTGTATTATTTTTTTATGTTAGATATTTTCTTATAAATTATTATCAATGGATATCTTGAAAATTGAAGTTGTAATAGTTTTTTTTAGGCCTTGCATGATCTCTAGAATGTATTCTAAGGTTGTACGGCCGGTCGCATAGCCAATTCTGGTATAGGATTCAGGGCATAATAGAATGGTATCAGAGCTTAGGTTATGATGGTTTAGAACTGTGGTATAAGTAATTAGGATAGATATAAGCGACATCGAAATTCAGGTAATGATTGTTCAAAACTGTGACATAAGTGATTAAAAAATCACATGGTGGTTATTAGGACATGATAGAATGAATTTAAAACTTAGGTTATGATCACTTGGGATATGACATAAGTGATTAGGATATGATTTGCATAGTATCAAAATTTGGACTATGATCATTATGGACGATGGCTTAAAAGGTATTTGAACTTAGTGTTATAAAAGTTATAAGAATGTATTTGAAGTTGGATTTCTAATCTTTAGGTGTTATGCATTTGTACAAAAGAGGAACACGATTTTTGATCTGTAATATGCATAATGGAATTAATCTAAGGTAAATGAAAAGGCTGGATGATTTTTACTCTTTGATCATGATAAATAAGCATATGATGGATATAGAAGAGCTGGATGGGATGTATCCTTGTCTTTGATAAGTGGGTATGACCCAAGCATCAAGAATACTAGCCTAGAATTATAGTGTGTTATGTTAATAGGTTATGCTGAATAAGTAGGTTCAATTATCAATTGAATAATTTTGGAATCCTAAATTTGATAGGGATGCAGATCATGATAACATGCTAGTTTTTGTTGTTAATTATTAGATTATAAATTTCGGGACTATGGTAAGAAGATATTTAGGGTATAGGTTATGAAAAAATTTAATGATATTAGAAATGATACTTTTTTTTATGAATCTGTATATAGATTATGATTGAAAATATATAAGAAAAAATGTTTGGGATGATGTATAATAGCTTTATAGCTCTCTATTGGTGGATTAGATTATGTTATGTTGACATGGCATACATATTTTTAATAGAATCTTGATAGCCTATGTTAACAGTTTTGGATTGGATTACTGGATCTATCCTATAAGTGTTGGGGATTATTGGATATGTTAAACTCCAAGTCAAATTAAGATCTATAAGAAGATCTAGGTTATCATTATACTGGATTACATTAAGCAAAGAAATTGATTTTGAAAGATTTATATGAGTTTAGCTTATGAAGGACAAGATTTCAAGTAGTTGCTAATTGATATTAAGAATTATAAAATAGCTTTATAAGAAATAACTTGATCAATCCTACTCCTAAGAATATTGTTTAAAGTTATTTACTTTATTAGAGCTAAAGTTAATCTTTCTAAGAGAAAAGATGATCTAGATTGTCTAATTGAATTGTCAAGGAAAGTATGATTAATCTGGGCTTGAACTAGAGTTGTTGGTATCTTAAAAAGATGATGAACTTTATGCAAAGTCTTTCAATATGAAAACTGGGTCGGGATAAACTTGATATGATATGCTTAAGATGTGAATGAGATAAAGAGACTCAACAGCTTTATTTTAATAACTTGAGATTTTCCTGGTACTAAAATAAGAAAAATTTTTGGAGGGATTCATTTAGTGAATCTAAATGGTTTAGTAAATTTTATTGGAATGTACAGTGGAAGCATAGTGGTCTGAGTTATCCTGAAATCAATTAAGGATATTAACTTTAATTTTAGAAGTGTTATATGGGAGTACTGATTTGAATCAGTAACAAGATTTTAGTATTAAATAAAAAGATAATGTCATTGACCTTTGGGCTAGTCTATAGGTGTTACCATGTAATTTTCACCATTAGGTTTTCTAGTATAAAGGACACTGGTAAAAATTTTGGACATATCTAAATCTAGAATAATGAGGTGATGGTCCTTTACCTGGCTAGGATCGAGGATATTTTGACACCAAGCTTCTTTAGTTATGACATTAAGATATCTCTATTTAAGGAGAGCTCAAGGTTTCTATAAGATAAATGACTGATTGTAAAATTATAGAGAAGCTTAAAAGAAGAAAAAAATGCTAAAGACCATGGCAAGTATTCAATGCCCAAGCCTTTCTCAAATTTTTAGTTAAGAATAGATTGGATCGATTATGATTTTTCATGTAGAGTTAACTAAGAAAAATAAATCTCAGGGGCAAAGAATTGTGTATCTAGTTTGAGGTTGAGGTACTAATGTTCATTTGAAAGAAATTGAAGGAATTCACAATATAGATAGATGGTGATGATCAAAATAAAAATGCTATATCATGTTGTTATGTAAAGGTTGCATGAAAAAAATTCTAAAAGGAGGATTATTTGAAGGCTCGAGGATGATGTTAAGGTTGGGTATTTCTAAAGTTTAGACTATTATGATGTTCTTGTAAAGTTAATTAAGGATAATTAATCATATCAAAAGGTTAGTATTCTTTTAAAAGAGCTCAAAAAGATTCAATATGTATTATAAGTAGAAAGGGTCAAGTTTTGAGGATTATATAATTTCGTTATATAGACTTGAGAAGCAAGTACCCTAAGGAGCAAACTAATTAGAAATTTGAGAATGACATGAGGGTTGATTATTTTTTTAGATTTAAAATCTCAATCAAGCTAATTTTGATGAAAAAATTATTTTAATAGGGGGAGAATGTGAGAACCGGGCTTTTAGGTTGAAGTTGGCAAGCCCAGCCGACTTCAACCCAATGTGAAAAAAAAAGGGTGAAACAGGGGACCGAGCCCCTATTTATCAGGTCGAAGATCTCGTCGGAGAAACCGGAAGGGAGGGCCACAAGGCAGTCGAACTCGGCCGGTGGAGTATCGTGGAGGGATGGGTGACCGATTGATCGAGGTTTCTCCCTGTACGACGAGGAAAACACCATCATTTTTTTTTTAAAACCCCCTATCATCGAGTTTTTCTACCAATTCCTCTTCTCCGGTGGTCGATCTTTCCCGGACCGTCGTCGGTAAGTCCTCCTCTCCCTAAGCTCTTGATTTATATGTTTAATCAATGGTATGGAGTGGGTTTTTCTCGTTCCTCTTCCGGTTGCTATCCATTGTCAGAATGGCCATGGATGCTCTAACCGATCCTGTCATTGCTCTGTCCAAAAAATTTTGGTGGGCCACCATCCTTCCTCCCGCTCGTCGGAGCAAAGGAGGCAAGCTCGAGCCGAGAGGGAAAAAAGACCAGGAAAGAAAGAAAAAAAGAAGAGACTTACCTTAGATTTGAGTTGCCGGGGTGGTCTCGTTATTAGAGCTACCGCTGGTGGCTCACTCGAGAGTCTTTCCATCATCGTGGGTGAGGAAGAAGAGAGAAGGGGGGAAGAAGATCTCGGTTCGGTGGAGAAGAAGAAGGGGAAAGAAAAATATAAGGGAAGAGAAGGAAGGAAAAGAAAAAAAAGGAAAAGAAAAAGGAAAAAGGAAAAAGAAAAGTAAAAAAAGAGAGAAAATGAGAAGGAAAAAGAAAAAAAAGGGAGAGAGAAAGATGAGAGAGAAAGAGGAGAGAGAAGAGAGAGGAGAGAGAAGATAAGAAGAGAAGAGAAAGGAGAGAGAGAAAGAAGAGAGAGAAAGAGGAGAGAGAAAGAAGAGAGAGAAAGAAAATAATAATAATAAAAGTGAGGGGGAGATCGAAAAGTCTCTTTCTTGGAATTTGGAGAGTGAGGGTATCAATGGGAGAACCATTGATGAAATTCGGGTAAAATAATTTTGGATTTACAATTATCTTAGGATTATTTATTTACATTAAAAATTATTATTGTAGGGGGCAGCCTTCTAAGCAAAAGGATATTTGTAGATTATGGGTACGATCCAATTCAGGCATGTAAGTTGTCTCTAGTGAGGTAAGGATATCTGGACACGATCACTAGTTTTATACATATATCTTATATGACATGATTTGATCCGAGCATATGAGCATTGGCATGCATGGTTGCTTTTGCATGGTATAGTTTGACTTTTCGTGATAAATAGTATGATTGCTGTTATTATTATTTATGTTTCTGTATACCATATTTTATCAAGTTATCTTTGGATGGGTTGGACCATAATGTTGATTATTGAAAAACTGTAAATGACATGATTTGACTACATGATAAAGTGTTAATCGAGTGAATATGGTATTTGGACTAGCCATGTCACGGGCAGGACCATGGTTACTGAGGTTGCTAGTCACAGGCAGGATTGTGACAAATTGTGCCAGTCACAGGTAGGATTGTGATAATAGTGTGCGAGTCACAGGCAAGAGTGTGACAATAGTATGCCAGTCACAGGCTGGAGTGTGATCGTAGTTAGTCTAGAACCCTAAAGAAGAATGATAACTAATGAAAATATAAAAAAAAAACATAATGTTATCAAAGATTTTATTATACTTAACTTTTAAATTATTTTGGTTGCATGATCTGATAAACTATTATTTTCTAACTATTTTTAAATTATACTATTATTGGTGTGACTATTTGAAGACCTTACTGGACTGTAAAGCTCACAACCCCCTACTTTCTTTCTTCTCAGAGTTGTGTAGAATATCTGAGCATGGTGGTGGATTGGATTCATGAAGAAATGAGGAATAGCTAGAGAGTCATTAATACCAATCAGATGACCGAAGGATGACTGAAATTGTAACCATATAAGTTGTATTATTTTCCTTACGTTAGATATTTTCTTACAAATTGTGATCAATAGATATCTTGGAAATTGAAGTTGTAATAGTTTTTTTAAGGCATTGCATGATCTCTAGAATGTATTCTAGGATTGTGCGATCAGTAGCGTAGCTAATTCCGGTATAGGATTCGAGGCATGATAAATATTTCTCTCTATTATCTCAACGTAGATACTTGGTTTTCAAATACTTTTCAATTTTCACCAGAGCCTTGAATTTTTTGAAGGTCTCAAAGACATTGGCTTTTCATTTTAGAATGTGTATCCAAGCCTTCCAAAAATAAACATCAATGAAGGATATGAAGTAAGAACACCAGTCCAATGATATCAAGCGACTTCCAAGTATTTGAGCGAATTAACTCAAGAAATTCCTTACTATACTACTGTGATAAAGAGAAAGAAGTTTTTTTTACTTACCATAGATGCAATCTTCACAAAATTTCAGCGACGATAACTTATATCTTAGAAGAAGCTCCTTATTTGATAATACTTTTAGCCCGCGCTTGCTCATATATCTCAAATGATAATGCTAAACCGTCGAAGATACCATTTTCGCACTTGCTACTGCCACCTTTCCCACCTGAGTCTTATCCACTAATTTATAAATACCACCTATATGTTCTCTCTTTATCATCAAATATCCTTGGCTTACCTTCAATTAATCTGTCTCCGACAAACTTCAAGCCTTATAAAACTTTTTAAGTAATAGTATACTCTTGCAAAATGCAGGAACATGTCAAACATTAGAAATCGTCTGAACTATACCATCAAATATCTTGATCTGAATATCTTCCATTTCAATCACAAGACATGTTGTATTGTTACCTAAATAGATAACTCTACTATCTCATAATTTGTATGTATAAAACAACTCCTTAAAATGAGTCATATGAAAAGATGCCCCCGATAAAAAAATCCAATGATGTACAAGTTTCAATCTCTCAAATGCCATCAATGCATCCCTATTTTCGAAAGTAGCTGAACTAGCTTCACCTTCTGCTACATTCCCTAGAAAGTTTTTAGATTTAGATTTTGTATTAACTCCTTTAGCCCGGCAATCTTTCTTCACATGCTCTGATTTTTCATAATTCCAATATTTTACCTTCTTTTTGCCCTTGGATTTAGATCTCACCTTCCCTCGATCATCACGTTTCCTCTCGAAAGGTCTTCCCCATGCTACCATGCATGGCCTTCCTTAAAGAGCTTCTTTAACTAGATTTCCATTTCATCTCCATTGTTAGCAATGATGTAACAACTGACTCCATCTCGAGGGTTTCAACATGATTCAAATTTATGATGAGATTATCCCAAGATTCTAGCATAGAATAAAATAAAATACTAACCTTCTCTTCTTCTTCAATTCTTACATCTAGGGCCACAAGCTTGCTTATAATGGAATTGAATATACCCAAGTGTTGTTGAATTGATAATCTATCCTTTATCTTTAGATTGTATAATTACCTTCTCAAATAAATTTTATTCATCAAAGACTTCCCTTCATAGAGGTTCTTTAATTTTTTTCAAATCCCCTTTACAGTAGTCTTAAATAATACTGAATTATCCAACACCAAATAGAAGTTCGCCATTGCCAGCTTATTTTTCTTCTCATATTGCATATCTAATATCCCTTGTGATTTGTATTCTTTTCTTTGCAAAGTAATTTCATAACCATATTTAATCAATATCGCTTACATATTCATCTTCTAAAGTACAAAGTTTGATCAATTAGACCTTGGTATCTCATACTTTGTTATCATCACCTTACCATCATTGTTTCAAATCAAAGCTACTATAAAAAGATCTCCCTACTTTGATACCAAACTAAAAGGACCGATCAAGGGATAACTAAGCACATTTCAATCCACACGGCTTACAAGCACAGCGAAAACATGATCATTTTTTTAGAGAAAATAAATTTCAACATATCGTAGAATATGAAAGATAGATAATCAAGCAATATAAAAATGAAAGAAAAAAAAAGCACACCGGATATAACATGATTCGGCCTGCCAATCATTAGCCTACTTTTACGAACAAGATCTTTTTAATGATTCTTTATTCAATCTATGACACAAGAAGTACAAAATTGATAGAGGATACAAGAAACTTTCAATTTTATTCAAAGAGCTCTTTCTTTTTCTATTCTTTATTCAATCCAGGATACAAGAAGTACAAAATTGATAGAGGATACAAGAAACTTTCAATTTTGTTCAAAGAGCTCTTTCTTTTTTTATTATCTTTTTCCCTTAAGAAAAGTTTCCTTTTGAATTCTCAGTGCACCCATCTTGATGCATCACAAGCTTTCCCCTTTAAAAAGAAAATCCCTTATGCACCATAGCAGGACTCTCCAAAACAGTCCCGGTAGGATTCAAAAAAAAAACCATAAAGGAAAAAAAACTCTCTGTTTAACAAAGAAAAAAATTCAAATAAAATAGGATTCCAACCCACACAAACACATCACAAGAAACGGGACGAGAAACAAGGCTTCAACGTCATCATCTCCAAGGTAGAATTTTCAGTTAGAATTGATTTTTTTTTTTTTTTTGTTCATTGCATGTTTCAATTTTATTATTAGGTACAGAGCAAGAAATGATCGTTTAAGTAATAATTGCTTGAACGAGGAAGTTCATGATAAGAGCAAGACCAGATCCATTTTTAATTTTTTACAAATTTTATATTTTTTATTAATATTATATAATTTTTAGCATGGTATGAAAAATTTTTTTAACAGTAGTATTGGAGGTTGCTATTTTATAAAAATATTATTTATATACATGAAGACCTGAAAACTTGTTGCATAGTGCAGGTCACACACTAGTATATAGATGCAGAAAAGAAATTTATGTGGTACCAAAACTGCAGTCTAATAGGTTGTGCTAATTCATCTGTTTACAGTTTAAAAAAGATTCATATCCATTGTTTAAGAAATGAGGTAAGCAGAAGTGGCAACAAGATTATCAAAGTATATGATGCTTTAAGATGAATACCTAAGAAAAACCAAGCATCAGGGGAGAAAAATATACCAGCACGATATGATATATTTTTAAATGCATACAGTTTTATGCCGAAATATAAGTTTAGTATCATATCCAGATTCCCTTAAATTAATGCAGTGCTAACACCAATAGCTGTACTAGAGTAGTCTCTCAGAGCAGTAAAACTCGTTAGATTTCTTTAATGGAATGGAACAATATACGCATGGTTAACCTCCGTGGTAGGTGTTAGATAAACATGTATCACAATGATATCTTTGAGACTTTCCCTATTAACGGTCATAAAACTAGCAATTGGTGACACATTTACCTTCAACCTCCTATTTACCTTTTACCCTCGAAAAATCTTTTCCCATTCATGTTCTACCATTTATCCCCTCCAATCTCTTAATGCTATTGCAGGAGGAACCATCAAGAGAATATTGTAGTTTGTAATTAGTTTCGAGATATGTTTGCTTGGAGAGAGTTGGATTGTGGAATGGAAATTGGAATGAACAACTCGTATTCCAATTGTTTGATTTGAAAAGTTTCTTTCTTATAGCAATTCTAGATAGCATGATAATATTCTAATCCTTCGAAGTTCAATTTTTACTTTTCTCTAAAACTTAAATTTGATTTTTATTTTAACTATGATTCTAATCATGAACTATATGCTTCAAAGAATATAGTTATTCCATTTCCCATTTCAAGCTATTTTGATTTTGTTTCCAATTTCAATTCCAATTACAAACAAAATACATTTAATGCGACGGGCTCAAAAAGCAGCCCTTAATGGCAACCAAACTTTGCATATATTGGGCCATCCAAGATGGGCTCCTTGTGATAAATAAGCAACGAGAAAGTCTTTGGACACCGTATCTGATAGAAAAAAAATACATCATACAACCTGATGGGCCATGTAAATCTCATTTTGTGATACATATTTAATGTCTATAATTTTATTTTTTTATTAAAATTTTGAATGATAGCAATACTTTTTTTTTTTTTTTTAAAAAAAATATATCATGGTTTGAGTCATGATACCTATGTATTATAAAGCCGAGAGATATTTTCTTCGCTAAAAATATTCAAAAATTTTTCAAAGATAAAAATATCTTTGGCCTTATGATGACATCTTATTCACAAAGAGGTATCATAAGAAGATGACATTTTTGTCATTTAAAGATGTATTTAATACTTGTAATTTACTTTTTTATTAAAAATTTTGAATGACAAAAATGCCGTTGTCCTACAATATCATAAGATCGAAAGTATTTTTGTTATTGAAAAATCTTTAAATTTTTTTAATAATAAAAATACCACTCAGTCTTATGACATAGGGAGCACAGGATATTATAATTTTTTTTATCGGCTAAGGATATTTTTATCATTCAAAATTTTTAATAAAAAGATAAGATTATAGGTATTAAATATGCATTGAAAAGTAGGACTTACGTGGCTCTTACTCAGCACTATCATATTTGGTAATATTTTTTTTTTACACCACCCTGTTGGACAAAAGATAATAATAAGCCTGTTTTTACAAGTAGGCCAGATGGATCGCCATTTTCTATCCGTTGACGGGCCGGTGCTGGGCCTAAGAGGTATCAGGCCTAATGCTTCTTTGTTGCCTTCTTCCTTTGGACCAGCACCGATGCTTGTGTTGCTTGGGGCTCGTTTTAACCTTCTTTTCTTATTCTCCTTTTCTTTTCTATTAATCTAGTTTTCCATTATTCTTTTCTCCTTTACTGCTCTTGCTTCCGTTTAATTTATCCATGAAATATGGGTGGTAAGCCACCATTGCGTTGCATTTTTTTGGAAGGAAAAATAAAGAAAGAAAGAAAGAAAGGTTGAAAAGAAATGGGTTGAGAGACTCGTCATCACTTGGGGATGTTTATATTTTCTCTCCATTGCTCATCTACCGTTACATAGTAAACAAAATACACCTGATGGGTAGTACTGAATGAGTAATAGTGTGCTCTATTGCACTTCCATTCGACCTAACTCCAAATCTGAATCCCATGCGAAAGAAAAAAAAAGGACCTCATCTTCTTTTCTTCCTACAATCAAACATGCCCGGAAGCTGGAGTCTAGGCCAGGACTTTTGGACATGCCTTTAGAAAATGTAAGCTGGATGGATGGGGCCACTCGATTTTTTTATAAGATATTCATGAAGGAATATCTAAACAATTTTTTTAGCAACTTACGTGGATAACCAATAGGATCGAAAACAAATCTTGCTGAAACCCGTAGGATCTGATATGGGGATGTTGGGTCCATATGGGCCGTACCCAAATAGACTATCTTATCAGCGCATCCAACAAGAAATTCGATCCAAACCCTTCTAAATGATATGCCCTTAAAAGGATAGAATCTCGAGGATGGATTAAAAGGAGAGAATCCAACCCTTATAATCCATAGAGCTTGTGGCAAATAGGACTGGAAATGGGCCGGCCCAAAGACTATATTTTAAAAATTTTTGGATCGAATCCGGGTATCCCTTTGGCCCAAAAATAAAATGGACTCTATTTTACAGCCCTAAGACTAGTCGAATATACTTAAAATTTCGTCCGCAGCCTGAATCAATTTCAGGCCGGCCCCGAAATTTATTGAGTTGGCCCAGCCCAGTTCCAAATAATGGGCTTTTGGGCCGGCCCATTTCCAGCCCTGGTGGCAAAGCTTTGCTCCCTTATCCTGTCCATCTGGCAAAACTTGTGGCTACTTGGATGGTGTTAAATTATGATAAAGTTAAATTTTGTTGAGCATTAATGATGTCATTAATATTAGTAAGTTTAAAAATTTAGTATTTATTATATTATAGAGTTAACTCTTGTATTTATGATATTGAAGAAATCAAGAGTTAACTTAAGGAAGACTAAGAGTTAAAATGTATCTTGGTAGTTTAAAAGTCATCTTATTATTAATATATTTTGGAAGTCTAAGAGTCTTTTATTAGATTTAGAAATTTTAAGAGTCACTTAGAAATTCAAGGATTGCTTTGTATTCATGAAGGTAGAGTAAGAGTCATTTTCATGTATCTATATATAGGGTTTTATATTTTGAGTTTTAAGTATGAAATGATTTGTACTAGCTCCATTCTAGTAAAGTCTTTATCAATCATTTTCATTTTCAATTATTTCTTCTTTTTTTTTTTGGTTGTATGGTCTTGGGCTAGTGGTGCTAAGTGTGCCACTACGTAAGAAAAAATGAATGTCTTTTCCCTTTTTCTTCATATGGTATCAAAGCCATAACGGTGATGAAGATTTCAAGATCTCATTGGTGAAGAAGATAATTGGATTTTTATTTTGGTTATGGAATCTGGTGGGCTTATTGTCGAACTTGGTATGGAGCTTTTAAATCACTCAAACTATAGAATTTGAAGAACTTGCATGGAGTTGTATCTCATAGGTGAGACTTATGGGAGATAGTTGGTGGTAATAATACAACAATGCCTATAAATAATGAAGCAGATGCGGATATCGTGAAGAGGTGAAGAACTGCTAATGCCAAGGCCGAGTTTGTTTTAAAGAGATCCATCTCTCATGATCTCTTTGAGCATATTATAACATGCAAGTCGACTTCGAAGATATGGACCACTCTTGAATCACTTTTTAATAAGAAAAACATGGCTCAAATATAACTTTTAGAGAATGAGTTGGCAAATTTTATTCAAGGTGATGTTTCTATATCTCAATATTTTTGAAAGTTAAGAATTTATGTTCAAAAATTTCTCTCTTGGATCAAAATGAGGCTATCTCGGAGGCACGTATGAAGTGATTCATCATTCGTGATCTCCGAAAGGAGTATATTATTTTCGTTACATCAATTTAAGGGTGGCAAAATCAACCATCCTTAGGTTGCATTTGGTGAATCGCCAGGAAATCTTGAATGATAATCTTGATTACCTGCAAAATAGATTACCATTGGATAGATTGCTAGTAACACTGATTACTGTGTTTGGTATATGTTGCTGTCCGGATCGCCGTGGCCCGTAGCTGCTGGTGGCGTCGGGGGTTGCGCGTTCGCCTACTCGGGATGCCTCCGGTGCCTCGGGACCTGCAAGAAACAAGGTCAGTGACTCGGGCCGGGGATTCTGGCAGGAGCGCTCCAACGGTCAAGTCAGTGACGATCCAGGAGAACATATCCTCCTGGTCGAGCCCCTCGAGATGAGCTCCACACTAGGAGGAGTGAATGTAGTGTGTATGAAAAAATAAGAAAGCGAGCTGGGAGAGGTGATGGCTGAGGTGGTAGAATCTTCCTGTCTGGCCCCCTTCCCTTGTTTCTTTGCTTGCTTACCCTTGGCTTACTCTGGCTGAGTTTTTTACTTTGACTTGCCTCGGGATCTTCTCGTGTCGTCAGATGTGTGCGACGAGGTATCATGCCATAGACGGGACGTCTCTCCCGTCAGATAGTCGGGGAAGCTTCCATATGCTCTGACATTCTTTCTGCCTGCCTCCTTTTCTGGAAGCCTGGTTGGACCTCAATCGGCAGGTCGCCGCCCTCGAGACTCGTGCTATCCGGTCGGGTCTTTTTCCTTGTGGTACGGCAGGTTGGTGGGGAGCATGGTGCCTTGATGTGAGTTCCCTTTCTTTCTGGTGTGAGTGATGGCCGTGGGCATTAATAGCGGCGTGGTAGGCGCTGTTGTACAACCCTTGGGAGGTTTGCCGTTATCCTTGGAGAGGAGGCGCCGCTCCCTTGGTGGTTGGCACCTCTGCCCGAGCTAGGAACCGAGCTGGAAAGGTGGAGCTCGCCTCCGAGGGGTTCGCCTCGAGGTGGCTCGGCTGGGCAGAGGAGGGCTGAGCTCGACTCCGGATCGGTGGAACTCGACCTTGGACGAGCTCGACCTGACGAAGGTGGGCGGGGTGCCGCCCAGCTCAGGGGATCTGACCTCGGAGGGGCTCCTCGTGGTAGAGGAGACTCGAGCTCGACTCCTGACTGCGGGGTTCGACCTTGAGGGGTCCGCCTTGGATGGGGACTTGTACTCGGCTCCAGCCTAGGCATCCCGACCCGACTGGAACCGACCTGGTGGGGGACGGAGCTCAGCTCCGGTGGGCGACCCCGTTGCTCCGAGGGAGCTCAGGCCGGCAAAGGGGCCCATGTTGACAACCCAGCATGGCGTCTGATGGGGACTCTACACCAGTTTGCCCGCCCCACGTTAGCAATCTAGCCATATCATTTGCCCCCCACTTTCGAGGCTCGTTGGCACGCGGTGCTCGAGGCGAAGGGAGTAATTGCGATGCTGACGTGGAAAGGCGAAGAAATCTGGTGTAATATTGATCGATATCGGCGGCGCTTCGCATGGCGGTCCTTCAAGCCTGCGCGGGGGTGCCACGCGGCCACGTTTAAGGAGCAATTATGGCAGGCATGGAAGTTAGAGCGATTGTGGTCGGATTGAGGTGCTGGCCCCGTCGATTGGCAACACGTGGCGAGCATCCCTTGGGAGAGCCATAACGATACGACCGGGCGTAGGTTGCCTAAAAAAGAAAGGTAGGTTTTTCGAGACTTACTTTCTTTCAAATCCTCCGTGCCTGACGTCGTATAGAGGTTCTCTCCTCCTTCCT
The DNA here is from genome assembly GCA_021397845.1 of Areca catechu. NCBI lineage: Eukaryota > Viridiplantae > Streptophyta > Magnoliopsida > Arecales > Arecaceae > Areca > Areca catechu. The sequence goes on along the minus strand of CM038048.1, from coordinate 90,971,837 downwards.
CTCCGGCCGCTATCGTCCTCCCAGACTCTTAGCAGGTTAGCTCCTTCTTCCTCTTCCTCCTCGTCGACTAGGGGTCACTGTTGGTCTTCCTTCGTCCTCCTCTTCTTCTTTCATGGACCGTTTTGGCCCAAACTTCCATCCTTCCTGTCAAGTCGAGGCCGGACCTTCCCGATCGAGGACTCCTTCTTCCTCCAACAAGGAAAGGGAGGTGGCACGCTATGAGTTCAGTAGGAGACCTTCCTACGGTCCTGTAGCCATTAGGAAACCTAGGACTGCTCCCCCACCTCGCTTGGCTCTCCTTCCTGCTCCTCCCCCTGCTTCTGTTCCTGAACCCGGACCTTCTCGGTGACAGGTCCCGGAGGGATTACTTCGGTGATCATCGTCGAGGATCTTGCGACCATCCGGGGTGCTTACGACATCCCCGAGTCCATCCACCTCTCTGTTCCTCGTTCGGGGGAGCGGGTCACATCTAGCGGCCCTTGGCGGATCGCCTTCTATGAGGAGGCCTTCACCGGGGGTCTCCAATTTCCTGTCCACCCTTTCTTTCTCTCCTTTCTGGCCAATTACCACCTTGTTCCTGCCCAGTTGGTCCCCAAGAACGATCTTCTGCTTCATCGTTCTGTGTCACTTCCATGGGATTATCGCCCGTTTCTCCCTGTTCAGGGCCTTTTTCATCCTGAAACGCAACCCTACCGAGGAGGAGTGGTGGTCCCTTTCTTCTTGACCTCAGGGCATTAGGTTTGAGCTCCCTTCTTCCATCAAGGGATGGAAGAGTAGGTATTTCTTTGCCTCGGTCGAAGGAATCGACTGGGTTTGGAGCGATCCAGATCGGTCTCCCAATAGGAACTCCTTCGTCGAAGCAGCTGACCTTAACCTTTACGAGTTGCTCAGATCGGCCGAGATCCCTTCGCTTGAGGTCCTGCTGTCGGAGTGGAATCTCCATGAGGCCGGAGTCGGCTCGACGTAGGAGTTGGGTGAGTTCGACTTGGCCACCCCTTCCCTTTTTCTTTCTTCTTTTCTTTTCTTCTTTCTCTTTTTTTTTTTTTGACTTGGAGTTGACCATTTCTTCTCTGGTGTAGGAATGAAGTTCTCCATGGATGAACTGCTCTCGTTCTTTGAGGAAGAGAGCAGGCAGCTGAGGCTGGTGAGCCCGCTCCGACAAGGGCCCGTGCCGATGAAGGTGCGAGGCTGGTGCAGGCCAGGCCAGACGCACCGGTCTCTGAACGAAGGCGGAAGAGGGCGGCCGAGCTCGTCCCGGAGCCTTCAGGGTAGCACGAGCCGGTCCCGGTGCCCGAGCCCGAGGTGGTCGTCCGGGCCAGATCGGCTGCTGCTACCGCTAGGGTGGGAGCCCCCCTATGGAGGTCATTGATGTTGAAGAGGATGGGGAGCCGAAAGAAGCAAGGCCGGCGCTCTAGGTGCGGCCTGAAGTGACGCTGAGCTCACAACTGGCATCGAAGGCGCCTTCCACCGTCGAGGGGTCCGAGTTGGCGAAAAAGAAAGATAGGGACTACCGCTGAGTCCCTTTCCGGTTGGGGCCCAACGTCTCTTTGATGAAAGACCCAGGCCTCGCCGAGCAGATGATGGACTTCTCAGTGCAGTCCTGTGACCGGCGGGAAGGGAACTTAAAGATAGGGACTACTGCCAAGTCCCTTTCCGGTTGGGGCCCAACGTCTCCTTGACGAAAGACCTAGGCCTCGCCAAGCAGATGATGGACTTCTCAGTGCAGTCCTGCAGCTGGCGGGAAGGGAGTGGGAGACTGCTGGGCGACATCGTCAGCTCGTCCTTCGCCAATCTCTATGCCATAAGTTATTCTTCGCTCATCCTTATTACTTCTGGCTTTCCTTAGCACCGTAGCTAACGTGCTTTCTCTAATGCAGCAAGGCAGAGAACTAATCCTCATCTAGGACTACTGCCGTAACTAGGCCAAGAGGGACAAGGAGCGGCAGGCAGAGCTCGAGTCCTTGAGGACCGAAACGGGTTGGAAGGATGAGGAGACCCGGGAGGCCAACCTGAAGGTCAAGAGCCTCATGGCCGAGGTCATCGATGCCACCCGGATTAGGAAGGAGATCGAGGGGGAGCTCGAGTCGAAGAGGACCCGGTTGAAGGAACTCCGGGCCGAGTCGGAGGCGGCGAGGGAAAGGGCCACCTCTGCTGAGAAGAAGGCGCCGGCTGCTAAGAAGAAGGCGCCGGCTGCTGAGAAGAGGGCCATGGAGGCGAAGGAGAAGGCTACTGCCACCGCCTGTTCCACTGAGACCGCCGAGAAGGGAATGGCGGTGGCGATCCGCCAATTCGAGTGCATGGGAGAGTAGCTGGCCGAGGCGAGGCACCGGGTGGAGGCCGCAAGAAAGGAGGTCGCTGACACGGTGGCCACTTTCAAGGCCTTCCCTGAATATATAAAGGATTTCAAGGAGGCGACGATGGACTCCTTCGCCAAGGGGTTCGCCTACTGCCGTACTCAGCTGCGGGGGATTCTCTCCGAGGAGTGATTGGCCATGCTCTGGGTTCCTAGCAAGAAGGCTCCAGCTCCGGCGATGGCTGCAGCGGGCAGGGAGCCGCTCCAGCCGGGACTCTCCTAGAGGTGGCCTCGGAGGCACCTGGCCATGTCGAGCCATCCTTGGTGGCGACGACGACCGAGCCAGTGCCGCAGGCAGAGACAGTTGAGTCGGTCCCGGCGGCGTCAGTAGCTGAAGTAGTCCCTCCAGCGAAAGCCGCTTAGGAAGGTGCCCCTGCAATGGAAATGGAGGAGGGGGAAGTCCCAACCGTGCACCACCCAGGGAAGGAGCCGGCTTAATAGGGTAGGACTTCTTGTAATAATTCTTTTTCTTTTTGTTGGACCGGGCTGCCTGGCTTGTCAGGGCCTATGATATAATGTAATGTACTTCTCTTTAAGTAGTGAAAGATTGTTCAGCCAATACGACTTTCTCTTCTTCTTGTGGTGTGAATGTTTTCTCTCTTTTCCCCTTCTCCTCCCTTTCTTTTTCTTCTTGTTTTCCTTCCAGTGCAAGGAGGTCGGAGAGGGGAGCTCCATCTTGTATGGGCTCGAGCTTCACAGCCCCAGAATGGGGCTCGAGGACATGTCGGCCGGAGAGCAAGGCTCCGGGTTTGAGTGCCGAGGGCGTGCCGGCCAGAGAGCTGAGCTCCGGGTTTTGATAGCCTGAGGACATGGCTCAAGAGTTGTCATCTTGGAGCTGGGATCGGAGACATGCTGGCCGGAAGACTGGGCTCCGGACTTGAGTGCCTGAGGGCTTCTCAGGTCTTGGTGCCGGAGGACTTTTCTCCGGGCTTGAATGCCGAGGAGCTTGGCTCGAGACTTGAGTGCTTGAGGACTTCTCATGTCTTGGTGCCGGAGGACTTTTCTCTGAGCTTGAATGCCGAGGAGCTGGGCTCGAGGCTTGAGTGCCTGAGGGCTTCTCAGGTCTTGGTGCCGGAGGACTTTTCTCCAGGCTTGAATGCCAAGGAGCTGGGCTCGAGGCTTGAGTGCCTGAGGGCTTCTCAGGTCTTGGTGCTGTAGGACTTTTCTCCATGCTTGAATGCCGAGGAGCTTGGCTCGAGGCTTGAGTGCCTGAGGGCTTCTCAGGTCTTGGTGCTGGAGGACTTTTCTCCGGGCTTGAATGTCGAGGAGCTGGGCTCGAGGCTTGAGTGCCTGAGGGCTTCTCAGGTCTTGGTGCCGAAGGACTTTTCTCCGGGCTTGAATGCCAAGGAGCTTGGCTCGAGGCTCGAGTGCCTGAGGGCTTCTCAGATTTTGGTGCCGGAGGACTTTTCTCCTGGCTCGAATGTCGAGGAGCTGGGCCCCGGGCAGCGACATTCCTGCGAGGCAAATAATCCGTTGTGCAAAGGAGAGTCTTTATTTCTAATGGAGGAAAAACTTACACTACTGATAGTATCTTCTCAAATTACAAGCATTCCATGTTCGTGGGAACTTGGTGCCATCTAGGTTCTCGAGATAGTAGGCTCCATGTGGGAGGGCCTCGGCCACTTTATAAGGGCCTTCCCAGTTCAGCGAGAGCTTGCCGTACTTCCGGGGTTGAGACGCTTCGGCCCGGCGCAGTACCAGGTCGCCAGGTTAGAAAGTCTTCAGCTTCACCCGCATATTGTAATATCGGGCGACCCATTGTCGGCATGCTGCCATCCGAAGTCGGGCTTTGTCCCTTGTTTCTTCTAGGAGGTCCAGATTGAGCAGGAGGTGCGCCAAATTTTGCGTCTCATCATACTGCCGCACCCGCATCGTGGGCACGCCGAGCTCGATTGGGATTACCGCTTCAGCACCGAAGACGAGGTTGAAGGGCGTTTCACCTGTTGCTATTCTAGGGATTGTGTGGTAGGCGCACAGGATGCTTGGGAGTTCCTCTGCCCATCTGCCATTCGCTTGGTCCAACCTAGTGCGAAGTCCTTGGAGGATTGTCTGGTTAGTCACCTCGGCTTCTCCATTTGTTTGGGGATGAGCTACCGAGGTGAATCTGTGTTGGATGCCGTGTTTGGTGCAGAACCCTTCGAATTCTCGGTTGTCGAACTGCCGCCCGTTGTCGGTGATGACGCAATTGGGGAGTCCGAAGCGATAGATGATAGACTTCCAGAAGAATTGTCGAACATTGGCTTCTGTAATCCGAGCTAGTGGCTCCGCCTCGATCCACTTGGTGAAGTAGTCGATCGCCACTATCAAGAACTTCTGCTGCCCTGGCGTGGTGGGGAACGGTCCCAGAATGTCCATCCCCCACCGTGCAAAAGGCCAGGGGGATGACAATTGGGAGATCGGTGCAGCCGGCAGGTGTTATATATGGGAATGGCGTTGGCATTTATCACACTTCTTGACGAAGTCGGTGGCGTCTTCCCTCATCATCTCTTAGAAGTATCCCTGGTGAAGAGCCTTGTACGCCAAGGTCCTCCCCCCTACATGGTTCCCACAAAGGCTCTCGTGTATCTCCCGGAGCACGAATGCTGCCTCCGTGGGTCTAAGGCACTTCAAGAGTGGGTAGGAGTAAGATCGGCGGTAGAGATAACCGTCCATTAGAACAAAGTGGGTGGCCTTCCTTCTGATGAGGCCGGCTTCTCTGTGGTTCTCTAGTAGGAGGCCATCTTGGATGTACTTGATGTACCTGTCCATCCAGCTCGGCTCATGGGCTACTTGTTTCACCTCCTCTGGTCTCTCATAGCTTAGACTCTCGAGATACTCAATGTAGGCACACCCCAGGGATGAGTTCGGTAGGGTTGCTAGCCTCGACAGTGCATCCGCACGAGCGTTCTCTCCATGAGGGATATGGAAAACGTGGAAGTAACGGAAGCCAGCCATGCTCGAACAAACCTTCTCCAGGTACTTCACCATTTGGGGATCTCGGGCCTCGTACTCCCTGGAGACTTGTCCGACAACCAGTTGGAAGTCAGTGAAAACCTTCAGGTTTTCGATGCCTAGCTCACGGGATACCTTTAGGCCCGTGAGGAGCGCTTCGTACTTCGCCTGGTTGTTCGTGGTGGCGAACTTGAAGCAGAGAGCACATTCCGTCACCACTCCATCGGAATTGGCGAGGATGAGGCCCGCTCTGCTTCTGCCATAATTGGAGGCACCGTACACGTGGAGGATCCAAGGGTCCTCTCGCGGTCTAGGCTCAACTTGGCTCTCCGGGGCCGTCCGCTCTGGCTCCTTGGGGGGCCCTGTACATTCGACCACAAAGTCGACGAGGACTTGGGCCTTCTGCGATGACCTTGGCCGGTATGCGATGTCGAACTTGCTCAGCATTAAGGACCATTTAGCCAGTCTCCCGGAGGTTTCGGGGTGGCCTAGTATGGTCCTCAGTGGCTGATCGGTCACAACCGCGATGGGATGCGCTTGCAAGTAGGACCTGAGACGTTTAGCAGACATGATTAGTGCAAAAATGAGTTTCTTGGAGCAGGTATCCCTGATCTCCGTGTCATGGAGGATTTTGCTGGTGTAGTACACCGGCTTTTGAGATCCGTTCTGATCTATGCGAACGAGGACCGAGCTGACGGCCCCGGGTGTAACTGCCAGGTAGAGTAAGAGCTCTTCCCCTTCTTCCGGTCTGGATAACAGAGGTGGAGAGGCTAAGAACTCTTTCAGCTCTTCAAAGGCCATCTTGCACTCTTCAGTTCAGGTGAAGTCATGCATTTTGCGCAACGCCTTGAAGAAAGGGAGGCAGCAGTCAGTCGACCTCGAGATAAACTGGCTTAAGGTTGTGACCCTCCCTGTCAAATATTGAACTTGCTTCTTGGATGTCGGGTGCTCCATATCAAGGATCACCTGAACCTTCTTTGGGTTCGCTTCGATGCCTCTCTAGGTGACCATGAAACCGAGGAACTTTTTGGCTGCTACTCCGAAAGCGCATTTTACCGGATTAAGCTTCATTTGGTGCTTCCGGAGATTGTGAAAGGCTTCAGCGAGGTCGTCGACGTGGTCCGAGCTCGGCTTGCTCATAATGAGCATGCCATCCATGTACACCTGCACGTTCCGGCCAATCAGGTCCTTGAAGACCTTGTTGACCAGACGTTGGTACGTGGCTCTAGCATTCTTCAGGCCAAAGGGCATCATCCTGTAGCAGTATGTCCTTCGATCGGTAATGAAGGCAGTGTGCTCTGCATCCCCCGGGTGCATCCGGATCTAATTGTACCCGAGAACGCATCAATGAAGGAGAGCAGCTTGTGCCCTGAAGTGGCGTCCACCAACTGATCTATCTTCAGTAGAGGGAAGCTATCCTTTGGGCATGCCTTATTAAGATCGGTGTAGTCTACACAGATCCTCCACTTGCCATTATTTTTCTTCACCATCACCACATTCGCCAGCCAGCTCGGGTATTGCACCTCCCGGAAGAAGCTGGCAGCCAAGAGTTTTTTCACTCCTCGTTGATGGCCGCCTGCCTTTCTAGGGAGAAGCTCCTCTTCTTTTGCCGAACTGGCCTGTGCTTCGGGTCGACTTGAGCTCGTGGATGATCATTTCGAGGGGAATGCCTGGCATGTCCGTCGCTGTCCAGGCGAACACATCTGCGTTCGCCCATAGGAACTTCAACAGTGGAGCCTTCTCCTCGGGCAGCTGGGCTCCGATTTGTACGATCTTCGTCTGGTCGGCCCCGAGCTGATAAGGAAGTAGGTGCTCGGCTGGGCCTCCTCTGGGTCCTGAACCCTTTGGTCGAGCTCGTCCGCCTTGGAACCCTCTTCGGGCACCCTGGCCCCGGGGAGGGTTTGGAAGCAGTGGTGCACCGGCTGGGGCGTACCCCTCATCTCCCCCATACTACAAGGGGTTGGGAATTGTACAAGTAATCTCTTGGTAGAGACAACAGCATCGAGAAGATTGTGCCCAGGTCAGTCCAAAATCACGTTGTAAGGTAAAGGAAGCCTGACAACTGTGAACGTCATCATGACGGTACTCTGCCGAGGTAGGGTCCTGGCAGTGACCGGGAGAGTGATCTCTTCCTCCACCCTAACGGAGTCCCCGTAAAACCAACAAGGGGGGTATGTATAGGCTTGAGCTAAACAGGGGAAAGATTTATCCTAGAGAAGGTATCGTAGAAAAGCACATCCGTGGAGCTTCCACTATCTACCATGATGCATTTTACAGTATGCTTTGCGATCGTCATCTCGATAACCACGGTATCATTATTTACATTTTTCTCCCTGTCTTCCCTTTCCTTCATAAAGGGGAGTATAACCTAAGGATGCCCTGCCCCAGGGCCCTCTTGGGCGCCGCTCGGCTCCCCAGTGTATCATCCCCACCGGCTTCTCGGTAGGGTGATTGTCGATCGCCGAGACTGGTGGGAGGGCGACGAGTGCCTGAGATTCTGGTTGAGGTCTGCCCCCCACATATCTTCCGAGATAGCCCCTCTTGATGAGCTCTTCGATCTCCCACTTGAGATTGCGGCACTCCTCGGTGTCGTGGCCATGGTCATGGTGGAAACGATAGTATTTCGTCTTGTCATGGCTACAGGATGGCTTCAATGGTGGTGGGCGCCTCAAATAGGTCTCGCCTTCGATCTCCATGAGGATTTTTATTCTCGGGATGAGGATGGGGGTGAAACTCCCCTCAGAGATGAGGGCGCTTCTTGGCCTTGGTCCCGACTGGGAGCTCTGAGCTAGCGATCCTGGCCTCCGAGCTCCAGGCGCCTCAACTGGTGCTGGCCTCTTCAGTGGCTTCCCATCGAGCTCCCTCCTTGTACGATCCGCCACCTCGGCATGTACTTCTGAGCTCGGGAGAGGAGCTCGGAGTAAGTCTTCGGGGGCTTCTTGTCAAGCGAGTTGGTCAGGCGAGAAGTCCTGAGCCCTCGCTTCAGGGCCAACATTGTAACTGGCTCCTCCAGGTTGTAGATCTCCAGCGCGGCGGCCTTGAAGTGAGCCACGTAGTCCCGTAATGGCTCGCGGTCTTGCTGCTTGATGGAGAAGAGGCTGTCTGCCTCCCGTGGCATCTTTCGACCGGCATCGAAGTAAGCCATGAACCTCTGCCCCAGTTGGGCAAAGGAGCTGATGCTGTCCGGCTCAAGGTGGGCGAACCATACTCGAGCCGCCTTCCGGAGAGTAGCAGGAAAGGCGACGCACAGGAAGCGTCAGTGGCCCCCTGGACCCTCATGAGGGCCCAGTAGCTTTCCAGGTGGTCTAAGGGGTCAGTGGTCCCGTCGTAAGGATCCACCTACGGCATGCGGAACCAGCGGGGAATCGACTCCGCTTGGATCTCCTGAGAGAATGGAGGGCGGATGTCATAGCTTGCTAGCTTGCTAGCTCGCTAGCGGAGCCGGGCATGTTAGCAAACCGGTGGGACAGTTTTGCCAGTTTGCGGCCATGCTCCTCCAGGTGCTTCTCCACCATATGCCTGATGGTTTCATCCATCGACCTCTCTGTTGAGAGAGGCGGGGAAGGTGATGCGGGTGCATAGTGCCCGTGACAAGGGGCTTTGCCCTTTCTGTCTTGGCGGGGTTCAGATGCCTCCCGGTCAAGGTGTGGTGAGCAGCTCTCTTCGTCGGTGGACCCAACCCGTTGTCGCTTCATTTGGGCTTGGCGACTACCCTCGGGGTCTGTAACGGCCTGTGGCTATAAAGGCCTCCCATGGAAGGAACGTAGGCTATCGCGGGGTGCTGCGGCATGGGCTGCGGGGGTCTCCGGCTACTGGTGAGTAGCCAGGGACTGATGCTGGTGCTGGAGCTGGCACACTGCTGTAGTGAGAGTGTGCATCTACTGGACGAGTGCGGTCAGCTGGATTTCTAGCGGAGGTAGCTGAACCGGGGCGGGTGGCTCCGTCCCTGGACCGTGCGGGTTCCCGTGGGAAGGGGACTCTTCCGCACGGCTGGGAGAGGCTTCCCTCACCCGAGTGGTCACCATCCTCTCGACAAACTGTCTGAACGGGGCCTGAGTCAGATCGGGAATCGTTCACGCCCCCTACATGGCATGCCAATTTGTTACCGTCCGGATCGTCGTGGCTCGTAGCTGTTGGTGGCATCGGGGGTTACGCGTCCGCCTACTCGGGATGCCTCCGGTGCCTCAAGACCTGCAAGAAACAAGGTCAGTGACCCGGACCGGGGATTCCGGCGGGGGCGCTCCAACGGTCAAGTTAGTGATGATCCAGGAGAACAAATCCTCCTGGTCGAGCCCCTCGGGATGAGCTCCATACTAGGAGGAGTGAGTGTAGTGTGTATGGAAATATGAGAGAACAAGCTGGGAGAGGTGATGGCTGAGCTGGGAACCGAGATGGAAAGGTGGAGCCCGCCTCCGAGGGGTTCGCCTCGTGGTGGCTCGGCTAGGCGGAGGAGGGCTGAGCTCGACTCCGGACCGGCGGAACTCGGCCTCAGAAGAGCTCGACCTGACAAAGGTGGGCGGGGTGCCGCCCAGCTCAGGGGATCTGATCTCGGAGGGGCTCCTCATGGCAGAGGAGACTCGAGCTCGACTCCTGACCGTGGGGTCCGACCTTGAGGGGTCCGCCTTGGATGGGGACTTGTACTTGGCTCTGGCCTAGGCGTCCCGACCCGACGGGAACCGACCTAGCGGGGGACGGAGCTCGGCTCCAGCGGGTGACCCCGTTGCTCCGGGGGAGCTTAGCCCGACGAAGGGACCCATGTTGACAACCCAGCGTGGCGTCTGATGGGGACTCCATGCCAGTTTGCCCGCTCCACGTCAGCGATCTAGCCACATCAGTATACACATATAATCTATCAATAAGATTGATTACTGTGTTTGGTATGATAAATAGATTACCATTACTTTAAGCTCAAATTTCCAAAATATCCCTAAGTTAGATTTATTATAAATATATTATAATATAATATAGTAATGTAATATAATATTACATTAATATAATATATTATTTGATATTTTGTAATGTAATATAGTATTATATTATTTGATATTTTCTAATGTAACTATTTATAAAATTATAAAGTTAATAATGTATTATATAATATTATTATATATTATATTATATTAAATATATTATACTATATTTAATATAATACAATATATGTTATGTTATATTATAAAATGTAATATATAATTTAAATTATATTATATTACACTTTATTGTTATGTAATATATATTTTAAAATATTCTATTTTCTAACATCACAAATAAAATAAAATAAAATATATTAATGTAATTTAGAATAATATCATTATATATACTATAATATTGTATTACATTTTTTAATATTTTATAATATACAATATATTATGTTAAATTATATTTAATATAATATGTTTTTACATTATATATTTGTATATAATATAAATATATTATATTAAAATTAGTAACATAATATAATATTATTTTAGATTTAATAATATAATATATAAATTTAATATATTAGTTTGTATATTTAAAAGATTATATATAATTTTTTACATTTATTTAGTATAAAAAATAATTTTTAGTTTTTCAATTTTAATATAGAAATATTAAATATTTTATATTTAATAATATAAAATATTTAAAAATTATATTTTTAATAAATAACTAAAATATAAAAAATATATTTTTATAAATAAAATATAGATTTAAGAAGAGATCCCAACCAGCACCTAGAGGACATAGATGAGAGGGAGAAGGGAAATGTTTCATTCTCACCGAAGCGAAATGGACGGGATAATTTTGTAAAAATAAAAAGTACCAGATTACCACATCTCCGGTAATCTAGATAGCCACCTCTCTCTGAGATAATCTGGATTACCACATAAGAGATAATCCAGATTACAACTACAACATAGATTACCGATTTAAAAAAATATCAAACAAGGTTATCTGGTGGGTCCAGTTTAAAATTACCGTCTACCAAACGCAACCGTAGTAGAGTTGGAGAATCTTCTTGCTTCTCAAGAACTTTTGGCTCATCAAATGGTGGGTACTTCTCTTTCGAGTGAAGGAGAAGTTCTTTTTTCAAATAAAAAGAAGGATTTTGACAAGGAGAATGACAAGAAGAAGGATAGTGACAAAAAGGGAAAGTCCTTCAATAAAGATGACAATAAGAAAAAGATCAAATGCTATCGTTATGGCAAACTTGGTCACATAAAAAGAAATTATCGAGTCAAACTCAAAGAAGAAAATACTGCTAATAATGAAAGTGAACGAAATGAAGTCGAAGATAACTAGGATAAGTGCTTTATGGCGAAAAGTACAATGGTGGGAGCTTTATCTTCCATCAACTTTCAAGATGATTAGATCGTTGATTTCGGGTGTGGCCACCATGTTACTGGTGATGATTCCAAATTTACTAATCTTTATCATTATGAAAGGAATGATGCAAAAAGGAAGGATCCGTCAATGTCCAATCTAATGATAGTGACCCTATCACTCTTAGGAGTGTATCATGTACCAGGTATGAAGAAAAATCTTCTCTGTAGCTAATGTAGTAGACGCCGGTCACTATGTTCTTTTTGGCCCAAAAGATGTGATGTTTCTTCGAATCCTCAAGAACATGAAAGCGGATATTATTTATACTGGTAAGCGGGTCAGAGACATGTATGTTCTTTTAGCTTCTAATTTTTATATTGATAAAATGAGTACAAATGATGGTATGGCTATTTGGCATACAAGACTTGACCATATTAATGTGAACAAGTTAAAGGCTATGGTAGTCAATAGCTTTGTTTGGGGGCTTCCTAATTTATCTTCCTTCAGTTATGATGGTGTTTGTGAAGGTTGCCAATATGGCAAAGCATATCAAAGGCTATTTGATCATTTTTTTTCAAGGTGCAAGGCTCCACTAGAACTTATTCATAGTGATTTGATGGGTTCTACCCAGACTTCATCATTCTCTGGCTACAAATATATGTTATTATTTATTGATGACTTCACACATTTCACCTGGATGTATTTTGTGAAGGAGAAGTTAGAGGTTTTCTCTAAATTCCAAGATTTCATGATAACTGTGGAAGGTATGCTTAATAAAAAAATCAAAAGATTATAGACTGATAATGGAGGAGAATTCATTCAAATGAGTTTTTTCATTTTGTCAAAAGCATGGAATTAAAAGGAAGCTTTCTTGGACTAAAACACCTTTTGGAAATGGTCCTGGCAAAGACACTCTGATGTTCAAGTTAGTATCAAGGCCAATAATGTAAGAAGCGTAGACAAGAGAGCATGCATACCTTGAGGGCCTACATAGAGCCTACTTTTATAGATGGTGAACCAAAAACATCTTCTGTAATTATAAGGATTCTAATAGATTTGGTGAAGAGCGATAGGATTCTCCACGTATCACATGGGACTTACTTATTAGCCTTTGGCATATTATGATCCATTAATGGTAGCATGGGTCACTGTGCTTGTTTAAGCATGCTCTCCTTAATTGTTTAGATTTGATGATGATTAGAGATTTTAGGATGTGATGGAGGGACCAACCATGTGTCGGAGGTCATGGAAGTAGTCGTTGGAGTGCTATACATTGGAGGTTTTGAACAAACGTATTGCCTATGGATCTGCCGGCTTAAGAATTTCCAGGGTGCCCGGGGCATAGGGAGCTTGTCCGAGCACTTTTGAAGGCTTGAGGCTATCAGACCACGAGGATTTGATTGTGTTGAGGCCGAGTTGGGCCGAGACAGTCGATCGTATGGCATTAAGAGGAGAGGCCACCGCATGTCGGGCATGTGGTTTGGCTCGTCTAGCATTTGGTGAGGGCTCGCTGATACCTTTTAGGTATAGGAGTTGGTCCTTATTGAGGCCCATTGGGTGCTTTGCTGAGAGTCACTTGGGAGCCTTGTTGAGGGTCGACCGAGCTTGGTTTGAACTAGTTGGCTTGAAAGCTCGATACTTAATCGATTGGCCAAGGAAAGCATCTTCCATCCTAATAAGGGGTCGGTTGAATTGCGGAACCGAATGTGTATTAGTGGTATTGTCTTATTAATGGTACCAGAGTTGGTAATCTTCCCTGATTGAGGGCCTCATTCGATGAGCGATCGATGCACTAGTACCAGGATCATTTTACTTCGCGAGATTTTTTTCTCGATGCATGGTTAGATGATTGATGCCATCAGGCCATCAAATTTAACCGACTCTTGAGCCATGTACTCTCGATCGGAGACCATAATGCTCGATCAAGGGATCATTTTTGTCATCGTGGATTTCATGTTCCTGGCTCGGACGTAATTTCTACTAACACAACTAATATCCATATATGTATTTATATCCAAATAAATAAATAAATAAATAAATATATAGATAAACAACTACTTGATCCATATTCGAATATCTGATCAGTTCTGTTTATAATGCTATTTAATTTTATATAATACTTATTAACTTTTTTAAAAAATATATAAATATAATTATAAAATTTAATTTTCTAATTTATATCTATATTTTTAATATTCTATATATATAATTAATATTTAAATAAATATTTATATTTATTAAATAAAATAAATATAAATATGAATAAATGGTTATCCACCTAGTTTCAGCCATGCTTGTTTTGTTGAAAGCGGGTGATATTTAAATGATTATTTTGGTTGTAGTTTGAGCTCGAAACATTGAATTTGGATGCATGTAAAACAAAATTCCATAATCTATAGTATCGTGTCAGGAAAATGCGCAGATTGCGGACCATTGGTGAAGTGGAAGCACCCTCTTGGGCAACAAGAGCCCACACTGTCGGGCCCTCACACTAGCCTTAGCTGCTTTGCCAAATGGTTCCGTACCATTATTTTATACGGACAATTATTACGTGTTTTTTGATCTCGTATATTTTTTTAATAAAATAAAAAAATAAGAGATAAATTTTAGTATAACTATCCTGTAAATCTCTATCCCGTTATGTAATGTTTTCATTAAAAAAATTTTTAAAGTCATCCCATAAACTTGTGATCGATTAATAATGAGATGAGATGTTTACGAGATTACCGTCTTAGTGGTATATCGTGAATTGCATTGAAACCGCACACAGCTCTACGGTGAATCATTTTTATTTTAAGTAGGATGTTGTGGAGCGTAGTCTCGTGCATTTCATTGAAATCGCTACGCTCCCATCCACAGCCTACGTGGAGTCCACAACATCCTCTCGAAATGAAAGCGGCGCACCACAGAGTTGTGTGCTGTTTATAGTAAATAAGATTTTAAATTATTTTTTATTCCATGAATGGTAACTCAGAGAAATAGCAACATAATGATAACTATTATTTAAACTTTAAATAATCTCCATAATTCTGGTGGATCAGGAGGAGATTAGCATTTGTTATAACCATTCATAACAGTAACTAAACAATTTTACCAAGATTTTAAATTTTGTAAAATAAAATTATCCTTCTATTTTTACCGGGCAACGAAATATTCCAAAATATCTCAATTGAAATATCAAAATGCTAGGAGAACAAAACTATTCCGATATATAGAATGATATCCCACATTGGTATCTCACAGAATATCATGCTAGGATCAGAATCCTTAAATTTTTATCATATATTTATTATTACAAAATTCTAGTATTATTCAAAAATTAAATATCCATAGCAATTCAAAAAATATATATATTGAATTTTTTTTTTTTTTTAAAAGCAATGCATATATTATATGACTACTTAAAAATGAATAAGGAGGAAAATTAAACTTAATTTGAAAAATTTAGCTCCTGCCATCCTCTTAGGTAGCATATCATCATTTTCGAGCAAGAGACAAAATATCAGCATATTCTCGTTACACCGATCCATGCCTGATTATCTATTCATAATCCACTAGTCATTTTTTGACCTCATTTATCAAAACATAATATCAAAAGCTATGAATTAATTTCAAGATACTGCAACCATGTCCTTAATAAAGTCTGGTAACATATCTAATCTCATGACTCAAACTTTCTTGATCAATATTTTTTTTTTAAAAAAAAAGTCCATACAATGAGAAATGACAACATATCACATATGGATCAAGTAGACCATTATTTACCAGGTTGAGAATAGAGTTAAAAGGAAATGGGTTGTGTTATGATATCCTGGTTTTATTTTAATTAATTACTGGGCTATTCTTTGAACCAATTTCATGTTTTTGATTTATTAGTCAAATCAATATATAAAGGGAAATATCTCCTGGACTTGATGAAGATTCTGATCTACAAAAGGATGTTTTATATCTTCGGCTTCGTATCCTTATCTTGGTCTGAAGAGTAAGCCCAACAACCTTAAGTCTCCAGCTTCATATCTTTATCTTGATCCGAAGAATAAGGCTAACGATCTCATACCTCCGGCTTCGTATCTTTATCTTGGTCCAAAGAGTAAGCCTAACGATCTCATATCTCCGGTTTCGTATCTTTATTTTGGTCCGAAGATCAAGTTTATCAATCTTATGTCTCCGGCATCGTATTCTTATCTTGATCCGAAGACTAAGCCTAGTAACCTTATGTTTCCGGCATTATACCTTCAGCATAGTCCGAAGAGCATGTTATCTTATCTTCAGGTTAGCTGTAAGTGTTTACCAATTTTTTCTTGTTATTTTCAAAAAAACTCTTTCGAAGTATAGTTAATATTTCCTTTTAGGAGCGCTACTAAAGAGAATGTTAAGTTTACTTTGGATATACTTCAAAAAGAATGAGGCATATTAAACATGTGGAATTTTCCAATCCCAAAATGGTTGAAGTCTGTTCTGGTTGTTGCAACTGCCCACATGGTCGAAATCCTCAGATTGGATAACGCCGAAATAATCGATTTTCTGACCACCACTACTTACAGTTATGAGGAGGTTGCATTTACCAACTCCCATAACCGTAAGTAGTTATGTTGGAGCCTATAAATACAGGTAAGAGGGGACACTCGAGGTAAGCTAAGCTCATTCCCAGAAATTCGAATTCTTTCCTTTCCCTCTCTGCTTTTCAAGCTTTCCATTCTGCTGCCTGAGTTCTTGCTGACTTTGGCATCGGAGTGTCCCCCGTCGGAAGATTTCCGGTCAGGGGATCTGTTTTGCAGGTTCTGGGCAATGGTGAACCAGTGAGCGAGCCACTCCATCCAGCCGGCAGGGATTCAGCATCAATAGATTGACGCGCCAGGTAGGGGAAGATCTGTTTCCTCTATTCAAAGGAGAGCTCTAGTCAAGCGAAAATGGTGAAAGCAAAGGTTCAGATCGCATCTACGAGCAGGGAGCAGTATGTTCCTCCAGCAAACGATCCTCCATCAGATCAAGGAATGTAGCCTCCTATGATAATGGTGGGGCAGCAACAGTTTGAAGCCCTTCTAAACAGGATATACGTCTTGACTTCGTTAGTTCAAAATTTACAAGAAGCTGCTGCTCAAAGATAGTGTCCACCACCTGTACCACATCCCAGCCATCAACCTGAAAAAGAAGAAGATCGACATCAAGAACTCACTTCGAGTTTCTCACGGATCCAGTCATCTCGCGGCCGCTATACTTCCCCACCAGATCGACGAACAAGGGATCATGGTGGGAAGAAGAGGGTCAGGTGCTCTCCCTTTATTTCTTTTAGAAGTTTTGCACATGAAGAAACTAGGCAAAGAGAGATTAACTGTGAATTTGAGGAGAAATTCAAATCTATGCAAGTAGAAATAGCCAAAATTTCGGATCTAAGGAGGAATGATGAGGTTATTGCTTTCAATTCTCAGCCTCCATTTTCTGATCGCATTATGGATGAAGTTACCCCCAGGCACTTCAAGATCCCATAGCTAGAGGCTTATGATGAGACTTCAGATCATCTCGACCATCTAGGAAGTTATAAGGCTCATATGATGGTGCAAGGAGCGACTGATATTCTTTACCGTCTTGCTTTTCCTGCTACATTAAAGAGATCTGCTCGAATGTGGTATTCGAGCCTACCACCAAAAACTATTCATTCTTTTACTGAGTTAGAGCGGCAGTTTGTTTTGCACTTCATAACGTGCCAGAAGATGCCGTGCAACATAGACAGCTTGTTTCTCCTCCAGCAGCATGAAGGAGAAAGTTTGAAGGAATTTGTGGACCGTTTCAACTCGGCCACTTTGAAAATACCAAATCTGAATGAACATGTGGCCATGTCTACCTTGAAGAAAGGCCTTAAATCGTCCAGGTTCACTTTTTCCTTGGACAAAAGATTTTTATTGAGCTATGTCGAACTATTGGCGAGGGCTCATAAATATGCTGCCGCTGAGGAGCAAGCGGCAAGCTGAAGACTTGCAAAAGAGAGATACCCTTCTAAGAAGAAAAATGCCAAGGGACCGAACATGCCCACATCCTCTGACAACATTTTGGTTCCCAGGCATAGCCCCAGATCCAAGCAGCATAACAACCGGTTTGATGCCTACACACCCCTCAACTTGCCAAGGGAGACAATTTTGCTGGAAATTGAAAAGGAAAATTATTTCCAAAGGCCACGTCCCTTGAAGACATTTGCAAAAGCAAGGGACAAGAGCAAATACTGCCGATTCCATCGGAATCATGGCTACAATACCGAGGAGTATTTTTAGTTTTAGGATGCTATTGAAGACCTGATAAAGAGGGGATATATGGGAAAATACATCAACCGTCCAGAACCTCAAGCCGAAGCAACAATTCTCTCGAGAATATCTGATGAAGTTGATCTGCCATACCAAAAACCAACTGATGGGAATGTTGGTATGCTTCATCGGTCATCTGCATGAGATATTGAAGCTAAATAAAATATCCCTAAAAAGTTCAAAGGGAAGAATTTTATCACTTTTTTCGATGAGGATATCCAAGGAGTCCAACTTTCACATGACGACCCTGTTGTGGTCTCAGCTGTTATTGCTAAACTTGATGTAAAAAGAATTTTGATTGATAATGGAAGTTCAGTTGATGTTTTGCTGTATGATGCTTTCCTTCGGATGGGATTGTCTAGGCATGAATTACGAAGATCTCTCATTCCTATAATTGGTTTCGGTGGAAATCAAGTTGGGGTTGAAGGTGAAACAGTCTTACTCGTGACCTTTGGGTCCGAACCATTTCAAAGAACCCTTCCCATCAATTTTTTAGTGGCTATAACATCTTTGACTTATAATGCGATCTTGGGGCATCCAGCATTAAATAAGTTCAGAGCCATAGTATCAACATATCACCTTTTAGTTCGGTTTCCTACCAGAACAGGCATTGGAGAAGTGAGGGGGGACCAAAGGATCGCTCACCAGTGTCTGATGATCCAAAATAAACAAACAGCTAAACCTCTAACACTTGATCAGTTAGATCCAAGAGATGAAGCCGAAGACTGTGAAGAACTAGTGGAGAAAACACTCTTTATGCCATTATCCAAAGAAGACCCAACAAAACTTGTACAAATTGATAGCTTATTGGATGAAGAGTCAAAGGTAAAATTAATTACTTTTCTCCAAAATAATGCTGATATTTTTGCTTGGACAGCTTCGGACATGCTCGGAATTTTACCTGATATGATCACACATCACTTAGAAGTGTCTCCGAGCTATAAGCCTGTACGGCAAAAGAAAAAAAATTTTACTCTAGAAAGGCAGAAGGTTATTGATGAAGAGGCTAATAAGCTGTTTGAGGCTAACTTTATAAGAGAGGTCCAATATCCGAATTGGCTGGCAAATATGGTTATGGTGAAGAAATCAAACGGCAAATGGAGGATTTGCATAGATTATATAGATCTTAACAAGGCATGTCCAAAGGACAGTTTTCTTTTACAAAAAATTGATCAATTAGTTGATGCCACGGCTAGTCATCAATTATTGAGTTTTATGGATGCCTTCTCATGCTATAACCAGATCTAAATGGATCCCGAAGATGAAGAGAAAACTGCCTTTATTGCAGAAAAAGGACTTTATTGTTATAAAGTAATGCCATTTGGTTTAAAGAATGCTGGAGCAACTTTTCAGAGGCTCATCAACAAAGTCTTCAAAAATCAGATTGGGAGAAATATGGTAGCTTATATTGATGATATGATTGTGAAAAGTCTTCATAAGTCTGATCACATTATAGATCTGAAGGAGTCTTTTGATGCTCTTAGACACCATCGGATGAGATTGAATTCAACCAAATGTGTCTTCGATGTAACTTCTGGAAAATTCCTGGGATACTTGGTCACCAAGTGAGGGATTGAAGTTAACCCAGAGAAGATCTAAGCACTTCGGTCAATGAGGCATCTCACTTGCAAGAAGGAAGTACAGAGTTAACAGGAAGAGTTGCTTCTTTTAGCCGATTTATTTCCTGCTCTGTAAAAAGATGTCTATCCTTTTTCAGGTCCTTCGTCAAACTTAAAATTTTGAATGGATAGAAGACTGCAAAGTTTCTTTTGACAAGCTGAAAGAATACTTAGAAAATCCTCCCTTGCTCTCTAAGCCCTGTGAAGGAGAAACACTTTACTTATACTTATCAGCCTCTGACGAAGCAGTTAGCTCGGTGCTGGTATGAAAAGATGCCAATCACTTGAAGAAGCCGATCTACTACACTAGTAAAGTGTTGCATGAAGCAAAAGTTCGATACCCCCGAGTACAAAATATTTTCTTTTCTCTAGTGGCTGCAGCGAAGTGTCTTCGATCCTATTTCTAAGCCCATTCCATTATGGTTCTGACAGATCAGTCCTTAAAAGCCATTCTTCATTATCCTGACACCTCGGGAAGGATAGCAAAATGGACTGTTAAATTGAAGGAGTTTGATATTGAGTTTCAGCCTAGGTCAGTATGAAGGCACATATTCTGGCTGATTTTATAGCAGAATGTACATGGGGATCCGAAGAAGGCCAGCTAAGAGCCGAAGAAGAGGAGAGTATTGAAGATGGTCCAGAATTCGTATGGATGCTCTATGTGGATGGTGCTTCAAACGCCAATGGTTGCAGAGCAGGTCTAATTTTGGCTGGTCCGAATGGGCAAGTTATTGAGTATGCTCTTCGGTTTTTTTTTAAAGCTTTGAATAATCAGGTATAGTATGAAGCACTAATTGCTGGGCTTAGAATCTTCCAAAAACTAGAAATTAAGAGAATCAAAGTTTTTTCTGATTCACAGCTGGTGGTGAATCAAGTAAAAGGTGATTTCGAAGCCTGGAATCCAAATATGATTCAGTACTTAGAAAAAGTCCGAAGCCTGATATCCGGGTTGGAGCATTTTGAGATTGTTCATGTACCAAGGATTAAAAATTCTCGGGCAGATGCTCTTTCGTGACTTGCAACCATTGCACCAGATTCTCTTGGGAATACATATGTGGAATATCGTGAAGATCCCGGCATATCAGAATTCATAGTTGAAGTGAGTCAAGTTAAACATGAACCTTCATGGATGGACCATATTCTTAAATTTTTGAAAGAATGCACCCTACCCGAAGACAAGCTAGAAGCTAAATGGCTTCGATGGATGGCCTCTCAATATGTGATCCTGAATGAAACATTGTATAAGAAGTCTTTCGCATAGCCTTTGCTAAAATGTTTGTATCCGTCTGATGCTGATATGCACTCAGAGAAGTGCATGAAGGAATATATGGAGATCATCTGGGGGGCAGATCTTTGGCTTACAAAATAATCCATCAAGGTTATTATTGGCCAACCATCCAAAAGGACTCTACAGAATTTGTCCGAAGATGTGATCACTGTCAAAGATATTCCAATGTACAAAGATGGCCTGCGAATTAGTTAACTCCATTGATAGCACCTTGGCCTTTTGCACAGTGGAGAATGGACATTTTTGGTCCATTTTCTCCTGCGTCTGGGCAGCGAAAATTTTTCATAGTGGCTATTGATTATTTCATAAAATGGATCGAAGCCGAAGCATTGTCACAGATCACTAAAGCAAAAGTTGAAAATTTCATGAGAAACTTCATCATCTTCCATTTTGGAATTCCTTATTCTATAATAACTGATAACAGAAGATAATTTGATAATCCGAAATTTAAGAGCTTTTGCACTCAATATCACATCCTTCACAAGCTTACTTTGGTGGGACATCCTCAATGTAATGGAGAAGCTGAAGTGACAAACAAAACCATTCTTCATGGTCTTAAAACTATATTGAATGATGCTAGGGGATCGTGGGCCGATGAATTGAACTCAGTTCTTTGGGCATACCGAACTACTCCTAGAACAACTACCGGTGAATCTCCACTTCATCTATCTTATGGTATTGAAGCGGTCCTTCCTATAGAGGTATCTTTATAATCTCTGTGGATTGATCAGTATAAAGAGCCCGAAAATCCTGAGCACCGAAGAGTTGACCTGGATCTGCTACAAGGTACATGACTTCAGGCACAGTTGAAAATGACTGCATATCAGCAAAAAATTACAAAATACTATAACTTTCGTGTAAAGAAATGGATCTTTCATCCCGAGGATTTGGTTATACGAAAGTCTAAAGTATCCAAATCCACCGAACAAGGAAAACTCTCTCCCATATGGGAAGGTCCATACTGAATTAAAGAGGTTATTCGACCCGAGATTTATCGATTGGAAATCTTAGAAGGTATTCTACTGCCTCGACCTTGGAATGTATAAAACCTTGCAAGTATTATCAATAAAGGTTTTTATTCAAGGTCATCAAGATAGATTTAACTATTTTGTCTTCATCTCTCTTTCTAAAAGGCATGAGAATGATCCCCGTGATCTACCTTACAAAGTACCGAGGTAGGCTTAACTAGCCTATCTTAATTTTCTTTTCTTTAAGGCATAAGGATGATCTTTGTGATCTACCTTACGAAATGCGAGTTGGGCTTAACCAGTCCATCTTAATAAAAAAGAAATGAGGATGATCTCCGTGATCTACCTTACAACGTGCCGAGGTGGGCATGATTAGCCTATCTTAATTCTATTTCTAAAAGGCATGAGAATGATCTCCGTGATCTACTATATAAAGTATCGTGGCGGGCCCGATCAGCCTATCTTAATCCTTAATTAAAAGGTATAAGGGTGGTTCGAGAAATATATCCTGTAAAGATGTCGAAGGTTAATCAACCTCTCATTTACATGTGAATGATCCATATGGTCTGAATTATTCTAAGTCCGAAGACTTAGCATATTTTCAAGTCCGAAGACTTGGCATTTTTATCTGGAGACTTGGTATTCTCTTCTCAATTATATGGAATTATCTTAAATCCGAAGACTTAGCATATTTTCAAGTCCAAAGACTTGGTATTCTTATCTGGAGACTTAGTATTATTTCTTCTCTATCTGGAATCTTCCTAAGTCCGAAGACTTGGCGAATTTTCAAGTCCGAAGACTTGGCATTTTTTATACTTGATGTTACTTCTTATACTTGGAATTATTCTAAATCCGAAGACTTAGTGCATTTTTCAGATCCAGAAACTTGGTATTATTATTTGCAGACTTGGTGTCTTAAAATCTCATATCATTCTCATTCTAATATTATTATTCAATACAATATAATCTTGGATCATATTTTTGGAATTCTATTTCTTAAAAGGATATGTTATTCTAAGTTCAAAGACTTAGCGCTATTTTATACTTCGGAGGTTTCAATCATATTCTAATCCGAAGACTTTATACTTGAAAAAGTTTTCATTTACTCACATGTACATTCACAAAGAAATGTCTCATTGGAATAAGTTCTCATTGATAAGATCTTTTACATTCTTTCAAAAGAAGAAGGGAAAAGGAAGAAGTTACGGATCACCCTCTGCTGGAATATCTTCAGCTTGAGTGAGGTTGATCGGATTAGTCATTTCTTCAGCTATTACTGGTGCTTCGGAGGGACCTTCTTGTGATTCAGGTTCACTTGGATCTTCGAGAACAAATATTTGAATTCCCGAAATATCCAGATTTGGATTAAGATTTTACACCTCTTTCACTCCATCATTGAAGCCTCCTTTGTAACTATAAGATCCCACTTCAATCATTTCGCCTTCAAAAGCCGAAGATGCTTTATAATCTTCTACCACCCTTCTCAGTTGATCTTTTAATGATCGAATCTCCTTAGCCGAAGATTCGACCCTTCCAATGACCTCTTCGACCTTTTTGACAACTTCTTCGGTCTTCTGATGGGTTTCCTTGAGTAAAGACTCCAAAGACCGGATCTTCTTCAGCCTTTTTTTAAGTTTTGCCTCTTGTTTAGAGTTCTTTGATTAGATTTTTTCTGCATCAGCTTTCAAACTCTGAACAAGAGCATCATTTTGATCAAGCTTTTTCTCCATAGCCTGCCTTTGTTCCTCGACTATTGTCTTCTCGGTCTCAGCCAATTTCACCTTTTCCTTCATTTTCTTATAGTTGTCTCTAAAATCAAAAATATGTTCTTCCATGATAGTAATATCATGGATCATCTATATTGACAAACAGAGGTTAGCAAAAGCATATCTATACCTTGAAAACATAAAAGTCCGATGAAAACATAAAAGGTTCAGCTAGACTTGGCAAAGAAGTGGAAAGTATTTCTTCGTCCGATGTGGGCCTCATTGGAGGGGTGCTCGAGCCCTCTTCAGCTCTTGCTTTCTTTCGAGCTTCGGACTCTGCCGAAACTGGCACCGCCCTCTTCCTGGAAGCCTGTTGAACTTTATCAAGCTTCGGCTTCATTGGTTCACCTGCAGTCAAAGAATTTCATCATATATATATAAAAGAGAAAGATGGAGAGAAGAAAAATTCGAAGACCACTATCTCTATACCTAATACCGAGACTTCGCTGATATGGGCATAGTGAAGGTTTTCTTCCTTCAGCAATTCTTTAAACATGAGAATTTCCAGCTCTGATAAAGTTTCAAAGTCTTTGTGATCGGCTTTCAGAACCCTCTTCCCAGCGTTTGCATCCAAACATGATGCTTTCCATTCAGTATTAAACCCCTAGTTGGTATAGTATTAAAAAAAAAATAGGGTTTCCACCCATGTATGGTACTAGGGGTTCCTTTTATTAGTCTCCGGCCTGGCCGAGGACCTATAACCCACCATCCATTGCCATGGAAGTCTCTCTTTTGTACGAAGAAGGAAGTAAATAAGGAAGTTTTAGGCTCCACGTTCCGAAGCTTGCAAAGAATTAAAAATTCATAGATGTTCCTAAAAGCTATTCGGAGTCAGCTGGGCCGAAACTATTTGGTAAAGATTGAAATCTTCATGAAAAAAGGATGAAGTGGAAGCGAAGACTGGCCTTAAGGTGGTCTTCTATATGGTAATTGATCTCATAGGAGGGTTATCTACCCTTTCTACGGGTTTCGGGAGGATTGTTTTGAAAGTTTGTGGAATATGAAAGCGGTTCCTAACACTTTCTAGCTTGGCAAGTGATATGGAACTGTCAACAGTATCGGGAGATCTCTCCAGACTCCTCTTCCTACCCGAACTTTTTTTCCTACTGGTTTCACCTCCCGGCGAACCCCTACTGGTTTCACCTCCTGGCGAACCGCTGCTAGTGGAAGGATTCCTAGTGGACTCCAACATTGCAAAGAAACAAAAAGAAAAAGAGAAGAAAGACTTCTACCTCCGAAAGAAATGAAAATGACAGGTTGCAGCGCAGAGCAAAAGGAAGAAGGAACGCGGGTGCAAAGAAATTTCTTCTTCTGAAGTTATGGGATTTCGAGGTGATTCGGAGATCTCCTCGATTGTGCACCGTATCAACAGCCTCGATCATAGGTACGGTTTTCTAAGAACCACCATTAATAAGGCGGTGATTGCGATTCGCATGAATTACCGTGAATGGCCACAATTGCTTTTCAGCTGTGATCAAGCCTCAGATAATTGCCAGGTGTCTTGCCTTGATTAAATAAGAGCCATTTTTAAAAAGATTTCTCAGAGTTTTCCCATATTCGAAACATCTTTTTCGAAATAGCAAATGAAAAGACGACACGTGTCTTCACCACGTGTTTCACGCCACCAAGCAGTTATTACGAAGGACGTGTCAGAAATCAGCGCCATCATTACTTGTCAGTTACTACTAAACGACAAATTTTAAGTACTCCAATTTTTCAAAATTAAATCATTTCAAACTTGGGAGTGGGGGGCAACTGTTATGATATCCTGGTTTTATTTTAATTAATTACTGGGCTATTCTTTGAACCAATTTCAATTTTTTGGTTTATTAGTCAAATCAATATACAAAGGAAAATATCTCTTGGACTTGATAAAGATTCTGATCTATAAAAGGATGTTTTATATCTTCGACTTCGTATCCTTATCTTGGTCCGAAGAGTAAGCCCAACAACCTTAAGTCTCCGGCTTTGTATCTTTATCTTGGTCCGAAGAGTAAGCCTAATGATCTTATATCTCCGGCTTCGTATCTTTATCTTGGTCCGAAGAGTAAGCCTAACGATCTCATATCTCCGGCATCGTATCTTTATCTTGGTCCGAAAATCAAGTTTATCAACCTTATGTCTCCGGCATCGTATTCTTATCTTGATCTGAAGACTAAGCCTAGTAACCTTATATTTTCGATATCATACCTTTAGCATAGTCCGAAGAGCATGTTATCTTATCTTCAGGTTAGCTATAAGTGTTTACCTATTTTTTCTTGTTATTTCTAAAGAAATTCTTCCGAAGTATAGTTAACATTCCCTTTTAGGAGCGCTACTAAAGAGAATGTTAAGTTTACTTCAGATCTACTTCAAAAAGAATGAGACATATTAAACATGTGGGCTTTTCCAATCCCAAAATGGTTGAAGTCTGTTCTAGTTATTGCAATTGCCCATATGGTCGAGATTCTCAGATTAGATAATGCCAAAATAATCGATTTTCCGTTCACCACTACTTACAGTTATGAGGAGGTTGTATTTGCCAACTCGCATAACCGTAAATAGTTATGTTGGAGCCTATAAATATAGGTAAGAGGGGACACTCGAGGTAAGCTAAGCTCATTTCCATAAATTTGAATTCTTTCTTTTCCTTTCCTACTTTTCGAGCTTTCTATTCTGCTGCCCGAGTTCTTGCTGACTTTAGTATCGGAGTGTCCCTGCTGGAAGATTTCCGGTCAGGGGATCTGTTTTACGGGTTCCGGACGATAGTGAACTAGCAGACGAGCTATTCCATCCGATCAGTAAGGATTCAGCATCAACAGGTTGGATGATCAAATTAGATAAAACTATAATTTTTATATTTTAAATTGAAAGCGAAGATCAAAGGTATATATATTTCTTAAATTTACATTATCCTGCCAAATAATGGAGTCAACTCGGGAAAGGTATAGATCGCGAGGTACTCAATTAATTTATCCCATGTCAATCATTCTTTTAAATATTAAAGAAATTGAAGGTACGTTATCCATATCCATGTCAAATTGTATAAAATCTTTTCCGTTAAGTTCGGATCACCGTATACACACCAAGCTCTCATGGAATTCCACACCATCCATATCGCGAGACGATCCAATCTCGAGAGATTATAAATATTATTTCCACGCGTTTAGTCATCGTTAAAAATCTCGGCCGAAAAAGCGTCGCTTTGTGACACGGCGGACGCTGTGCGGTCCGAACTCGGCTTGATGGGACACCGACCACGCCGGTCCAAGGAGCGGGTGCGGCCATCCGCGTACTGTCGCAATCTATGGACTTCGGCTTTCTTCCTGGATTTCTAATGTACGGTTCAAATCCATCACGTGACGGGATCGAAATGCACAAACCGCTGCCAACCGAACCCCAAATGGCCAGAGGAAAAGTCCACCTGGTAAACGTGCTAAAAAAAAAAATAATAATAATAAAAAATCATCAACATGTTTAACTTATGACTACGTGTTTACATGTACATGTGGGATGTCACATGGTAGGGACCCCAGGACTGAGCTAGTGCACGGTTCATTTCCTTCTTGTCCGCGTAGAATAATGCGTAGAATAATCGAGCAAAGAAGATGACAATAGTCTGGGTTAATCCATTTTGAAACAGCTAGTTTTGCCTGTAGAATTATAGAGAACTTAGTTACGAATGGTTCATACTTTGTTTACTTGTAATGCTATTTAATTATGGTTTGAGAAGGATTCTAGCACTCTTGTAACAATGCTTAAATATACTTGATGATGACCCTCTCTTCACATATCTGAAAGCTTGGTTTTTCAATATGCATACTATACATATTTCTCACATCGGAAAGGAGGGGAATAAAGTGATGGATTGACTGGCATGTGCTGCTTTGTCCAATGATTTTATGTGGGCAATCACTTCCTTGAAAGCTGAAATATTACTGATGCTCATGGAATTGTTTATATTAGGCGCTGTTTTGCTTGAATGTTTAGCTTAGATTTTTTTTTTTTTTTATTATTATTTTTTTTTTTTTTTTTTTTGTCTTTGTACATTGTATTTCACTAAAAAAAATAAGGTAGATAATCATTAATAATTATATAACCTATTGCAATCAATCTTTGGACTATTGCTATATTAAAATACTTAATTTTTTTTCCCTCACATAATAAGAATAAGTTTTTTTAAATAATAATTTTTTATTTTTTATTTTCCAAAGTAAGGCGGTTGGAAATATATTTACCAAAGTAGGGTAGTTGCGCTGAGGCAGATGACATGGAAAAAATCGCAGACCGGGTTTGTGACTTCTCTTACCAAAAATTAAGAAAAAATAAAAAAATAAAAAAATAAAAAAATAATAAGAAAATAAAAAATAAAAAATATATATTATAATAACATACTATAAAATCTAATGCTATGGCACGGAGGTGCGCATGAATAGTGTGGTTGATCCAAGGGATCGAGTTGCTTACGGGCATTACTTGAGAGTGTTGCATGTGTCGGAGTTCGACAATGTTGCTAGCCAAGACATGGAGGTGCATACTTGGCTATGTAGTTGGACTGCTGCGCATTTATATATATATCCAAGAAAAGGACATAGGAGGGCTAACATAGGAGGGCTAACATTGATGTGTGACATGCTGGGGCACCTACGAGTTTTTGAGTCAGAGATATATTATATTATAATAAATTATAAAATTATATTATAATATATTATAATAAATATTATGGATATTTTAATATTATATTGTAATATATTGAATATCTAATTATATATATATATATATTATATATTTTGTTTATTTATTATTCATTTAATTTGTTTAGTATTTTATTTAAATACAAAATAATTAAAATATATTATTAATCATTAATATTTATTATTTTTTTATTGTTATGTATTTAAATGATATTAACATCCAAACCTCGGTGACCGTTCTCATAGACCGTGCCGCAATATAGTATGACAGTACATGGCTCTTAGCACACAGTATTTGTCAGCATGACTAAGCTTATGGCGATTGTGCAGGCAACTGGACATACCGAGCTAGGGACGTAGCAAATACCAAAATTTAATTTTGAACTTGTGATTTCAAAAAAAATTAAAAATAAAATAATTATAATATATTTTATTATAAAAGTAGTATAGTATAAATTTTCATAATAATATTAAATTAAATACATAACATATTAATATATTATAATGCATAAATATAATAGCAATATTTTAATAAATAATATATTATTATAAATATATATGATATTAGTATATTAAGTTATTACTGTTACCACCAGGATTGCCGTGGTCTGTAGCTGCTGCTAGCGCCGGAGTGTACTCTCCTCGTTGCCCGGTGGTCCTCTGGTCCCGAATCTGCAAAACAGGGGTTAGTGACCCGAGCCGGGGTTTCCGGCGGGGGCACTCCGATGGTCAAGTCAGTGACGATCCAGGGAATAGATCCTCCTAGGCGGGCCCCTCTTGATGGACTCCGCACTAGGAGTAAAAAATGTGTGTGAAATTGGAAACGTTACAGGGGAAGAGTGATAACGGGGACAGAGGGTTCCCTGTTCCTCCGCCTCTCATTGTTTCCCTCATTTCCCGTCGACTGTGGTGGTGGTGGTGATGCTTTGCCCTCTTGGTCGAGCTTGTGCTTGTGTTAGTGGTGCCATGCCCCTCTTCCTGGTGGGGGTTGCACCCTTCTCTCTTTTTTTTTCTCTGGCTTGTGTTTTTTCCTGTGTGTCGGGGTTGTTGTTGTGTTACCTCCGAGTTTGTTGCAACTAGGTTACCGTTGGATGCTTGTCTCGGAATCCCCGTCGGGCTGTCAGGTGCATGTGGTGGTGTCTCGAGGAGTCTTTCATGATTCATGATAAGGAGAGTTGTTAGGTGCTCCGACACTCCTCTTGGTCGCCTCATTCTGGGAAACCTGGCAGTGCCTTGAATGGTGGGCCACCGCCCACGGGATTCGAATCTCCCTATTGGCTTCCTCTCTTGGATGATCCGGGTGGTTGGTGAGGAGTGTGGCACCTCGATCAACGTGCTTCCTTCCTTTCTAGTGTAATTGGCGGTTGCAGGTGGTCAGTACGGCCTGAAAGGTGCTCCAGTGTAGTCCTCGGGTGGCTCACCGGCGTTCTGGCTGGTGAGGACCTTGTCCGAGCTGGGGCTCAGCTGGAACGGCAGGGCTCGCTCCGGCCTAGACGCTCCGAGCTTGCGGGGGCATCTTGGTGGAGGAGGGCCGGAGGGCACGCACTCGGAGAGGCTCCACGTTGGCGGGTGAGTGCTGAGCTCGACCTCGACCACAGGGCTCTAACCTCCGAGGGTCTCGCTCTAGAGGGCAGGAGGCGGACTCGGTCCAGAGGGTGCGCGCTCGGAGAGGCTCCACATTGGCGGGTGAGCGCTGAGCTCGACCTCGACCAGAGGGCACTAACCTCCAAGGGTCTCGCTCTGGAGGGCAGGAGGCGGACCCGGTCTAGAGGGCATGCGCTCGGAGAGGCTCCACATTGGCAGGTGAGCATTAAGCTCGACCTCGACCACAGGACACTAACCTCCGAGGGTCTCGCTCTAGAGGGCAGGAGGCGGACCCAGTCCAGAGGGCACGCGCTCGGAGAGGCTCCACATTGGCGGGTGAGCGCTAAGCTCGACCTCGACCACAGGGCACTAACCTCCGAGGGTCTCGCTCTAGAGGGTAGGAGGCGGACCTGGTCCAGAGGGTGCGCCCTCGGAGAGGCTCCACATTGGTGGGTGAGCGCTGAGCTCAACCTCTATCACAGGGCACTAACCTCTGAGGGTCTCGCTCTGGAGGGCAGGAGGCGGACCCGGTCTAAAGGGCGCATGCTCGGAGAGGCTCAACATTGGCGGGTGAGCGCTGAGCTCGACCTCGACCACAGGGCACTAACCTTCGAGGGTCTCGCTCTGGAGGGCAGGATGCGGCTCCGACTTAGGCGTCCCGAGCTCGCGGGCCCGATGTGGCAGAGGACAGAGCTGGCTCGCTGTCTTAAGGGAGCTCAGCTCAGCTCGGTAGTGGAGTCCGGGCTGGAGAGTTGACGTGGTGTCCGACACGGCATCCTTTCTTGACGTGGTGCCTGCCGGTTTCTCCACGTCAGCGATCCCATCACATCATTTGCCTCCCACTCACGAGGCTCGTTAGTGCGCGGCACTCAGATCGAAGGGATTAATTATGGTGCTGACGTGGAAGAGCGAAAATCTGGCGCGATGATGGCCATGATTGCAGGCGCTTCGGGGAACGGCCCTATGGACCAATCCGGGGGTGCCATGTTGCCACGTCCGAGGAGCAATTAATATTAGCACAGAATTCAGAGCGACCAGGATATCATTTTCGTTGATGGGCAGCACGTGGCTTGGATCCATTGGCGGAGGGGTTGAATCAGTACGAATCCATCGGGTCATTTCGAAATGAAAAGAGGGCCTTACCCGAAACATCTATTCTTTTTGAATTCTCCGTGCCTGCTGCTGCTGTGCCCAAGCTTCCTTCTTCCTCCCAGTTGCCCCGAGTTTTCTAAGGAACCAGGTCAATTTCTTCTTCCTTCTTTCCCTGTTAGAATAGGGTTTTTTTCTCCGGGTCCGGGGTCTTCTTCAGGTTGGGTCTCCTCTTCCATCCCCCACTTCGAGTCCTTCATTCCCCTTGTTCTTGAGGATGTCCCATTTTGGTCCGGGCTTCTGCCCCTCACTGATCAGGACGAGGCCGATCCTTTCGAGTGGAGGCCGGCATCTTCTTCTTCTTCTGACGGGGAGGAAGATGTAACTCGCTTCGAGCTCAGTAGGAGGCGTCCTCCCGGTCCAGTACTCATCAAGGAATCGGGATCCGATTCTTCTCTCCCTCCTTCTATTCCTGCTTCTGAGTCTGTTCGGTCGACAGGTCCTGGTGGGGTCGCCTCGACGATCACCGCCGGGGAACTAAGAACTGTTCAAGATGTCTATGGCATCCCACCTTCTGTTTGGCTCATGATCTCTCATCCAGGAAAATGGGTCACTTCCAGTGGCCTGGGCCATCTTGCTTTTTATGAGGAGACCTTCTCTGGGGGTCTCCGATTTCCTTTCCACCCTTTCTTCCTGTCCATCTTAGATAATTACCATTTGGTCACTGCTCAGTTAGTGCCAAACGCCATTAGGGTTATTTTTTCTTTCATTGTGCTCTACCACCTCCACGGGTTTGTTGCCCGGTTTTTCTTGTTCAGGGCCTTCTTCGCCCTGAAGCGCCACCCAACTGAGGATGGGTGGTGGTCCTTGTCCTCCCACTCGAAGGGCATCAAGTTTGAGCTCCCCTCTTCCATCAGGGGATGGAAGAGTAAGTTTTTTTTTATTGAGGTTGAGGGGGTCGACTAGGTCTGGAGTGATCCGGACAAGTCCCCCAACCGAAATTCCATGGTCGATGCGACTGACCGGGATGATTATGAGCAGCTCTGTACCGCCCAGATTCCTTCCCTCAAGGTCCTGTTATCTGAGCAGAACCTCACCGACTCCGGGGTCGACCCAATGAATGGGTTGGGTGAGTTCGACCTGAACTTTCCTCTTTCTTTTTATTTGCATTTCTTGCACTACTTCCCATGGACTCTAACTATTGTGTGGCTTGCATGCAGGAAAGATTTTCTCTGAGAATGATCTGCTGGCGATCACCTGGAAGAGGCCGCCGACCAGGCTGGCCGGGGAACCTTCGTTGAGGCGAGTCCAGGGCGAGAGCGCTCCTGCGGCTGCCCCCACTATGATGATTGGTCTGAGCTCGGCTGCTCCAGCTGGTCCGAGCTCGGAGGTGACTCACGCAGCTCCTACACCGGTGGAGAGGGCAGCGAACGGGGCCCTTGAACTAAAGGTCAAGGACCTTGAGCAACAACTCACCGATGTCGAGGGGCGAGCGAAGAAGCTCCTAGAGGCCCGCGACTTTGAGCAGAGCCGCTTGAAGAAGGCCGTCGATGATCTCTTCATCGTCGAGAAAAAGTTGAACTGGTACAGTATTGAAGTGGATCGGCATAAGGAGGCCTCCCGAGCTGCCCAGGTGGAGCTGGCAGTAGAAGGGAGAAACTTGCCGTAGCTAAGAAGGCGGCAGAGGAGGCAGCCAGGTCAACGGAGGCCGCTAGGCTGGAGGGCACCGAGTCGAGGAGGGTGGCTGTTGAGGCCAAGTAGGGCGCTGAGGACGCCATCGCAAAATTCAAGGCCTTGAAAGAGTTCATCACCGAAATCCAGCAGATGGCATCGGACTCCTTCTACAAGGGCTTCATGTTCTTGCACGATCAGGTTGAGGCGCTTGTCCCCGAGAAGAGCCGTGACCGCCTTCGATATCCTTCAACCTCAGATGCGGAGCCTGACTAGGAGGCCGCTGCAGAAGTCGTGGCCTCAGAGCCTCCGACGTCAGCCGAGGCTGATCCATCCGAGGTTAGGGCTGCTCAGCCGGAAGCTCCTGAAGGAGGGAATTCTCAGCCTCCGGGCTCAGCAGGGAAACCGGCCGGCATAGAGTAGGCCTTCCCTTTCTTGCTTCATTTTGTATTTTTGTTTCTTGTACTTAGTCAGGGTCACCCGGCATGTCGGGGGCCTGCAAGACACTTGTAACTTGTGTTCAATCAATGAAACTTGGATTTCTTTATCATCTATTTTCTTTTCCTGGCTCTTCCCCTTTTTTCTCTTCCCTCCTTTTTTTTCTTATGTATGAGTGGGGAGATCAGAGAGAAGGGCCTCGTCTTGCTTGGGGTTGAGTTATGACACTTGAGAGCTATTGGGCTCGAAGGTGTCGTTGACTGAGAGCCATGTGGCTCGAAGGTATCGTTGACTGAGAGCTGCGTGGTTCGAAGGTTTCTTGGCCAAAGATCTGAGCTCCGGTCTTGAGTAGGCATCCTGGAGCTGGGCTCGGGGATGTTGGTGACTGAGAGCTGCGTGGTTCGAAGGTTTCTTGGCCAAAGATCTGAGCTCCGGTCTTGAGTAGGCATCCTGGAGCTGGGCTCGGGACATTGGTGACTGAGAGCTGCATGGCTCGAAGGTCTCTTGGCCAGAGATCTGAGCTCCAGTCTTGAGTAGGTATCCTGGAGCTGGGCTTGGGGATGTTGGTGACTGAGTGCTGCGTGGCTCGAAGGTCTCTTGGTCGGAGATCTGAGCTCCGGTCTTGAGTAGGCATCTTGGAGCTAGGCTCGGGGACATTGGTGACTGAGAGCTACGTGGCTCGAAGGTCTCTTGGCTGGAGATCTGAGCTCCGGTCTTGAGTAGGCATCCTGGAGCTGTGCTCGGGGACATTGCTAACTGAGAAGTGGCGGCTTGTTCCCCTCTCGTTCTCTTTCTTTCCTTCCCCCCTCCTTTTTTCCTTTTTCTTCTTTCTTCTTTTTTTTTCTTTTTTTTTTTGGAGTGGGGAGATCAGAGAAGAGGGTTCTTGCCATATTCTCCTCTCGTTCTCTTTCTTTCCTTCCCCTCTCATCTTCTTTTCGAGTGGGGAGATCAGAGAAGAGGGTGTTTGCCATGTTCCCCTCTCATTCTCTTTCTTTCCTTCCCCTCTCATCTTCTTTTCGAGTGGGGAGATCAAAGAAGAGGGTTACCGGACTTGATTGCCTTGGAGCTAGGCTCGAGGCCTTCCTAGACGTGGAGCTAGGCTCGGGCCCAGGGGTTGTCTGAGGGCTTGGCTTAGGTCTTTGGCACCTTGGAGCTAGGCTTGAGGTGTTAATAGGAGCTATTTGGCCCCATGATCTTTTGGCATCTGAAGCTGGGCTCGGAGATGATTGAGATTGAGAGCGGCTTGGCTCGAAGGTCCCTTGGTCGGAGATCTGAGCTCCGATCTTAGGCAGGCATCCTGGAGCTGGGCTCGGGGATGCTTCAGGTTGAGAGCTGCATGGCTAGATCCTTTGATGTCCTGGAGCTAGGCTCGGGGATGCTTGAGATTGAGAGCTGCATGGCTCAAAGATCCTTTGACATCCTGGAGCTAGGCTCAGGGATGCTTCAGGTTGAGAGCTGCATGGCTTAGAGATCCCTTGACGTCCTGGAGCTAGGCTCGGGGATGCTTCACGTTGAGAGCTGCATGGCTCGAAGATCCTTTGACATCCTGGAGCTAGGCTTGGGGATGCTTGAGATTGAGAGCTGCATGGCTCGAAGATCCTTTAACATCCTGGAGCTAGGCTCGGAGATGCTTCAGGTTGAGATCTGCATGGCTCGAAGATCCTTTGACGTCCGGGAGCTAGGCTCGGGGATGCTTCAGGTTGAGAGCTGTATAGCTCATAGATCCCTTGATGTCCTGGAGCTAGGCTCGTGGATGCTTCAAGTTGAGAGCTACATGGCTCGAAGATCCTTTGACATCCTGGAGCTAGGCTCGGGGATGCTTGAGATTGGGAGCTGCATGGCTCAGAGATCCCTTGACATCTTGGAGCTAGGCTCGGGGATGCTTGAGATTGAGAGCTGCATGGCTCGAAGATCTTTTGACATCCTGGAGCTAGGCTCGAGGATGCTTCAGGTTAAGAGCTGCATAGCTCAGAGATCCCTTGACGTCCTAGAGCTAGGCTCCGGGATGCTTTAGGTTGAGAGCTGCATGGCTCGAAGATCCTTTGACGTCTTGGAGCTAGGCTCGGGGATGCTTGAGATTGGGAGCTGCATGGCTCGAAGATCTTTTGATGTCCTGGAGCTGGGCTCGGGGATGCTTCAGGTTGAGAGTTGCATGGCTCAAAGATCCTTTGACATCCTGAAGCTAGGTCGGGGATGCTTGAGGTTGAGAGCTGCATGGCTCGAAGATCCTTTGATGTCCTGGAGCTAGGCTCAGGGATGCTTGAGATTGGGAGCTGCAGGGCTTGAAGATCCTTTGATGCCCTGGAGCTAGGCTCGGGGGCGTCGTTGATTCTCCCCTGCCAAACACATGGATACTCGTGCAAGAAAAAATCGTTATCATTATCATCGATAAGAAACCTTACCTTGTTGGTGGCATCTTCGTGGGCCGCGAACCCTCCTCTTTCGAGGAGCCTGATGCCATTGGGGTCTTCGAGGTAACAGGCCCCTCGTGATGGAGCTTCGACCACCTTGTAGGGGCCCGCCCGTGGTGGTTCACGATCGTCATCCTGATGACCGCAGCATCTTTATTTATCTTTTCCCTTCCAGCATAATGGGGAGTGCATTCTCAGGATCCCATGCCCCCCAGGTTTCCTTGGACGCGCGCGCAGCTCCCCCGGTGACCACGCCCACCAGCTTCACAGTGGGGCAGCTATTGATGGTTGGAGCCGGTGGGAGAGCAGCAAGCGCCTGGGACCCCGCTTGAGGTCTGGCCCATGCAAACCTTTGAAGATAGCCTTTTTTGATGAGCTTCTCGACCTCCTACTTGAGATCGCGACATTCCCCGGTGTCACGGCTGTGGTCGTAGTGAGGGCGACACTACTTCATCTCGTCAAGGCAGGTGAAGGGCTTCAACGGTAGTGGGCATCGTAGCCCGGTGGCTCGCTGGTTGAGCCTTGCATACTGGCAAACCGGCGGTAAAGCTCAGCTAGCTTGCGCTCATGCTTCTCCATGAGCGCTTTCGCTGCATGCCTGACGGCTTCATCAGTGGATCCTTTCATCGAGGGGGCTGGGGAAGGTGACGTGGGTGCCCTTAGAAAGGGGGAACCCCTTGCATGGCTGATAGAGGCCTTTCGAACTCGTGTCGTCACTATTCTTCCATGGGGTGTCACTCTGTGAAGAGGTGGAGGACTTGATCATGCCTGTCCCCCCTATCTGGTGCACCAATCTGTCGCCGCCAGGATTGCCGTGGCCTGTAGCTGCTGCCGGCGCCGGAGTGCGCTCTCCTCGTTGCCTAGTGGTCTTCTGGTCCTGGACCTGCAAAATAGAGGTTAGTGACCCGGGCCAGGGTTTCCGGTAGGGGTACTTCGACGGTCAAGTCAGTGACGATTCAGGAAAACAGATCCTCCTGGTCGGGCCCCTCTTGATGGACTCCGCACTAGGAGGAATAAAAAATGTGTGTGAAGACGGAAACGTTGCATTGGGAGAGTGATAGCGGGGACAGAGGGGTTCCCTGTTCCTCTGCCTCTCCTTGTTTCCCTCATTTCCCGTCGACTATGGTGGTGGTGGTGACGCTTTGCCCTCTTGGTTGAGCTTGCGCTTGTGTTGGTGGTGCCATGCCTTTCTTCCTGGTGGGGGTTGTACCTTTCTCTCTTTTTTTTTTGCTCTGGCTTGTATTTTTTCCTGTGTGTGTGTCGGGGTTGTTATTGTGTTACCTCTGAGTTTGTTGCAACTAGGTTACCATTGGGCGCTTGTCTCGGGATCCCCGCCGAGCTGTCATGCGCATGCGGCTGTGTCCTAAGGAGTCTTTCCTGATTCATGATAAAAGAAGTTGTCAGGCGCTTCGACACTCCTCTTGGTCGCCTCATTCCGGGAAACTTGGCAGTTTCTTGAATGGTGGGCCACCGTCCACGGGATTCGAATCTCCTGGTTGGCTTCCTCTCTTGGGTGATCTAAGTGGTTGGTGAGGAGTGTGGCATCTCGATCAGTGTGCTTCCTTTTTTTCTAGTGTAACTGGTGGTTGCAGGTGGTCAGTATAGCTTGGAAGGCGCTCTAGTGTAGTCCTCGGGCGGCTCGCCGGCGTTCTGGCCAGTGAGGACCTCGTCCGAGCTGGGGCTGAGCTGGAATGGCAGGGCTCACTCTGGCCTAAATGCTCTGAGCTTGCGGGGGCATCTTGGTGGAGGAGGGCAGAGTGCGGGCCCGGTCCAGAGGGAGCACGCTCGGAGAGGCTCCACGTTGGCGGGTGAGCCTGAGCTCGACCTTGACCACAGGGCTCTAACCT
The DNA here is from genome assembly GCA_021397845.1 of Areca catechu. NCBI lineage: Eukaryota > Viridiplantae > Streptophyta > Magnoliopsida > Arecales > Arecaceae > Areca > Areca catechu. Next base: position 90,934,600 of record CM038048.1, on the reverse strand, counting down.
CCATGGGTCTCGCTCTGGAGGGCAGGAGGTGGACCCAGTCTAGAGGGTGCGCGCTCGGAGAGGCTCCACATTGGCGGGTGAGCGTTGAGCTCGACCTCGACCACAGGGCACTAATCTCCAAGGGTCTCGCTTTGGAGGGCAGGAGGCGGATCGGGTCTAGAGGGCGCACGCTCGGAGAGGCTCCACATTAGCTGGTGAGCGTTGAGCTCGACCTCGACCACAGGGCACTAACCTCCAAGGGTCTTGCTCTGGAGGGCAGGAGGCGGACCCGGTCCAGAGGGCGCGTGCTCGGAGAGACTCCACATTGGCGGGTGAGCGCTAAGCTCGACCTCGACCACAGGGCACTAACCTCCGAGGGTCTCGCTCTGGAGGGCAGGATGCGGCTCTGACATAAGCATCCTGAGCTCGCGGGCCCAACTTGGCAGAGGACAGAGCTCGGCTCGCTGTCTTGAGGGAGCTTAGCTCAGCTCAGTAGTGGAGTCCGGGCTGGAGAGTTGACATGGCGTCCGACGCGGCGTCCTTTCTTGACGTGGCGCTTGCCGATTCCTCCACGTCAGCGATCCCACCACATCAATTACTATAGGAAAATAAATATTATAGTATATAATATTATTGTATTATGATATATTAGCTTATCGTAGATTACTTAATATAATATTAATGTAATAAACTTTAATTAATTTTAAAAGTATACTTTGTCTAAGATTCTAACTATCTTTTTTTTTACTCTCTCTCTTTCTAAACTATATATTTTAAAAATCCTTCACATCTACAAATTTAGAATTAATTTTCAAAAAGGTTTAGTATATTAAATGAGCAAAGAAATTCAGATGAAGGAAATTTGAAATTAGTTCTAATTCAAGTTAATCGTAGCAAGTATAAAACTTCATGAAAAAATTATATTTTAAAAAATGAATTATATTTTTAAATAAAATAGTTAGAAATAAAATATGATCAGTAAATAAATATAATACATAAATGGATCCAAAATATATATCCTATGTCCCACAAAATGGCCGTTTCCTTTGTATGTAGATTGCTTTTGATGAGGCATTGGTTTTCCTTCACTTGGTTCATGATGCTCCATCGAATGTTCTACATGAGTGAATGCCTCCTATATAGCTATCTCTTATGTTAATCCCTTGCCTATATACTCTCCTTCATGATATAAGTATCTCTGATGTGTCATGCAGTCCGGTGCAACAGCATAGTCAAAATGCACAGTAGCATCCTTAGCAAACATGACCTTCTCACATTCTTATGAAGATAACTGGCCACAAATATGTATAAAGTAAACTCTGGCATCAGATATGAAGAGGTACTATATCGTTGAGTATTTCATTTATGCTAAGCTGGAGGAGGTGCTCCCAATGATGATACATATAGAAAATGCAAAGGAGTCTCATCCTCTCTGCCTACATCATAAGCAAATGCTCCTAACTAGATATGTGCATACTCGCCGATAACATAAAGGATAGAATCATATATCTCTAAGATGGACTGTGAGGATGTAGATATGGAACCTGGCTTGGCAAGTTGATGTATCATCGCCATTACACCACTCTGAAATATACAAGTATATAATCAGTTATATAAAATAAAATAATTATCTTTGAACAATGATTAATAACAAATTTAAAATTTTACTAGGTAATCAAACATCGCACCATCATGATTGATGAACCACCAAATGATGTCTTGGTACCACTATAGATATGGATCAAGATAATTCATAGTACCATCAATAAAAGCACCATCTATAACATAATCTTGATAGCTATTCTAAAATTGAATAGAAATCTGATGAATGATGGACCAGTCCTGATCGACTCATCCTTTGAGATCGATGTGGTACAATGCATCATTTGGATCACACTGATCTAGAATGATCTGGAGGATTCTGAACTACTACAATATTTTATCAGCGAAGTGCCACTCTATGATATGGAAACAAACAAGTGGCACTAGCTATACTATATATCCTGGCCATGCAGATAGTAATTTGGTAGCTACGCAAGAATATTAGAGTATATGGCTGCCATATCACATGTTTGTGAATAATATGAAATATGAGATATTAAACAAAATAATGTAAAAGATGTTATAAACTAAAAAAATATATTTTTAGTCCTTACCTGCTATGATCTTAGGTGATCAAGTAATAATCGATATGAAGAGACAATGTGTGTTGGTACCTTTGTGATCGAAAAATCATCTCTTAATCTACACATGGAATGGATTAAATGAATTACATAACTTAGTAAATATCATTAATCATAAATATCATTATAATTTAAAGCTCACCTCATCCCTAACGAACCCTATGGTAATCCAACTCCACCATCATCTAGATCCACCATAGGATTTGCAACCTGCCAAGCTAATCTATGGGGTACCAGGATTGGAAATCTATCTTATGCCCATAGTTGTAGTAGTAAAGAGGTCCAGCTATATCATGAGCATCTCTCCTGCTCGCTTTGTATATCTCTTTATACAATCATGCAATGCCTGCATTACCCTAATTGCAATATCCAGTAGTCTCGAAATCCTCCAATTGGGAAAGAAATATGAGATGCATTAGGCTCCTTGACTTATCCATGAATAAATACTTACCCATATGCTGCAAAATATATGCTCTAGCATAATGCTGTATCGCTATCTCATTATCATCAAGGACTAACTCATGGAACTATCTCGCTGGCCAGACCATGCTTAACCGTGATCCTTGGAGTCTACCCTATGGTGCAATGACTCCTAATAAATAGTGATAAAAATCTCACCCCAATCCACTCATGTAGTGCATATCATTGGTAGATCATTAACTAGCAAACTTAACTGGATGTCGATATCCTGAAGGATGATGATGCACTCTCCCTGTGAAAGATGAAGCGTGTGTCTCTAGACACCATTGCTCCATAAATATCATAATCAAATGCCAATCTAGCTGTATATATCCCACACAAGTAAGGCCATAGAATCTTGTTCGCAGTAGGTAAGGCACTATGCACTTTTCCAGTGGTATGGACCTGAACATAACTAGTTTCCTACATCGACACTGTAATAAGGCAGCCTCCTGACCATCCTATACTAAAGATGATCGATGGCTATCTTGGTTGTTTAATATAGAGCGATATGATGGACCGGGATCCATAATTGTAATATACTACATGTATAAAATAAATATTTTTTATCAATTTTTTTATCTAGAAATTATACAAATATTTTACTAAATCTATTAAATAATCATGAACTCCATTATATAAAGAAACATAATTTGTTAATATATAATCAAAGATCAAAATACAACTATAGCTAACAATACAACTCAGAATACAACTATTAAAAATTGGACCTCGAAGAACAACACAAATCCAAATAAGTACATTAATAGACAAAGCCTGTATATATGAAAATAAAAATACAATCAAAGTAAGAACAAGAAACCATCAGAATTCATAAAATAGAACAGCACTCATATAGATATAATAAATAGCTGGTAATAGAACCAATGATACAGAAAAGTATTCCCGATGATGCACCCACATTCCATCTGGGTATATCAATGGGATGTAACATATGAAAACATATCAGTCGAGTTCATGTCATACTCAAAAAATCAATGGTATATAAATAGAGATTAAGCTGATATATCTAAAAATACCTATGACATGTTGGTAATATAATATAACTAATCTACATTTCTACTTCTTGGACATGATCGTCTATCAAGCCCTTCCTCTTGACAGACTTTACACTTATGTCTATTGCTAGTTTCTTTCAAATCCATCTCACTCCTAAGTTTGGAAGAACGTGGTCTACCCTTCTACTGCAATTGTGATTTATCCGGTATAATGATGCTATCATGATTTATTTGTGACCAATATTCTTAGTGTAGAATGGATTGAAATTGAAGTGCATAAATTTGATGATAATCATTTAAAGTATAGCATCAATCAATATATCTATAAACATCAATTGCAATATGTGCACATGCAACCATGATATGAGGCCAAGATAAATGATAGCACTGTCATTTCTGGTATATACATGTATGCTTTGAAAGCCTCATGATCTGCAATGTAAAAATATAACATGAGTTAACTTATAAATTATATAATACATACTAGTTATTAAATAAGTAGTTGCTATAATAATGACTCAAGTGTTGTTGCCTTTATTTATGTAAGGTCCACGCATTGCCATTTGGACTTGAAATATGCCACTAGCTCTATCGAATCTTGTAACATTGGATGATGTAGTTTTGACTTACTTGGCGATTATATGATTCATAACAAAATGAGTAAATCTTTCATTCTTATCAATTGTATCAACTGCATGGGTATGTCGACCATCAAAACATGATACAAACCGAGAAAATGTAACTGTACTAATATAATTATCAATAAAAATAGAGCATTTTTAAGAACTCTATTAAAATACTCTGACATATTGATAGTCATCATTCCATACCTTCGACTACCATTATTCACACATATTTATTAATTTAAAGAATATAATTGAGCCATTAAATATCTTCTGGATTTAATTTTTTAATATTTCTTATATATTTCTGAAATTTTCTAAGTTATATTTATATTCTAGCTTTTTTTGACCATATCCCTCAATTTGGAATTATAAAATATTGTATTGAAATTACTTGCTATATGATGCAAGCAATAAACATGATATGCATTTGGTGGTTGCCAACCTAGATCTCATTTTTTTACTCCAATTAATGTACCAGGATGTCGATTTGTAATTAGACAAATATTCTAACGTGAGATAACAAAACTTCTCATGCAAGCTAGGAACCGACCCCAAGCATCAATAGATTCTTTATCCATAATATCAAATGCAAGTAAAAATATTTGATTATTTTCATCAATAATAGTTGTAATCATTAACTTCTATCTATACTTTCTATATAAGAATATAGCATCGATAGTAATTATTGGTCGGCAATACCTAAATCCTTCAATCGATAGTGCAAAAATTCATAAATATGATCAAATTAAGCACAAGCTAGATTACCTGTGGGAGTGCTAATAAATTTTATCCAAAAACTAGGATTAAATTTCTCTACGGCATGCAATCTTTTGAACAATAATTTATATGATTTATCCCAAATCCTAAATACCATGGCTATTGCTTTTTGCTTGGCATCCTATAACTTTCTATAAGTGGGCATATAATTAAATTTGTTCTTTAAATCACTACACTAAGTTTAATAATGATAATTATATTTACTTTTTTCATCATATCGCATATTTTATTGATAAATAAGGTAGAGTCGAATCCAAAATGATCCTGAGAGATTATAGCAGCCATGCATGTATGGGGACCAGTATATCGTGAGATCTCAAAATAATAATATTGCTTAATTACTCTCAGCATCTATTGACATCTTAACTCTCTATTCTTATATTTTATAATCCACAGATATGGCTTCAACTCAGTAACCTTGAATTCGTGATACCGATCAATTGAATACTACTTTACTGCAATTTACAATTCTACCTTATCAAGTCTTTTACGTAACTCTTCACTTCTATTCCATACAATAGATTGTACTTATAATGAAGAATACATTGATACATTAGTAGCTACCTAATCAACCTAAATGAATGTTTCAGAAGGAGTTTCAAATATATTATAATTTGGAACATAAGTGTTATGTGGACTTTTTACAGGATGTGACGTGCTAACTTCTTGAGCTTCATCTTCTATATCATCTTTACTTGCTACATCATCTTCATAAAAGAGTTGATTATTAACATGAATCATATCATCAATGTTTATATATAGTGAAGCTTGTCTGATAATACTCTCTGGCACATCATTATCCACTATATGAAAGAAGTCCTATATATATCTTGAATTAGTATTTACTAGAGCATTATCTACAATGTTTGAATTATAATATGAAACAACCCTGCTCGCTGATATGAGTTGTAGCTATATTTTGAGTAACTGCTTCATAATCATCCCATTTATAAATAGGTTGAGGATCTTCAATGAGTTGCACATCAATATACAACTCCACACCTGATAGACATGGATGTAAACTGATAGTTGAAAATATTATCTCAATATTCTTATCATCGATAAGTAAAACCGATTCATACTTTACTAACATTGACTGCACAACTTCTAGATATCTATATATAATCAATATTTTATTCCTTATTCTATCTATATAGAAGACTCTATACAACTTATTCTTCGATTCTTCATATATCATTTTATATTTAATTCTAATTATCTTTTCTGGTCCCCAATTATATTTAATACCATATGCTCTATTAATGATAGAATCATTAATATAATATAAGGCTATGATTACTTTTTCTATTTTTCACTACATGTTTAATAATTAAAATAAATTTAAAGATGTTATCAAAAAATTATATGATCAATATTAATGCAACAAGTAAAAACATTAAAAATTATGACACTTCAAATAGAAAAGCAATTATCCAATATCTCTATTAATGCTAGAGAAAGCAAAAATGGAGAAGCAAAAATGCTAGTTTAAGTACAATGTTACATTATATTTTAGATTCGATACCAATATATAAAATTTAAAATAATTTACATAATAAATGCATCATATTACTAACTAATAGGTAAAGATATGCCCTATTCCATTCAGAAATTGCATTAATTCTATGTGTTAATTACAGTAATCAAACAATATATCATAAGGACCAGAAGAAATTTGGGACAACATTTTTTCTTAGTTCTCCTCACATATAATTATTTATATGGGAAGAACTAAGAAAAAATGCTATTGAAATTTTTTTAGCCCCTATTGCACATCGTTTGATTACTGTAAATTGATCTATAAAATTAATTATAATTTTTAAACTGTCCAAACTAGATAATCAATTGATCAATGTACGTAATTTTTACAGCCATACAAAAATATATAAATATATGGATATCGTAGAATATATACATTAATCAATTGACGGGTTTATGGTTTTATACAATATAAATTTTATAAATATAAATACCTAATTAATTACTTAAATTAACACATAATTACAAAACATGAACTTATTAATAACAATAATTCATATGTATTAAAAATTATAATCATGCATGTTACGTACTCTATTAAAGCCAAAGCAAACATAGAAGGAGAAGCAAAAATTTATCTATCATGACTGATATGGCAAGACCGCTGACGTGGAGCACACCTCGGATCCAGCTGGTAACGAAGTGGGTAGATGTTGCCACGTCGGATTCTTTCTGAGCTCCTTCGCTAGGTGGCTCCCTAAGGGTCGAGTCCATCTCGGCTCCTTCGCTAGGTGGCTCCCCAAGGGTCGAGCCCACCTTGGTCGAAGTCGAGCCATCTCCGCTCCTTCGCTAGGTGGCTTTCCAAGGATCGAGCCCACTTGGGCCGAAGTCGAGCCATCTCTGCTCCTTCGCCAGGTAGCTCCCCAAGGGTCGAGCCCACCTCGATCGAAGTGGAGCCATATCCGCTCTTTCGCCAGGTGGCTCCCCAAGGGTCGAATCCATCTCGACCGAAATCGATCTCTCTCAGCTCCTTCGCCAGGTGGTTCCTCAAGGGTCGAGCCCACCTCGACCGAAGTTAAGCTCCCTCCGCTCCTTCACTAGGTGGCTCCCCAGGGATCAAGCCCACATCGATCGAAGTCGAGCCATCTTCACTCCTTCGCCAGGTGGCTCCCCAAGGGTTGAGCCACCTCGACCGAAGTCTTCATGAAAAGGACAAAGGCATTAGCACCAAGTCTGCAATCAGAGCCGGTGTGTCCAGTACGGTGCCCCAAAGCTAGCAAGGTGCACCTACCATCGTTTGCACCAATTAGGAAGGTGTGCCCCGATCGAGGCACCGGGTCCTACAGCCGACCATCTTTATCATCCAGAAGGAGAAGGCCACATCAGGGACCTCGGACCTGAGGGTGGCTACTCCCGTATCGAGGCCCTGCTAAACTTTCCCAACCATAATAACCCACCGGGAAAACAAGGCTCGTAACATAACTCCCTACTATAAGGAGAAGGTAAGCAAGGAAAAGGCGGAGAAGGAGATAGAAGCGGAGAGAGCGCACAGAGGCCACCACAAAACTCTCGGAGAGAGTTTCGACGGACACAACCATCACAGCTCGAGCCTTACTCCTCTCCTACCCTTTCTACTCCATCCTCCTTCAAGCATGGTGACCAAAAAGGGAGCCGCCTTGAAGGATCTGTTCCTCTTTACTGTCCATTGACTTGATCGTCGGAGTGCCCCCGTCGGGATCCCCGACCCGGGTCTCTAACTTTGTTTTACAGGATCGGGAACCACTGAATTCTGGAAAACGAGGCTGTCATCCGGCGCCACATCCGAACTGTGGGCCACGATGGTAAGGGCGGCAACAATGACTATACAGATTACTTGATAAAAAAATGGGTAGCCCAATACATGATATCAAGAATAATTAGGTATTCGGCTAGCCCAATAGGCTTTGAGCAGGTTTGAAGTATATCAGGCTAGGCTTGGGCCTAGTAATAGGGCCCATTCAATTTTTGGACCGGGTCAGGCTTCCCTTTAGCTCGGCCCGGTTTGGCCTATACCAAACACAGGCTCGACCTCTAGCCTGAGAATATTTATGCTCGTCTCATCTCTGATTTTTTTAATAGCTTGCCCTAAATTCAATTTTTTAATAGGAATGCCTTTTTATAATAGCTTGCCCTAGATCCAATTTTTTAATAGGAATGCCTTTTTTTGAACAACTTGCCCTAGATTTTTTTTAAACAACTTGCTATAGTTTTTTAATAGGAATACATTTTTTTTAAACAATAGCTTGCATTAGATTTATTTTTTTAATAGGAATAACTTTTTTAATAGCCCGCCCTAGGTTTTTCTTAATAGGAATGCCTTTTTTAAAAAAGCTTATCCTAGATTCTTTTTAATAGGAATGCCCTTTCTTTTTAATAGCTTGCCATAATTTTTTTAATGGGAATGTTTTTTTTTAAACAACTTGTCCTACATTTTTTTAATAGGAATGCCTTTTTTTTTTTAATAGCTTGCCCTAGTTTTTTAACAGGAATGTTTTTTAACATCTTACCCTAGATTTTTTATTCCTTTTTAATAGCTTATCTAATTTTTTTTAATAAGAATGTTTTTTTTTTTAAATTAGTTTGTTCTAGATTTTTTTCAATAGGAATAACTTTTTTTTAATAGCTTGCCCTAGGTTTCTTTTTAATAGGAATGCCTCTTTTTTTTTTTAAAGCTTGCCCTAGATTTTTTTGATAGGAATGCCCTTATTTTTAAAACAGCTTGCCTTAAATTTTTTTTAATAGGAATGTTTTTTTTAAATACCTTATCATACATTTTTTTAATAGAAATGCCTTTTTTTTTAACAGCTTGTCCTAGATTTTTTTTTTAATAATAAAAACACCCCTTTTTTAATAGCTTGCCTTAAATTTTTTTAATAGGAGTAGTTTTTAACAGCTTGCACAAATTTTTTTTATAAGAAAATGGGGCATTGTTGTCTCTTCCACTTTTTTTTTTTTTTTTAATAAACAGTTTGATCTACTTAAACTAAGTCACTACCATCCAAACCTAGTAAAATCAAGTAATAATAAAAATATAGAATTATGTCCTTTATATATTATATATATATATATATATATATATATATAAAATCATGCAGCCAAAAGTTACAAAAAAACCTTCAACTTACCTTAAAATAACATGGTGGCAGTCGGAGAGGACGTGGGGATGGCTTGGTCTCTCGGATGTAGGGGGGGGGGGGTGTGTGTGTTGGAAAACACCTTGAAGGGAAAGGGGGGGGTGGGGGGGCGCGGGAAACCAGGGTGCAAGGAGGGCCGGAAAAAGCCTTGGGGGTGGAAAATAGCTTGAAGGGGATTAATTGAACAATTCCAAGAAAATTCTAAACCTCATGGGGATATAATTCTTAAAGTTGGCCGGATAAAATGTTTAAGATTAAAAATACCATAGAAAATGAGGGATTTCATGAGAAAAATGTCCACTCATTTTGGTTATTTTTCTCATATTTTTATGAACATAAAGGGTCAAATTAACAATGATAATACAACGATATACAGCATTATACTGCCAATGCCTCTTTTGATTAGTATTATTGAATATGTAGTATCTGACTAAAACATCTTAACCACTCAAGAAAAATAATATCATTCTCATTGGCCGTTACCCAGGATGATGTTGCTCACAACCTCCTTATTTTATTTTATTTTATTTCTGCCTATCCATCTATTTGCAAGAGAGATCAGAATTCAGACCTCATGGTGAAACGCCATGATAATCTTTGAATCTTGGACCTCCCCAAGAGAAATTTCTTAAGAGAAGGATGTCATCTAGCCAAGCTTTTTATTATTGATATTAATTTCTGTTCATTACGTTTCCTTCTCAAACCTTTCCTACCATTCTGCATGCCATTTTACCATGCAAACCACAATAAAGATGAGAAAGATCTCATGCAAATCTAAGTGGTAAGAATAGTTGTTGAGTTTGTTATGTTTGTTGTCTATTATTTTAGGTGCATGCTTATATTTTATCTTGACAAGGATATGTAACAAGCATTTCACATTGTAACAAACCTTGGTATATAAATATAAAGGAATCATTCTGGGAAAGATAAGCTGATATTATCCAACCTTTGTTCTTTTTATCTATTTAGGCTTATTTGGATATTCCTACATGGAGATCTTTTTTCCTTCTAATAAGATTTAGTCCAGAAGGTATTGCATTGATATAAGCCATGTTTAAATGAAAAGCCTAATCCATGAATCTATTAGGAAATTCAGCTCAATCCAATTGGATTACCCAAATGAACCCTTTAATTCTCATGGTTTTTCATGGGATTGGAATAAATCCAAGAAAACTCTAAATGTCATGGGAATATAATTCATTGAGTTGTTTGGACAAAATTGTTAAGATTTAGAATACCATAGAAAATGAGGGATTTCATGAGAAAAAAATTGTTAGGTGTTTGACCCGGTCAACACTTAAAAAGGAGTTTTAATAGGACTCTTTTATTTTCTTTTCGCTGTCCCATCTCAACTGAATTTTTTGGTTTCTTGGTAAAGGGGAATAACAAGAGGAAGTTTTAAGAGAAAAAACTCGATGTCCCTTTTAGTTGCTGCTCCTTTTGGCTTTCCCTATGCCTCTTGTTTACTTTACACTGCTCTATTTTCATGGTATCTTTTTCTCTTCTCAATTCAGTTTTATTTATTTATTATATATATTAAGAGAGAATTTTTTGGGTGTACGGATCTTTGGAGATTTTAAGTGCTCTCCTCCATCGTAATTTTGATAGTGAAATTACTCACCTTCATCCATGGGTGTAGGCACATTATTATTATATTTTTATCAATCCATTCTAATAAACTAGTATCAGGGCAATTCAATTTCTTTTATGGATTAAAATGATGATGAAGTTCAAGATTCAAAAATTTGATAAAATCAACAGTTTTACATTATGATAAGTCAAGATGCGTGTTGTATTGATGCAATAAGGATTACAAAAGCATTATTGGGAAAAGAAAAGATGCTGGATTTATTAATGTCAAAGCAAGAGGAAATTGATGAGAAAGCTTTTCTGGCAATATAGCTATGTTTATTTGATGAGGTATTGTGTAAGGTTATAGGTGTAAAGACTGTTACAAGGCTATGGCATTAGTTGGAGTCTCTCTATATGACAAAATCCATCACAAATAAGTTATATTTAAAGCAACATCTCTTTATGTTACGCATAATGAAAAGTACATCTATTAAATTGCATTTAGATGAATTTAGTTTTATTATTATGGATCTTCGCTCGATAGAAGTTAAAATCAAAGAAAAGAATGAGGTCCTTTTATTGTTGTATTCTTTACCACCCTCGTATAAAAATTTTCATGAGATCTTCTTGTTTGGATGAGATACTTTGTGTTTTGATGATGTCAAGTCCTCTCTATTTTCCAAAAAAAGGATGATATGCAAATTAGCAATAAGATTGGTGGAGCTTCAGCAAAAAGTTTGGTTGTCAGAGGGAGGTCCCAAGAAAAGGATTCTGGAAATAGAGATACATCCGGTCAAAGTTAAAGCATAAGAATTTGATTTATGGTTATTGTAAGAAGAAGGATCATATAAAAATTGATTATTTTAAATTAAAAAATAAAGAAAGTGAAAGAAGAACGATAACAAGTATCAAAGTCAAAAAAGTACTAATACTAAGAAGTAAGTGTAAGGCTACAAATGGATCGGGTTAACCTGTGACTTGACTCGACCTGATCCATTTAGACCCGATCCAATCCATTTTTATGGACCCATGGATCCGGATTGAGTCTTAAAATTAGACCCGTTCCATTTTCTGAGTCAGGTCTAGGTTTACTGAATTTGGACCCGACTCGACTCGACCTGATTCGAACATACTAATATTATTAGAATTATATATATTTAGACCTTTAAATTATAATTTAAAACTTGTATGGAACTTATTTTTAACATAGAGATAGAGTTATAATTATTTTTATATCTTAATTTATTTTGAAAATAATTATTTGTTATCTATTTTATGGTTAATAATGGTTAGCTATGTAATTAGTAAAATATAATTATCTATATTTTATCCAGATTATATTTAGATCTAATTTTTTTAGATTAGAACTGGATTGTTTATAGACCCGATCTAACCCGAATAACCCATTAGGTTAAAAATTTTGATAGTGGACCCGACCCGACCCAACTTAAATTTTTAGTGGATTGGGTCTGGGTCTAATATTAGGACCTGAACAAAGAACCGAGTCAGATCGGGATTACTCATAACCTGGTCTGGTCCAACCCATTTGCACTCCTAAGTAAGTATTGCAGTAGAAGAATCAAATTATGGTGATACTGTCTTCACAACTATAGATAAGACACATGGATAAGATGAGTGGCTTATGGACTTCGCATGTTCTTATCATATTTATACTCATAGAGAATGGTTCTTGACATACAAGCCTATTCAAGAAAGAATTGTATTGATAGAAAATCATGCCAAGTATACAGTTATTGGTATTGGCATTGTTTAGGTGAGGAAGTTCGATCGAGTGGTGAAGACTTTATCAAAGGTTCGACATGTTCTAGATATGAGAAAAAAATTGATCTCATTAGGCACTCTTTAGGTATGCTACAGTTGATGGATTGATGAAGGACACTAAAACAAATCTCATAGTAATGAAGGCTACGTTGTTCGATTCGTTGTATGCTCTACAAGGTTCCACCATGACAGGTTCAGTGATCATGACTTTTTCTTCTATATCAGATTCAAATAGCACTAGGTTATGGTATATGTGACTTGGTCATATGAGTGAGTATGGTATGATAGAGTTGACAAAGAAAGGTCTACTGGATGGTCAGAGTTTTAGAAAGTTGGACTTTTATGAGCATTGTATTCTTGGTAAACAAAAAAAAAAATTAAATCTATAATCTATTAGATAAAAGGTAATGTAGACTACATTTATTCAAATCTTTGGAGACTCTCGTATTCCTACTCATAGTGGTACTGAATATATGTTGACTTTTATTGATGATTATTCTCGTAAAGTATGGGTATTCTTTTTGAAAAGTAAAAATGAGGTATTCAATTATTTTAAGCAGTGAAAGGTTAAGATTGAAAAACAAATTGAAAAGAAGATCAAGAGATTAAAGACTAATAATGGTTTGAGATTTTGTTCATCAAAATTTGAGGATTTTGTAAGAAAGGATCGTCAAAATAAGACCGTTAAGCATACTCCACAGCAGAATGAGATGGCCGAATGGATGAATAGGACTCTTTTAGAGAGCGCTCGATGCATGCTCTCTAATGCTGGCTTGGCAAAGTGCTTTTGGCCATAGGCAATCTCTACAGCATGTTATCTAGTAAATTGATCTCCACATTTAGTACTTGATTGCAAAACTCCTGAGAAAGTATGGTCTAGTAGCCCTTCTGATTATTCTAATTTATAAATTTTGGCTATCCTTCTTATGCTCATGTAAATGAAGGCAAATTAGAACCTAAGACTAAAAAATATTTTTTATTGGTTATGCATCAGGGGTTAAGGGATATAAACTGTGTTGTCCTGAATCATCTAAGTTGTTTATTAGTTGGGATGTCACATTTGATAAGTTTGCTAAGTTATATCCTAACCATGTTTCTTCTGATAAGAGCCCGAGTGCTAGTAAATAGGTGGAGATAGAGGCCGATGGTACAATTTAGTTATAGAATTCTTCTCGGTCAAAATAAGTTCAATCATCAGGAACCTTAGTTAGTGAAATCCCACAATTGAGAGGTAGAATATTGCTATTAATAGAATGAAAAGACAAATCAAACCACTGCAGGGAACAGATATGAAGATTTGGTTGCTTATACTTTTTCAGTGACACATGATATAGAAGAAGATGGCAAGCCTTCCATATATGATCAAGCTATCTCTAGTGCCAATTCTATAGAGTGGCTAGTGACAATGAATAAGGAGATGGAGTCTCTCCATAAGAATTACACATAGAAGTTGGTAAAATTGTCTACAGGCAAGAGAATTATTGGATGCAAGTGGGTTTTTAAGAAAAAGAAAGGAATCCCTAGTATGGAAAATATAAGGTACAAAGCTTGTTTAGTTGCTAAAGACTATAGTCAGGTAGAAAGTGTCGACTTTAATGATATTTTCTCACCTGTCGTTAAGCAGACTTCTATTCATATTCTTTTATTAGTGGTAGCCATATATAGTCTGTATCTTGAGCATCTTAATGTTAAGACAGCTTTTTTACATGGGGATCTTAAGGAGCAAATTTATATGAAATTGCTAGAGGAATTCATTGTTGATGAGAAAGAAGACTATGTTTGCTTGTTAAAGAAATCACTTTATAGCTCGAAGCAATCTCCTCGATAATGGTACAAATGGTCCGATTCTTTTATGATGGGTCATGGATATTCTAGAAGTAAGCATGATAGTTGTGTGTACTTTAAAAAACTTGGTAATGAATCTTTTATATATTTGTTGCTCTATATTGATGATATATTAATTGCTTCCAATGACATGATTGAAATAAATAAGTTGAAGGCATTACTAAAAGGTGAGTTTAAGATGAAAGATCTAGATGCTACTAAAAAGATCCTTGGAATGAAAATTAAGAGAGACCAAAAATTAGGACTATTATATTTGACACAAAAGAAATATATAAAAAAGATTCTTCAACATTTTGGGATAACAAATGCAAACATGATGAGCTCTCCTCTTGTGGCCCACTTCAGACTTTCAACTATGTTATTACCATAGTTCGATGATGAACAAGATTACATGTCACATATTCCTTATTTGAGTGCTGTTGGGAGCATTATGTACGTCATGGTTTGTACATGACCAGACATCTCTTATGTAGTGAGTATAGTTCGTAAATATATGACCAACCATGGTATGACTCATTGACATGCTATTAAGTGAATTTTGAGATACCTATGAGGTACCACTAACACTTGTCTGGAATTCAAAAGTTGTAAGGATGGTATAGTTGGATATGTTGATTCATATTTTGTAGGTGATTTGGATAGGAAGAGATCACTTTTAGGTTATGTTCTTTTTATTAGTAGATATATAATTGGCTGAAAAGCTTCATTGTAACCTATTGTGACCCTATTTACGATCGAGGTGAAGTATGCTGCTATGAAAGAGGGTTTGAAAGAAGCTATATAGCTACGAGATTTATTTGGAGAGCTTACTTTTAGTTGGGAGCCGATTGTTATATATTCAGACAGTTGGAGTGCTATTCATTTGTCTAAAGACTAGATGTTTCATGAAAGGACAAAGCATATCGATGTAGAGTTTCATTTCGTTTAGGATATAATTGAAAAATGTACAGTGACTGTCAAGAAAATTTGTACTACCGATAATCCAGCTGATATGATAACGAAGCCTCTTCTAGTTGCTAAGTTCAAGTATTGCTTGGACTTAGTTAGTATCTATAGTAGTTGAGGATATCATTTAGGATATTTTAGTGAAGATAAATATTTTCTATTATTTTGTATTTGTGCATATTTTATTTTGAAAAGTGATTTATGTTGTCCAAGTTAAAAGGTGGAGATTTGTTAGGTGTTTAACCTGGTCAACACTTAAAAGGAGTTTTAATAGGACTCTTTTATTTTCTTTCCGCTATGCCATCTCAATTGAATTCGTTCAGTGTCTTGATGAAGGGGGATAACAAGAGAAAGTTTTAAGAGAAAAAAATTCTCTGTCCCTTTTGGTGGCTACTCCTTTGGCTTCCCATGCACCTCTCATTGACTTTACTACGATCTATTTTTGTGGTATATTTTCTCTTCTCAATTTAGTTTTATTTATTTATTATATATATTGAGAGATTTTTTGGATCTACGGGTCTTTGAGGATTTTAAGTGCTTCTCCTCTATTATAATTTTAATAGTAAAATTAATCATCTTTATCCATACATGTAGGCATTTTACCGAACCACATTAAATTCTGGTATGTTCTTTTATTATTATTATATTTTTGCTGATCCATTCTAACAAAAATAATCCACTTATTTTGGTTATTTTTTCTAATATTTTTAAGATCAATAAGTCAAATAATAATAATACAAGAGTACACATACTTCTAATGCCGTAGCCTCTTTTGATTAGTCTTAATTAATGAATGTGTAGTGTGTGACTAAGACATAGAACGAGTCATATGGTTCTCATTGGCCTTTATCCTAGGTGATATTATGAATGTAAGCATTTGCTCTCATCACCTTCTCCTCCTCTTTATTTATTTATTTATGTATATAATTTTTCTCGCTGATGTGCAAAAGAGGTCTAAAATTCACACCAGCTGGTAGTAAAATGCCATCATAATGTTTGAATCTTAGACTTCCCCAAAGGTATGTTCTTAGGAGAAGGATGTCATCTAGCCAAGCAGCCTAAGCTAATTATCATTGGCATTTCTACTTGTCACCTTTCCTTCTCCAATCATTCCTAGCTATATGCATGCCGTTTTACTAAGCAACCATAATAATTAAAGATGAGCAAGATGTTATACATCGATTTCCAAGCTGTTGTCTTGGTTTTACAAGGGAAACAAAAATACCAGATTGGCACATTTGTGAAATCATTCAACCACTAGTATGTCATCATATTCAACCACTATATGTCATCATATTCACACTCAAGCAATACAAAACATATTCCACTCAAAATATTTTTGCAAGTGAAAAATGTGTTCGATTATGTATTGCACAAGGATCAAATCTTTTCTTTTCTGGCTTTAATATAGGCTATATAAATTGGCTTGTTTTTCTTAAAAAATATAGTTCAATCTATCTAGCTGGAGAGAAGATATGTTTTTCTCAGCTTGCCCAAGATTTTTCTCAAGTTGCTCAACTCAAATCATCCAAAAAAATATTTAGAGTATATAAGAATTACTTAAGTCTCATTTTCTATGATTAATAATATAAAATTATGGTACATAATTTCTGTTTATAATGATAAGATTTGTCTTTGTATAATTTAGATCATATTTTTTTCTAGTCCTGATTAGATTTTTTTAAAAACTAAAACAAGTTAAAACTTTTAAATTTTCAACTTCCATGTCAACTCTATCTTCTATTATTTTATCTGATTTTTTTTTTCTGAAAAGTATGTCCCATCAAAATTTTATCCGGCAAAATTTCTCAATTTACTTGATCCATTTTAAGCTTCAAAGAATATAATTTAAGCCAAATTACTGAGATTTTATCATACTCTAAAGTTATCCACTTAAAAAAAAAAAAAAATCAAGTAAACATTATATAACCAAGTTATAGCCTCCACAAATTTAGCTCGCCATACAATTTTCGATATGATGGATCTTGCCCCCGTATGCCAATATTTTCTTAGAAAAAAAACATTAAAGATGAGCCCAACTTAAGTCACTTGTGTCCCGATTACATCCACCTTCGTTTGGTAAGGTGGCTGGAAAGGAGACCGATTAGAAAGCATAAAGCATCAATTAAAGCCCATAAGATCTCATGACATGACCTCAAATACCCTAGCTAGAATCAAACCCAAGTGAACATTGTTAAAATAAATGAGCCAGTCTAGATCCTTGAGTAAAAGTTTGGGTTTTGTAAGCAACCTAACATGGACTCAATCTTTCTCTTTTTTTTTTTCTCCTTGAATATGCATGGATGCAATCTGGTCAGTGGACTTCTCTCCCACCAAGCTTGTAAAGGTACGTGAACAAGTCTCTATAGGTGGATAATGCTATTCTATTGTCTTACCTAGCAATAAAATCTTATATTGAAAAGCAGTGGTGATTAGGGGTGTGAATGGGTCGAGTCAGATCGGGTCTTGAATGATCCCGATCCGACCCGATTCTTTGATCGGGTTATAATAGTAGACCCAGACCCAATCCACTAGAAAATCGGGTCGGGTCGAGTCGGATCCACTATCAGAATTTTCAACCCAACGGATAATTCGGATTGGATCGGGTCCATAAATAATTCGGTTCTAACTTACAAAATTTGGATCTCAATATGATCTGAATAAAATATAGATCACTATATTTTAATTATTACATAGCTAACTATTATTAACTATAAAATATATAACAAATAATATTATTTTTAAAATAAATTAAGATATAAAAATAATTATAACTAGTTCCATACAAGTTTTAAACGATAATTTAAAGGTCCAAATAGATATAATTCTAATAATATTAGTATGTTCGAATCGGGTCGGGTCGAGTCCAAATTCAGTAAATCCAGACCCGACCCGAAAAATAGAATGGGTCTAATTTTAGGACCCAACCCAGATCCACGGGTGTAGGCTCATGTGTGGCTCACCTAAAGCCCAGGGGAGCCACACAGGTTTGGGGGCTTAGGCTTATAAGTCCTCAGGGCCCCAGAGTCATGTTTGGATCAAGGGGATTTGACCCAAGGATTAGGATTTTCATATGTGACTTGTTGGGGGGAGTTTTTTAGAGATTGTATCATAACCTAGTTGGGTTATGGAATTTTATTTTAGGTCCAGAGGTGTAGCCTATTTCACTTGAATGGTGAAAGGGGCTAATTAGTTAATCGGTTAGGTAGTTAGCCAACTATCTAGGATTATAACTAATTATATTGGACCAAAACCAAGATCAAGAACCCACTTCCTTGAGGGAAGAGAGGAGACCGTAAGGGTTGGTTTCTCATCCGGTTTTGGGATGAGTGGGCGCGCGTGAAAGAGGGTGTTGTAACTCCCTCTTGCGGTGTCGTGCGCTTGGGAGACCTACCGAAATAGAAAAGGGAGCGTGCGTGAGAGAAAACAAGAGGATATCTTCCTTTTGGTCGGTTGGGTCGTTCTTGGATTGAGGAAGGGAGCGGTTTCCAGAGTCTATAACAAAGGCTAGGGATTCTTCTTCAAGTAATAAAGGATGATCTCTTATTTTCTCCTGATATTTATTTTCTTCTCTATTTTGTGCATGGTTTTGGTTCTTGATTCCAAGAAATAGTTTGTGCCGATTGATTTTTTTTTATTTATTTCTCCCAAGAAGTTGGTTGCTCTCTATTTTTCTTACGGAGAGTTAAGATCCCAACAAGTGGTATCAGAGCGGGGTTAGTCTGTGAGAAGGATTCAAGAAGGAGGCATCTCTCTCTAGTTCATTTCCAAGAGGGGTTTCATCCTAGGATCTTGAGTTTAAGTTAGTTTTCACGTAGTATTTAGGGTTTCATTCCAGGATCCCTTTAGGATACTTCTCAATCTTGATTCTGAGTTGGTTTTTGTGGCTTGATCAACCATGAGTACTAGAAACAAGGTGGAGTTTAAGAAGTTCAGTGGAAAGGAAAGTTTTACCATGTTGAAGGTTAGAGTTGAGGATCTGTTAGTGCACAATTCCCTGGATCTGGCTTTGGAGGAAAAGCTTGAGGAGATGGCGGAACAGGAGTGGCTATCGTTACAGAAGAAGGCGTGTGCAGCCATCAGAGGGTATTTGGCTGATGTGGCACGATACAGTATCTTGGAGGAGAAGACATCAAAGGGTCTTTGGTTGAAGTTGCCTTGTAAATGGGGAAGAACATGTGCAATAAGCTGATGTTGAAGAAGCAGTTATATAGCCTTCGGATGCAGGAAAGTGGAGATGTGCTTCTTCATATTCAGAGATATGACAAAGTCTGCAATGATTTGCTGACCCTTGGAGTGAAGATGGAGGAAGAGGATAGGTCTCTACTCTTTCTATGCTCGTTGCCGAGTTCATTCGACCCACTTGTCACCACTTTGCTGTATGGGAAGGAGACACTGGTTTATGAAGAAATTGTATCAGTACTTAGGTCCAATGAGTAGAGGGAAAAGATAACAACGGATGGAGTACCTCATGAAGGACTCTCGGTTGGAGAGAGGACCAGGAGAGGGAGGGATGGCAGCAGGCACAGGGGGCAGTCAAAGTCCCGGAAAGGCAAGAGAGAGTTCAGATGCTTCAAGTGCAATCAGGTTGGGCACATAAAGAGGAACTATCCTCTTTGGAAGAAGCAACAAGGGGAGAAGAGTGATAAGGAATCTATGAGTACAGTGGCTGATTTGGGGTCTGAGGAGGACCTCATGGTTGTTTCGGATTTGCACCAGAAGGTGGTGGACAGTTGGATCCTTGATTCTGCATGCTCATATCACTACACACCACATCGGTCTTGGTTCGCTAACTATGCCAAAACTGATGAGGGGACTATGACACTTGGGGACAATCATCTTTGCAGGGTGGCTGGAGTTGGTACAGTCAGAGTGAGGATGTTTGATGAGGTTGTGCGGACTCTCACACATGTGAAGCACGTCCCACAGTTGAAGAAGAACCTAGTGTCACTGGGGTACCTAGAGAGGAGCGGTTTTAGTTTCAGTTGCCGTTCTGGGAGTGATGTCCTGAATATCATGAGAGGTGCCATGGTAGTGATGAGAGGGAAGAGGATGGATAATAATTTATATCAGCTTGAAGGGTCTGTAGAGAGTAGTGGATCTGACATAGCAGCAGCAGCACAGGATCAGCAGTTTGGGTTTGTAGCATTACCTTGGCCACATGGGAGAATGCGGTATGAAGGAGCTGATGAAGGATGCACGGATTCCAGACCTGGATACAGGTGTTGCAGAGGTATGTGAGCCATACTAGATGGGGAAGCAACACGGGTGAAGTTCTCCACAAGTTCAGCGTGCAGCGAAGGGCCCTAGACCTAGTGCACACGGATGTTTGGGGTCGGCTCCGGTTTCGGGGAGAAACAGACCCGATTCTTTGATCGGGTTATAATAGTAGTAGACCAGACCCAATCCACTAGAAAATCGGGTCGGGTCGAGTCGGATCCACTATCAGAATTTTCAACCCAACGGTAATTCGGATTGGATCGGGTCCATAAATAATTCGGTTCTAACTTACAAATTTGGATCTCAATATGATCTGAATAAAATATAGATCACTATATTTTAATTATTACATAGCTAACTATTATTAACTATAAAATATATAACAAATAATATTATTTTTAAAATAAATTAAGATATAAAATAATTATAACTAGTTCCATACAAGTTTTAAATGATAATTTAAAGGTCCAAATAGATATAATTCTAATAATATTAGTATGTTCGAATCGGGTCGGGTCGAGTCCAAATTCAGTAAATCCAGACCCGACCCGAAAAATAGAATGGGTCTAATTTTAGGACCCAACCCAGATCCACGGGTGTAGGCTCATGTGTGGCTCACCTAAAGCCCAGGGGAGCCACACAGGTTTGGGGGCTTAGGCTTATAAGTCCTCAGGGCCCCAGAGTCATGTTTGGATCAAGGGGATTTGACCCAAGGATTAGGATTTTCATATGTGACTTGTTGGGGGGAGTTTTTTAGAGATTGTATCATAACCTAGTTGGGTTATGGGATTTTATTTTAGGTCCAGAGGTGTAGCCTATTTCACTTGAATGGTGAAAGGGGCTAATTAGTTAATCGGTTAGGTAGTTAGCCAACTATCTAGGATTATAACTAATTATATTGGACCAAAACCAAGATCAAGAACCCACTTCCTTGAGGGAAGAGAGGAGACCGTAAGGGTTGGTTTCTCATCCGGTTTTGGGATGAGTGGGGCGCGCGTGAAAGAGGGTGTTGTAACTCCCTCTTGCGGTGTCGTGCGCTTGGGAGACCAACCGAAATAGAAAAGGGAGCGTGCGTGAGAGAAAACAAGAGGATATCTTCCTTTGGTCGGTTGGGTCGTTCTTGGATTGAGGAAGGGAGCGGTTTCCAGAGTCTATAACAAAGGCTAGGGATTCTTCTTCAAGTAATAAAGGATGATCTCTTATTTTCTCCTGATATTTATTTTCTTCTCTATTTTGTGCATGGTTTTGGTTCTTGATTCCAAGAAATAGTTTGTGCCGATTGATTTTTTTTTTATTTATTTCTCCCAAGAAGTTGGTTGCTCTCTATTTTTCTTACGGAGAGTTAAGATCCCAACAAGTGGTATCAGAGCGGGGTTAGTCTGTGAGAAGGATTCAAGAAGGAGGCATCTCTCTCTAGTTCATTTCCAAGAGGGGTTTCATCCTAGGATCTTGAGTTTAAGTTAGTTTTCACGTAGTATTTAGGGTTTCATTCCAGGATCCCTTTAGGATACTTCTCAATCTTGATTCTGAGTTGGTTTTTGTGGCTTGATCAACCATGAGTACTAGAAACAAGGTGGAGTTTAAGAAGTTCAGTGGAAAGGAAAGTTTACCATGTTGAAGGTTAGAGTTGAGGTGTTAGTGCACAATTCCCTGGATCTGGCTTTGGAGGAAAAGCTTGAGGAGATGGCGGAACGGGAGTGGCTATCGTTACAGAAGAAGGCGTGTGCAGCCATCAGAGGGTATTTGGCTGATGTGGCACGATACAGTATCTTGGAGGAGAAGACATCAAAGGGTCTTTGGTTGAAGTTGCCTTGTAAATGGGGAGAACATGTGCAATAAGCTGATGTTGAAGAAGCAGTTATATAGCCTTCGGATGCAGGAAAGTGGAGATGTGCTTCTTCATATTCAGAGATATGACAAAGTCTGCAATGATTTGCTGACCCTTGGAGTGAAGATGGAGGAAGAGGATAGGTCTCTACTCTTTCTATGCTCGTTGCCGAGTTCATTCGACCCACTTGTCACCACTTTGCTGTATGGGAAGGAGACACTGGTTTATGAAGAAATTGTATCAGTACTTAGGTCCAATGAGTAGAGGGAAAAGATAACAACGGATGGAGTACCTCATGAAGGACTCTCGGTGGAGAGAGGACCAGGAGAGGGAGGGATGGCAGCAGGCACAGGGGGCAGTCAAAGTCCCGGAAAGGCAAGAGAGAGTTCAGATGCTTCAAGTGCAATCAGGTTGGGCACATAAAGAGGAACTATCCTCTTTGGAAGAAGCAACAAGGGGAGAAGAGTGATAAGGAATCTATGAGTACAGTGGCTGATTTGGGGTCTGAGGAGGACCTCATGGTTGTTTCGGATTTGCACCAGAAAGTGGTGGACAGTTGGATCCTTGATTCTGCATGCTCATATCACTACACACCACATCGGTCTTGGTTCGCTAACTATGCCAAAACTGATGAGGGGACTATGACACTTGGGGACAATCATCTTTGCAGGGTGGCTGGAGTTGGTACAGTCAGAGTGAGGATGTTTGATGAGGTTGTGCGGACTCTCACACATGTGAAGCACGTCCCACAGTTGAAGAAGAACCTAGTGTCACTGGGGTACCTAGAGAGGAGCGGTTTTAGTTTCAGTTGCCGTTCTGGAGTGATGTCCTGAATATCATGAGAGGTGCCATGGTAGTGATGAGAGGGAAGAGGATGGATAATAATTTATATCAGCTTGAAGGGTCTGTAGAGAGTAGTGGATCTGACATAGCAGCAGCAGCACAGGATCAGCAGGGTTTGTACCGGTTGTAGCATTATCGCCTTGGCCACATGGGAGAATGCGGTATGAAGGAGCTGATGAAGGATGCACGGATTCCAGACCTGGATACAGGTGTTGCAGAGGTATGTGAGCCATACTAGATGGGGAAGCAACACCGGGTGAAGTTCTCCACAAGTTCAGCGTGCAGCGAAGGGCCCCTAGACCTAGTGCACACGGATGTTTGGGGTCCGGCTCCGGTTTCGGGGAGAAACAGAGCTAAGTATTTCATGTCGCTAATTGATGAATTTTCGAGGAGAGTGTGGGTATTTTTCTTGAGGGAGAAGTCAGAAGTCTTCACCAAGTTCAAAGCCTGGTTGGCAGAGGTGGAGAAGGAGAAGGGGCGGCATGTGAAGGTTGTGCGGTTAGATAATGGTGGAGAGTTTACAAGCAAGGAGTTCCTGAGATTTTGCCAGGATGGTGGGATCAGGAGACAATTTTCGATAGCTAGGACTCCTCAGCCGGATGAACATGACTCTCATGGAGAAAGCGAGGTGTATGAGGTTGCAGGTAGGGTTACCCAAGGTGTTTTGGGTAGATATAGTTGATACAGCAGTCTACTTGGTGAATCGGTCTCCTCATACAAAGCTTAATTGGAGGGTTCCAGAGGAGCTATGGTATGAAAGAAAGGTGGAGCTTGGTCATCTCAGAGTATTTGGGTGCACTATATTTATGCACATTGATCCCAGTCAGTGGAGCAAGTTGGATGCCAAGGCCCGAAAGATGGTGTTCATTGGATATCCGTGAGGAGTCAAAGGATATAGGCTATGGGATCCTTTGGAGAAGAAGGCCACGATCAGCCGAGATGTGGTCTTTGATGAAGAATCAGTCCTCAAGAGGCAGAAGGAGGTGGACATTCAGTAGGAGGTCCAATTGGATGCGGTTGGGCAGGATGCAGCTCAACAGGGTGCAGCTGAGCAACAACTGACCTCATATACAATTTTACCTTTTGCAGATATATCAGGAGGATCTTAGATTCAGGTGAAGCACTCTTCAGTGGTGCCTCCACGTGTAGAGAGCAGCGAGACGCATGCTCATAGCCCAGATGAGCAGGGGGAGGAGCCACCTCTCAGTCCAGACATCGGAATCGCATTGCATAAGCCTAGGCGGATCGTGAGGCAGCCAGTACGATATCGTTTTGACGAAACCATGTCGTATGCTTTGGTGGCTGCTAGTGGTGGACCGGAGACCTACGAGGAGGCGGTGGCAAGCTAGGATCGTGATAGGTGGGTCCAAGCCATGGCAAAGGAGATGCAGTCTCTACATAAAAATAAGACTTGGCAGTTGGTGGCACCGCCAAGTGGAAAGAAACCCATTGGTTGCAAATGGATGTTTCAGTGCAAGGAAGGAACCTCAGAGAAAGAAGGACCAAGGTACAAGACCAGGTTGGTGGCCAAAGGATACTCCCAGAAGGAAGGTATTGACTACAATGAGGTGTTCTCACCTGTGGTTCGACATACATCTATTAGATTGTTGTTGAGCATTGTAGCAGTGCAGAATTTAGAGCTGGAGCAAATGGATGTCAGGACGGCCTCCTCCATGGGGATTTGGAGGAGGAAATATATATGGAGTGGCCACAGGGGTTCGAGGAGCCAGGATCAGAAGGAAAGTATGTCTTTTGCAAAGATCATTGTATGGATTGAAGCAGTCGCCGAGGCAGTGGTACCTACGGTTTGATGCATAGTGAGGAGCATTGGCATGACCAGATGTGAGTATGATCCCTGTGTGTATGTTAGAATTCTTGAAGATAACTCTAGATTGTACCTACTTTTGTATGTGGATGATATGTTAATAGCATGCAAAAGTAGAGGAGTTGTAGAGGACCTAAAGGCAGCTTTGTCACATAAATTTGAAATGAAGGATTTGGGTCCTGCTACAAGGATACTAGGGATGGAGATCTTCAGGGATAGAGCCAGGAGGATGCTTCATTTATCTCGGGAGAGTTACATCAAGAGAGTCTTAGAAAGATTCAGCATGGATGGTGCAAAACTGGCAGCATTGCCTCTTGCTGGTCATGTTAAGCTTTCTAAGTTGATGTCACCCAGAACTGAGGTGGAGGCCGAGGAGATGACGAAAGTACCATATGCTTCAGGAGTTGGGAGTCTGATGTATGCAATGGTGTGTAGTAGGCCAGATCTCGGGCATGCAGTTAGCCAGGTCAGTAGGTTTATGGCTAATCCAGGCAGAGAGCATTGGAGAGCACTGAAAGATATCTTCAGATACTTAGTGGGCACAGCTGGAGTTGGCATATGCTACAGGTGCCGTAGCATGGAGGACGACTCTAGGGTGTTCATGGAGGCTCAGGACAGGATGCTTGGATTTGTGGATGCTGATTTTGGTGGTGATTTGGACACGAGATGTTCCACTATAGGTTATGTGTTTATGATGAATGGTAGTCCAATCTCGTGAAGGTCAAGTCTACAGGCGATTACAGCATTGTCTACTACAGAGTCATAGTACATTGGTATTTCTGAGACAACCAAGGAAGCTATGTGGCTGAAGGGACTTGCATTGGAAATGGGCATTGCACAGGGAGCAATCAAGATTTTTTCAGATAGCCAGAGTGTATTGTGTTTGGTCCAGAATCCGGTCTATCATGCTAGGACCAAACATATTGACATCAGGTACCACAGGATTCGGGAGCTGGTGGAAGATGGTAAGTGGAGCTCGCCAAGGTGTCTACTGCAGAGAACATGGCTGATGCACTTACCAAGGTTCTTCCAAGGAATAGCTTCTTCAGATGTGGAGCTCAGATGGGATTGATGGACCGGGGAGAGCTTACTGGAGCTTTGGAGCGCCAAGGTGGAGATTGTAGGCTCATGTGTGGCGCACAAAGCCTAGGGGAGCTACACAGGTTTGGGGCTTAGGCTTATAAGTCCCCAGGGCCCCAGAGTCATGTTTGGATCAAGGGAATTTGATCCAAGGATTAGGATTTTCATATATGACTTGTTGGGGGAAGTTTTTTAGAGATTGTATCATAACCCAGTTAGGTTATGGAGTTTTATTTTAGATCCAGAGGTGTAGCCTATTTCACTTGATTGGTGAAAGAGGCTAATTAGTTAATTGGTTAGGTAGTTAGCCCAACTACCTAGGATTATAACTAATTATATTGGACCAAAACCAAGATCAAAAACCCACTTCCTTGAGGAAAGAGAGGAGACCGTACATGTTGGTTTCTCATCCGGTTTTGGGATGAGTGGGTGCGCGTGAAAGAGGATGTTGTAACTCCCTCTTGCGGTGTTGTGCACTTGGGAGACCTACCGAAATAGAAAAGGGAGCGTGCGTGAGAGAGAAAACAAGAGGATATCTTCCTTTTGGTCAGTTGGGGCGTTCTTGGATTGAGGAAGGGAGCGATTTCCAGAGTCTGTAACAGAGGCTAGGGCTTCTTCTTCAAGTAATAAAGGACGATCTCTTATTTTCTCCTGATATTTATTTTCTTCTCTATTCTGTGCATGGTTTTGGTTCTTGATTCCAAGAAATAGTTTGTGTCGATTGATTTTTTTTAAAATTTATTTCTTCCAAGTAGTCGATTGCTCTCTATTTTTCTCACGGAGAGCTAAGATCCCAACAACGGGTCCATAAAAATGGGTTGGATCGGGTCTAAATGGATCGGGCGGGTCGGGTCACGGGTCAACACGACTCATTTGTAGCCTTAGTGGTGATATATGTGTACTCTAGCATGTGCCCAAACATGTGCCGAATGTGGTGATTGGTGCAATTTCATGGCCAAAATGCCAATTTCACCTGTAGCTATTTGGCCGAATTTTGGATTTGCACTCGTTCAACATATCCCACCGATATACATAAAAATATTATAAATAGGATGTAAAAAATATTTCTTATAATTACTTACAAATATATGTACAATTAAGCCAAACGAGTTGAATAGCTAGAAGCTTGAGCTTGACTCGATTCAAAATAGATAAAACTCAAGATCAACTCGACTCGGCTCAAATATCAACCGAATCAAACTCGTGCTTGAGTTCTAACTCGAAATTGAACCTTTAACATACTACTACTAATAATAATATATATATATATATTATAAATAAAATAATACTATTCAAAATATATATAAATTTAAATATATTTATAAACTTTCGAGTCAAGTTCCTGTTAATCAAGTTTAACCAAAAAAAATTATATATTCTAGCTACTCAAGCTCAATAATAAACAAGCCAAGTTAAGATTCAATTCAAGTCTGCTGAAAGTTTCTTTCATTACGAGCCATCCAAATTAGCCATGCAACACAAGCAAACAGGTCTCTCTCTCTCTCTCTAGTCCCTACCTAGGCCTTGGAGATTGGCTTTATTAGGCCCAACAAGGATCGAGGAAGAAAACAGTGATGTACTTTATTAGGGCCAGCAAGGATTGAGCAAGAAAGCCATGTCTATCAATGTGCTACAAACGTCCCAGTAGTCAGTAGTAAAGAACATTGAATAATCGATGTTCAGAATCCACAACCATTGATGATTGACAAACTCACAACTGAGTCATGATTATTTATAATGAGCTGGTATGCAGAAGTTTTTAACATAGCAACCGATCCCACGGCAATCTCCATCAAAAGGTTTTCATTCTCATGGGTATACATAATTCCCAAATGCAATTAAAATTATATGGACCACAACAAACACTTAGGCTTAGTCAAATCGTATATATCTTTGATAGAGTTCGATGAAGCCTATTAGAACCCTAGCAGAGCTTGTCGGATCAATTTCCTTGTACAAGAGGAATGCTATATATCTAGTTCATCATCTCCGCAGAAAATATAGATATCAACAAATTTCGATTCCAAGAATGATCCGGGTCCATAAGATCGTGCCCCCGAATATTCAGTTGCACTCAGCAACTTCAGCGATCCGATCAGAAAAAACATCCTCATGGATTATTCAAGGAGAGGTAGGCCACATCAATAGAGAAAAGTGGATAGCCATGATCTTTGAGAACATTATGTTGGAACCCATCCCAATGGTCCGTATAAAATGGAGTTAAATCAAAGGCCCACGCTCACTGATTTTCTTCCAAAC
This sequence comes from Areca catechu, assembly GCA_021397845.1. Taxonomy (NCBI): domain Eukaryota; kingdom Viridiplantae; phylum Streptophyta; class Magnoliopsida; order Arecales; family Arecaceae; genus Areca; species Areca catechu. The sequence goes on along the minus strand of CM038048.1, from coordinate 90,905,706 downwards.
GGGAAAACACAGCTTCTTGGCTTCCAGTAATTATGCCACTTGCCCATATAACGATACACAAGTTTGGCCCATAAGGATTTGGGTTTAAGAATAATTTCGGTAGTAGGTTTACAAAGGAATGCTTTGCATTTAGTGACAAGTTATATAACCATGCCAAAACCCTCCTAGTTTTTAGGCATACATGCTTGCTCTTAGGAAATTAAAGGGTGCCCCTTGCAAGAAAGCTCTGAATTCCTTTTCCAACTTGGCATGAACACCAAAAAGCATTGAAACCGAAAACCATGCAATATAACGGATTAATGGTGGTACAGATTGGACAAGGGTTGCTCTTTCCATAAACAAAGAGCCTTTTACTTCCATTCTAATTCTAGCCATCACGTTTTCCAGCAAAGTTGAAATCCAAGAAAAACAATTGCATCGGGTCAACAATCCTTCCACTTCCAATTCCCAATCGACCCCGATTACCTTTCAATTGCCACCATAAAGTTGAAATATGAGATCAATTGCATACCTATAAAGGAGCTTTAAGATACTTCCATTGACCCTAATTCGTTCTGACATATACAAAAGGCCCTTAATTTGGTATTTGATTGCACTCAGAGTTGATAATAATTTTTAGTTAACAACAGTGGATAAATTCTTCAAGCAAAACTACCAGTAGTTGGCCTACTCAAAGAGATTGAGAAAGACCTTCACAAGCTCTCTAAGAACTCATATGTAGCCGTTGTAATCGCCTAAAATATTTGAGGTAATCAATTTTATAGAAATTATCGATGTTAATGTGATGTGTAATACTATCCTTATCACGAAAGAATTGATGAATTATATTAAATAGGAACAATTTGGTGGTGCTAGAAATTAACCTTCTGGACTAGGTGTGATCGCATATGCTAATTTTATGATATGAACTGATAATGACCATAACAAAAAGGGTTATAGGAGAGATCAAATTATGATAAAAAATATAAAAATTACTTATAAACAATAACCACCAATATTTAACAACCATGGTAATAAGTGGAAATTACTACTTATTAAGTACCATAATTTTGGTGGCATTGGTATAAATGTATGGTAACAGTCTTAAGTCATTTAGTTGTAATCATTTATTGTATAACTTATTGCAATGATTACAACTATAGCTATAGATATAATCAAAATCAAATATTTTTTAAAATAACATTTTATTTATAATCAAATTTGATGTTTTTATAATTAAATTTATTAAAGATTAAATTTTTAGTTGACCACGTATACAGGAATCGAATCTAAGAATTTTAGAATAATTTCCTACTACTTAGCCACCATGATAATTTTAGCTTTTAATATAAAATTATGGTTTATTACATTTATTCAAAATTCATTCATATTTCAAATATATCATGATATTTTATTTTAAGGATTAATTATTTTTAAAAAAATCAATCCCCTTCTTTATAATATTTTTAATTTTTTATTTCAATATTTAGAAATATAAAAATTTTAATATATTTCTAAAATCATAAATATTTTTTTAAAGTTGTTTAAAAATAGATATTCATATTTTCTCTTTTATACTATAATTAAAAAATAATGGAATTTAATATAGAATTTTTTAAAACTTTATATTATATATTTTATATAAGTAGTCTTTAATTTTTTTATCTATTTTTAAATTAAGTTGAATCATGATCACAATTCTTGTTAAATCTATTTTATGTAGATTTTTAATAATTACATCATAAATCATTAGTTGATTATGGTATATTGCATTTAATATTGATAATGGATTTTATATCAAGAATAGTTTTTATTTAATTGTTAACTATCTTGACTCATAAAGTTGAAACCATATTAACTTTAAAATATTAAATATATGAAACATCTTTTCTAAATATTTAAATAAATAGTTAGTGATAAAATATTTCCATCAAAAAAATTTAAATTTGTTTGCAACAATACTATTTATTATACAAACAAATTGTAAATCATTGATAATAAAAATTATTAGGTATACAATGATGTATAAATGATAGAATTTATTTCATCAATAAATAGTGTCATTTGTACAATAAAATTATAAATATTGACAATTAGTTTGTTTAACATAAAATATTGTTATTACAATATATCATAATAAAATTAAAAATTTTAGCAATATCTATAAATTACCATTACAATATTATAGATTTTCTTTGATAATTTTTAAAATCTTTAACATATAACATACTTTCTTGTAGTGGTTATAAAATACCATCACTAAATAACTTTAAGTGGCACTCTTGATAAAGCACTATAAATTATATATCCTTTATTATATTTCTTAAAATCATTACTAAAAAATGTGTATAGTAATATTATTTTCTGAGTATAACTAAAATTCCATCATTATAAGCTAGTTTTGTTGTGGTGGATATGGAAGTGCTAAGTTATTACTTTTGCCGGTAAAGTTTTCTAACTTTGCAATATGAACTATAAAAGTCTTTGATTCAAATTCTATCTTCACCAATGTTTTGAAGCCCATTGGATTTCAAGGGAAAGCTACCTCTTTTTTGTGCACTGTCCATTGACTGATGTTTATAAAAAAGTATTATATAAAATTCTCAAGCTATTACTCTCACCCTATACCAGACACTCGGTTTTAAAAAATTTATAGTGTACCATCTTAAACTTGAATAATCGCAGATACATACATGACATGTTGAGTGAGCATTTTTGTTTCTTTTCATTTTTTAAAGAAATTTATGCTAGGTCTTAAGAGAGAAAAAATTAAGAAGATAACATTTTTATTATTAAAGCTGCATCGTGGCAATTATTACCAAGCTATATGAATTCATATGTATAAGACCTAATCTCTAAGTATATATAGATTGTTTAACGCAAATATGCTATGCTACATATATATAGCGTAGAATGGCAGCCTTCCCTCTATATGGAGAAAAATTTGTTTAAAATCATGAAAGGCTCAAGTATTCAACATGGTTAAACGATTGGTGATGTTCCCACGTACATTAGATCAACAATTTTCCACCTTATGGAAGACGTACATTTGGGATTTAGAGTTAAGCACTAGTAGAGAGCTTAAATTCAGCTCATTAGGAAGGATCGAAAATTTCCATTGTTGTACTCAAATTTATGGTTTAATACGTAACACATTCTAATAAAAGTCTCATTTGGCCCTGGTGGTTTACGGTTCATCTTAGAGATTGCTTGGATCTTTGTTTCCACATTTAAAGTTCAATATATCTCCATTAAGTTCACATGCCACAGACTAGTTGGAAAAGTGGAGGAAAATCAAGTAAATAATAATTACCAATGGTAGAATATAATTACCAATGGTAGAATATAATTACTCATTGGACGCAAGTTATTCATATAGCTAGGTAGTAGCAAAGGCTTTTATGTATTTCAGTGTTCAAAGAATGATGATCTAGATGAGCATGCATTCACATAATCTGAAAATTAAAGATTTGCGAATTGGAATATAAAGTTTCTCCACAGGCTGCTACTTTAACTGAAGACTCAACAATTGGTCCATATTTACCATAGATCTGCACAAAGTAAGCAAGTACCATACTAGCCAAGACTTTGACTCCATACTAGACATAATATGTGCACACGCGTAGACATATGCACTGATTATAAAGGTTGTTTGTATAATATTCTACATGTAACTTATGACCAAGTCGTAAAGTAAATCTAGTGTAGTCAATGGTTGCTGCTACGTTTAGAACAACATTTTCTTTCCAAGAGAAAATTTCATGTTGGTACACTTGGGTGGTCAAAGTTATGAAGTCTCTCCTACATGATCCGCGCAATGGACTATTTGTCGAGTTTGATTTTATGAGTACTATAAAATATATGGCTTAAGTCCTAGAACTTTAGGCCTGCCAAATTTTTTTACTACCATATATATGTTGGAGAGTGATCCAAATTCACAGAAGATTAGTCAGAATCATTTCTACGCGTATGCTGTTATCCTTGCTGTTTTTTTCTGTTCGTCGATGTCTGTTAGGTTGTTGCTGAAAAAGCTGAAGTCAGTTGTGTTATTGTTATCATGTAATGCCTATATAACAGGCAGGTTTTTAGATTAATAAGTAAGTCGGGACATTTCTTTTGCTGTATACCTCTACAAACTCTGTTTTTTCTGAAGTTCCGTTGAGTTGGGAAGTTCTTTTTCCCAACAAAATTGGTATCAGAGCATGCGTTCGGTCTATTGACTGGGCGATCGAGAGAAACAAGAGAGATTGAGAGGTTTGTAAGTATGGCAGCAAATACATTTTCGGTATCTCAACCACTGATCCCAATCTTCAGTGGAGAAAAGTATGAGTTCTGGAGTATCAAGATGAAGACTCTGTTTAAGTCTCAGGAGCTGTGGGACTTGGTTGAGCATGGCTACCCCGATCCAGATGATGAAGCTCGTTTGAGAGAAAATAAAAAAAAGGATTCGAAAGCGCTCTTCTTCATCCAGCAGGCAGTGTATGAGAGTATCTTCTCCAGGATCATTGCAGCTGACACCTCAAAAGAAGCATGGGAAATTCTAAAGAAAGAATTTCAAGGTGATTCAAAAGTAATTACGGTGAAGCTTCAGCTCCTCCGGCGTGACTTTGAGACTGCGCTAATGAGGCATGGAGAGTCTGTTCAAGATTTTCTCTCTCGGGTATCAGCCATTGTAAGTCAGATGAGAACATATGGTGAGAAATACTCTGACCAAACTATTGTTGCAAAGGTTTTGAGGAGTCTAACTCCAAAATTTGATCATATAGTTGCTGCAATAGAGGAATCTAAAGACTTATCTATATTTTCTTTTGATGAGTTAATGGTTCTTTACAAGCTCATGAAGCCAGGATTAATAGAACAGTGGAGCAAACAGAAGAAAAGGTGCTCCAGGCGAAAGGGGAATTCCAAATTTGCAGCAAGATATTGATTCGTATGAAGAACCAAAATCAGTTGGTGCAAGAGGCCGAGGTAGAGGTTTTTTCTATGGACAGAGCATGAGAGGACGTGGACGAGGACGCTCTGGAGAAGGATGGCAACGACAATCCATTCAATGCAATTATTGCAAAAGATATGGACATGTCAAGGCAAATTGTTGGAGGAGAGCAAATCAGTCAAACTATGTTGAAGAAACAGATGAGGGAGATGAAGAGGAGGTCAAACTGTTTATGGCAAAGTGTGAAGCTATGCAAGAGACAGGAAATCTCTGGTTCTTGGATAGTGGATGCTCAAACCATATGACAGGCATGCATTCACTATTCAAAGACATTGATGACACATACAAGATGAAAGTCAGGCTTGGGGATGATAAGCAAATGCAGGTGGAAGGCAAGGGTACTGTGGTGATTAGTAATGGTAAGGGAAGTGCAAAACTCATCTCCAATGTATTATTTGTTCCTAGCCTCTCACAAAATTTATTGAGTGTGGGACAATTAATGCAAGGTGGAATCTCTGTGTTGTTTCAAAATAACTCATGTATGATCAGGGATACAAAAACAAGCCATGAAATAGCTGAAATCAGTATGACCAAGAATAAGCTCTTTCCTGTGGAAATATCAAATCTCGAAAGCTATGCAATGGTAGTAAAGGAAAAGGAGATGTCCAAGCTTTGGCACTTGAGGTATGGTCACTTGAATGGAAAAAATTTAAAACTTCTGCAACAAAAGGAGATGGTGCAAGGTTTGCCACATATTGAATTACTGGAGCAATGTGAGGCATGCATTTATGGTAAACAAAGCAAGAAGCCATTTCCTGAAGGAACATCATGGAGAGCACCAGGTAATCTCGACCTTGTGCATGGTGATCTATGTGGTCCTATGAAGACTGAATCTCTAGGTGGAAGTCGTTATTTCATGTTGTTAACTGATGATCATAGTCGTATGAGTTGGGTCTTTTTTTTGCGAGAAAAATCTGAAGCATTTGAAGCCTTTAAAAAATTAAGGCTCTTGTTGAAAAACAGAGTGGAAGGTACATCAAGGTTTTAAGAACTGATAGAGGAGGAGAATTTATGTCTAATGATTTTAATTTGTTTTGTGAAAAGCATGGAATACACAGGGAATTAACAGTTCCATACACTCCGGAGCAAAATGGAGTGGCTGAACGAAAAAACCGCACTGTGGTGGAGATGGCAAGGAGTATGTTGCAAGAAAAAGGTCTTCCAAATCAATTCTGGGGAGAAGCAGTCGCAACAGCTGTGTATTTGCTAAATCTGTCACCTACTAGAGCTGTCCGTGATCAAATTCCTTATGAAGCTTGGACAGGAAGAAGACCTTGGGTAAGCCATCTAAGGATTTTTGGAAGTATTGCATATGCCTTAATTGAAAATCACAGGAGGAGTAAGCTGGATGAGAAGGCCACAAAATGTATCTTTGTGGGTTATTGTACAAAGTCAAAGGCTTATAAGTTGTACAATCCCATAAATGGTAAGATAATCGTCAGCAGAAATGTGATCTTTAATGAAGAAGGGAGATGGATGTGGCATGAAAATGAACAGAGAGAAATCAAGTTCGAGTTGCAAACTGACAATGAAGAAATACCACAAGGTATGCAGCAACAAATTCCACCATTATCACCATCAACTGCAGCCTCCTCAAATACAGCAAGCAGCCCATCTAGCAGCAGCCTTGGATCGTCACAAAGTTCATCAGAAGAAGAAGAAGTCTTACGGAGGTTTAGATCTTTGGGAGATATATACACTACAACAAATGCAATGTATGTGGCTGACCCAACCACATTCGAAGAAGCCGTAGAGAAGAAGGAATGGAACAAAGCAATGGAAGAAGAGATTGCAATTATACAGAAGAACAATACATGGGATCTTGTGAAACTTCCTGTTGAAAAAAAAATCATAGGAGTAAAGTGGGTATTCCGAACAAAGTACCATGCTGATGGAAGTGTGCAAAAGTTCAAGGCACGCTTAGTTGCAAAAGGATACTCACAACAACAAGGAGTGGACTATGATGATACCTTCTCTCCTGTTGCACGGTTCGAAACTGTAAGAACTCTTCTAGCTCTAGCTGCTCAGTTAAATTGGCCCATTTACCAATTTGATGTTAAATCTGCATTTCTGAATGGAGAATTGGAGGAAGAAGTGTATGTCTCACAACCAGAAGGATTTGTGATTCATGGAAAGGAAGAGTATGTGTATAAATTGAGGAAAGCACTATATGGCTTGAAACAGGCGCCCCGAGCATGGTATGGAAAAATCGATTCTCACTTTCTTCAGAATGGGTTTGAAAGGAGCAAGAATGAGGCCACTCTCTATATTAAAAAACAAGGTAAAGATCTCCTTTTTGTCTGTCTATATGTTGATGACATGATATATATGGGATCATCTTTATCTCTTATAAAAGAGTTTCAACTAACTATGAAGAAGAAGTTTGAAATGTCAGATTTGGGAAAGCTGCATTATTTTCTTGGATTAGAAGTGAAACAGGTTGAAGATGGAGTTTTTATTTCTCAGAGAAAGTATGCAATAAATCTATTGGAAAGATTCAATATGATGCATTGCAAAACTGCTCCTACACCCATGAACTTAAATGAGAAGCTGCAATCGGACGATGGTACAGAACCTGTAAATGAGAAGCAATTCAGAAGCATGGTGGGTGGTTTGATTTATTTAACACATTCAAGGCCTGATATTGTGTACTCTGTTGGAGTTATATCTAGGTTTATGCATAGTCCACCAAACACCATCTTGGAGCAGCAAAGAGGATCATGCGATATATAGCTGGAACAATCAATTTTGGTATATGGTATCGTAAGACCATAAATTTTAAACTGTATGGATTTACTGATAGTGACTGGGCAGGTTGTGTAGAAGATAGAAAAAGCACTTCGGGATTCACTTTCAGCCTTGGCTCAGGAGTCATAACATGGAGCTCAAAGAAGCAGGCAGTCATAGCCTTATCATCCACAGAAGCAGAGTATATGGCAGCAGCGTCCTCAGCATGTCAAGCAATTTGGCTAAGAAGAATCCTTTCAGATCTAAAACACGAGCAAGACGGAGCAACAAAGATCTTCTGTGACAACAAAGCAACAATCGCCATGACGAAAAATCCAATCTATCATGGAAGAACAAAACACATTGATATTAGAGCTCATTTCATCAGGGAGCTTGTGGAAGATGGAATAATTGTATTGGAATTTTGTGGCACAGAAGAACAAGTGGCTGATATATTAACAAAGTCTCTTCCCAGAAGCAAGCATGAAGAATTCAGAAGACAACTTGGAGTATGTGAATTTGGCTCAAGGGGGAATGTTGGAGAGTGATCCAAATTCACAGAAGATTAGTCAGAATCATTTCTACGCGTATGCTGTTATCCTTGCTGTTTTTTTCTGTTCGTCGATGTCTGTTAGGTTGTTGCTGAAAAAGCTGAAGTCAGTTGTGTTATTGTTATCATGTAATGCCTATATAACAGGCAGGTTTTTAGATTAATAAGTAAGTCGGGACATTTCTTTTGCTGTATACCTCTACAAACTCTGTTTTTTCTGAAGTTCCGTTGAGTTGGGAAGTTCTTTTTCCCAACAATATATATATATATATATATATATTGGTAATCATTATCCGTAAGGATACGGATGCTTTGAACCTAGTCCCATAGGCTTACTTGAAACTCTTAAATATATACTGATAGAAGATCAAAAGTTTGATCAGCTAAAGCTCTTCATTCATACTTTTTTGTTGCGTGAAGAAATGATATATATGAAAGCTGATGATTCTTAATAAAGATGGTTAGGTCATTATGCATCTCCTAACGGGTATATATCATATTAATTATGTATAGAACTCAAGAGGAATGGCTGAAGTCACTATGGTATGTCCCATTGATTGCTGAAACGTGATACATGTATTCATGAATTTGTCTATCGAACGCCTATAGTGCGTGACACCTAACAGTGAAGCAGGCAAGGTGCAACGAATTCCTTCCGAAAGGCTTGGAACACTTGTGGATTTGATTGTCCGCTGGGAAATTCCGTTCACACAATAATTTTGATCGTTTGGGTGCCTAACACCACGTAATTTCCCTGTGCAATGTCTCTTCTTTACGTGATGCACGGATACAGCTAGTAGTAGTGATTGTGATGGCATCAAGGAATAGAAGAAAAAATTAAAAAAAATCTTTTTGTTTGGTAAAAAAATAATCTTTGTTGAAATTTCTCGTATAAGGATAGCTCTCTCATTGATTATAGACCGTTTTTTTCTTTAATTTTATTATATGATGCTGACTAAATTATCTTCCAAATGAATGTTATCATATAATTTTTTTTGGACCTTACTATCTTAGTTATATGATGTAGTGTCAATGAATATTAATTAGCATAGACCTGATTTAATTAATAAGTTTTATAGTATTGATATAGACTTGATTTAATTAATAAGCTCTCTAATAGAATTATAGATGAATATTCTATTAATATTACTGACTAAATTAGGTCTTCACTTTATTTCTATATATATTTATGTTTATCTATGGGGCACCTGCCCTATCGAGGAGATTGGCATTAAGAAAGAGATAGAGAGAGAATCATTTTGCTCTTATTTTTTCTTCTTTTGTAGGGATCCAACTACAATGATCATCAATGGTAGCTCAGGATTTTTAAGATAAACTTCAATCTTTTTCTAGTTTCTTTTATAATTTTTGTACTCTAATTTCCTGCATGGTGTTCATGAAAAATCCCATATCTAGAATCAATCATCAATGGTAGCTCAGGATTTTTAAGATAAACTTCAATCTTTTTCTAGTTTCTTTTATAATTTTTGTACTCTAATTTCCTGCATGGTGTTCATGAAAAATCCCATATCTAGAATCAAAGCTAGGTTCTGATCGATCTTAGGATTTGTGGGTTATGTACATGTCATACATATACTCCGAGCAAATCACATCTGTGTGTATCACATTTCCTTGCCTTATGTCACCTTCTAACGTACTGGAAGAAGTGATTAATTGTGGTGCAAGTAAGAAAAAAAAAATTCACTAGCCTCAAGTGGCGTCCAAAGCATTTTGAGATGCAGAATTTCAATCTTGAGCAGGTGTTTCAATCCAATCAGCACATATTTTTGGGCCTCGAGACACTTTGAAGTTTGGTCTTGCAAAGGAAACTTATTGATCTTTGATAGCAAATAGTGTCCCTTGAGTTCTCCGCCATGGTCAAGTCCCTAGCATTTTTCATGATCGATGACACAAATATATATCAGTTGCCCCATTGGTTATCTTAGAACCATAAGGGGACTATATGATTTTATAATGGACCATTAATTGGCTAGAAAGTTTTACAGTATATTTTTTGAATAATTTCTCACAATATCGGTACCTATCTTGAACTTGGTATTCGTTTTAATAGTTTCTTATAATAAAAAATGACAACAGTGTTACCTTGAACTTGGATAGTTTTTGGTAATTGATTAATAAAATTATAGATGCATGTGAAACATTTTTTCTTTTTTGAACTAGTAGTTTAAAAAGTAAAAATTTTATAATGAATGATAATATTAAATATATTTTTGTGTGTGTAAGCACAAGCATGACTGGTTCTGAAAACAAAATTTCAAATAGATGATTGATTAAAAAAAATGGATAAATGATTTTCCTTGACTAATATAATAACTTACTTCCTTAATAGCATCATATTGTTTAACAATCGGGTAAGTCGAGGTTCTTCTGTTCATTCCATTATTTATATCTAGACCGATTTAAAATTCTAACTTGATCTCATTTACATTGTTTATCAATACCTCTTTACTTTCTTTATTTGACTAAACCCTAATGGTTAATGGTAATCCTTTTCTTTCTCACACATGCCCTTCCTCCATCTATACAATATTAATTATGTGGATCAGTATGGATGCATATTTAGTTCTACATCTATCATGAACAGATAGATTTAAAGGTTTATACAAAATTAAGAAAATCAAATAACACATTCCAACTAGCTTTTTTTGATAAGATCTTGCAGCATTACAATACTACAAGGATTATGATTATTAGCGATAACTAATTAATTGTTATCGCTAATAACAAGATTGTCGTCATTAATTGCTAATATTATTAGTGATAGCAAGCCATCGCTAATTACTTGTCAGAAAAAACTCCGTAGCTAATAACCCTTTTTAGTGATGGCAAAAATATCATTGCTAAAAAGGATTATTAGCAACTAGAAAGCCATCACTAATACCGTCGATAATATTTTTTTATTTTCTTAAAAAATATAAATAAATTTGATAAAATCTATTTTAATTATAATAAAACATCAATTATAGTTCTTAAACCCTACTTTAAGTAAATTATAAATAAAAAATAAATTATATTTTAAAAGTATAAAGTATATAATTTCATAAATTTAAATTACTTTACAAGTAAAAAAATTAATTGAATACACGATATCAAAACAAAAAAATAATGTCAAATCTTACTCATCGTCATCCTCCTTTTCTTATTCCTATATGTTCTCTCTAGTAGCCAATGGATGAGATCCGAACATCCCAGCATCCTAAAATGAAGAAAAATAAAATATTATTAATAAATTTTAATATGAATATATACATATAAATATAAAGGCATATATTTTGATATACTTTTTCAACTCTTGAACAGATTGTTCTTACATATTCTATTAGATGTTACGAAGCTATAAACACTCCCTGTCATCGATTAGATCGCTAGATTAAGTTTTTATCCCATAGATTTCTTTCATCGACTTAAGCCAAGCCTAAATATGTAAAGCTTCTAAGTATAAAAATTTAAAACAAGTAAAAGAATTTATTGATAGACTTATACCTGCTGTGATGGTTGTGATAATGAGGCCAGCTGATCATATAAATATGGATCGAAAGAACCTCGATGGCCATATCACGGGCATCATCCTGGAAGCATCTAAGAATTCACCAACATAACTTACCTGGTCATAAAAAATTTTATATGAACAGATAAAATATATTCAAAACATAAGATTCACTTACAAGCATAAAACAAAGAAAGTAATAATCCAAAAATTAAGTTTTAGTAGTTTTAACCAGTTTCTCTGAAATGTATTTAGCCAGAAAAGCTCTATCTAAAATTGCAGTTGATATTGTAAATAGGTGACTGGCAATGGCTCCACTAGCTACACCCCAAGGAAACTATATAAAAATTATGAAATTGAAGTTGGCAATACTTTCCCACCAAAGAAAAAAGATACTAGTCAAAATATATGTTAGATATATAAAGAGCAAAAGGTGCATTCACATAACCATACCTGTGCAACACCTAGAGCAATTATAGCTAGCATTGACCTATCACCCCATTCTTGAAAATGATTTTATAATTTATATTTTGGATGATCATAATCAATGAATGAATCCAAAAGTTTATTTCTGACATTAGCAACACCATGATATCATGTCAAGAACTTTAATCCCTATTCTACTTCATATCTAAATGCTGCTCGAGCTAACATAATTAATGTATATTTGTTCATTTTGATTTTTGAAAATGACATGTAACTATTAAGAAGAGGTTGCTCACTGTAAAAAATACAAGGCTGAAAGACTTCCAAAGGATCTCAAGAGGATTATTGAGCTTCTTGGCTACTTGAAAGCATTCAAAATGGCATTTATCATGTAAGAACAAATGTTATAAGAAGTAATTTCTTATAATTAACAATTATAGGAAACATAGTACTAACTATGTGAAGTCAATTTGGAATACAGAGTATTACATATAAAAGTAGGCTATTTTACTTATGGAGCATATGGGTAAGCGCTCTGCATTATCACAGAGCAAACTACTAAATATAAATTGATGATTATCATAGTTAACTGTTTCCATATTAACACCACACAAAAAAAAAATTATGTTTGTCAAACCATAGAGGAGTAATCTTTGTTACATAGACTTGTAATTAACATAAGCTTTAGACTAGGGTATGTCATATATGAAAAATTTATTATTTTAGAGGACCTTGGCTCCATTTTGCTAAATGAGAAGTAATAGATGATAAAGTAAAGCATAAGTTTTGCATTTTACATGTTATCATTAAACCTGCACAAGCATGGCATCCACAGTTCCACAAATACACCTAATAAAAGAAAAATATTTATAGAAGAAAAGGGGAGGAAGGTTCTCAAGTTCTGCAAAGAAGCTAACTCTTTCCTTCACAAGCTCCTTAGCTTCAACAAGCTCTCTACGGTCAGAACTCTCTGTATTATTAGTACTTAAATATAATGGAAGTTTCCATGCATTATTGATTGACTTGGTACCAAAAAATGTAAGAAGTATCACTGCACATATCCTCTTGTTGCCCAGAAATGGAGTCCAAGAAGGAGGGTGAATTGGGTTTTTTAAAAAATTATAGCAATTATGTGCCGGCTTTTGATGTGTTTGTGAGCAATGTGAATAACACAATGATATGCAGTGGAAATAGAAGATTGAATACTAAGAGCAATAAGCAAGAAGAGCAATTAACATACAAACACAAGTTTTATAGTGGTTCAGTGCAAACCAAGCACCTACATCCAATCCCCAAGCCACCCTTGGAAAATCTACTATAATCTCTCTAAGATTATAGCCGACTTGTTTTCCAAGGCTCACAAGTCAAAATCTAAGTTAGTTTTGTCACCTAGGCTCACCAACAACCTTTACACTTGTTTTGTCTTCAGGCTCACAAGTTAACCCTAGTTGGTTTTGTCTCTTTGACTCACCAACAACTACAATAATCTACTTTCAAGAAACCCTTGAAAGCTAGGTCAAAGACAAAAGAATTTCATAGATACAATTAAATAAAACACAACAAACTCTCTTCAAAAAGTAGAATGTGAAGCTTTGAGATTCTAGTTAATGCTTGTCTTGTCTTCTTTTTGGAATATTCTTCAAGCTCTCTTTTTGGAAGGATGAAAGGATAGGCTTGTAAGCTTTTTCAGGGAATCCATTCTTTTATGGCTTTTGAAGTGAAGTTCTTGAGGGAATATTGACTTTTGAATGTTCAATGGAGTTCAATGCTTCATAAATGAGTTTAGTAGAGCTTAAATACTTCAAAAACTTTCAAAAAATGGTTTGAGACCATTTGAGGATTGAAACTAGCCGTTGAAAGCTTGAAAAGATAAATTTGTAATTCAGAAAAATAGATCCATTAGAGCTGTTAGACCCCGTGAGTCGATACTTGGCTCTCAGGTGTCGACACTTGGCTCTTAGGTGTCGACACTTGGCTCTCAGGTGTCGACACTTGGTTCAGCAGGTATCGACACTTGAATTTCAGGTGTCGACACTTGGAGCATAGGTGTCGACACTTGATTCAAAAAATCCTCTGAATGACATGTTCTGGATTTTCAAAAAGTCTCAGGCCTTGAGTCGATACTTAAATTCCAGGTGTCAACACTTGTATCTTAGGTGTCGACACTTGAAACTCAGATATCGATACTTGGTGTGCCAGTCAGGGTTTTTGCGTGCCATTCACTGAAGTGTCAACACTTGGAACTGCTTGAGTCGACACTTGAGTCTGAAAAATGCTAAAATGAGTACCAAATGATCCAAAAATATAAGGATACATAATCAAATATTAAATGCACTTATGTAAACAATAATTGAATATTTTTTAGCCATTTTTCATGGTGAGAAGACTTCCTAAAACATGAGTTTTGCCCAGCTTCAAGATACTTTTCTTTGGAGAATTTGAGGTGCCTGTATCCTGAAACTCAAAAGTACATTTGAAACATTAGTACAAAATATGTATTCAATATTTTGTTAATCATCAAAATCAAGGGCAAACCCAACAATCTCTCCCTTTTTGATGATGACAAAACCTTAAGTATATAAGCATTCAAATTCAATTTTTAGATATGATACTTCATAAGCATGATCTTAAAGCTCATACAACACAATCTTAATAGAGGAGAGGTATAAGTTAAGCATGGAAACTACATTTACTCTCTCCCTTAGTGAAACATTTTGTGTCAGATCATTTCAGAGCATTTCGTAATTAAGATATGAAACATTTTGTATCAGAGCTCATTTCATACTAGAGCAATTTTTAATTGAAGTATAAAATATAAAATTTGAAAACTTTATATCCTACTCCTCCTTTTTGTCAATCATTAAACAGTAAAGGTGTAAACTCCCCCTCAATAAATGCATTTAGACAAAGAAGGGCCATGATACAAGATTAGTTTTTCAAAAAATTAACAGGTATCAGAGCCAAAGAGTAGGGTATCAAAGTCAATATTGTCAGAGCAAAATTTAAACAATGTGAATTCAATCAAAGTAAGCAAGTGAGAAAATGGAATATATATATATAAACGAGTGTTTTTAGTACAAAATTTGCTGAATCAATCAGCATACACTGAAACATACAACATAAGATAGAGTACATAAGCATGAAACATAAGATAAGTGACAACAACAACATAATAAATATCTGTGAGGCTAATCCTCATCAGATAGGATCTCAAATGATATGGGACCAGTAATCCTGGACCTATGAGCTAGACCTCTAGGAGTCTTCATGATACTTCGACTCCTAGTCCTAGTCGAAGGTCCTATGCAGGGTACAACCCTAGATGATCATGTACAAGGAGGTGGAAGAGCCTCAGCGAGTGTGATGAAAACTGGAGCAGTGGAGATCGGTGTGTTACACGGATCAGCAGGTGGAATAACAGGTGTATGTGTCTCTCGGCTACCAACTCATAGTCATCGGCACCGTCATCACTATCACTGTCATGATCAATAACATCAGTCGCTCTGTCATCATCCCCGTCATCTTGGTCACCACCACCGACTGTATCATCGTGTCCGTCCTAGTGGTCATCATCATCAGCATCATTAGGTGAAGCTGCAGGTGCTGCTGGAGGTAGAAGGGATCTATGTAAATCCTCGATACGAGTGAATCCCGCCTCCATGGTCCGATGCATCTCAGTGTGCTCCTCAGTAGTATGGGCTTTAAGGCCCTCTATCTCAATATGCAACTGAGTAGTGCGAACATCCAATCCTATCGACTCTCTCCTGATGTCACTAAACTGCTGTCTGACTAGCTCCTTGAAAGATGTACCAACTGTAGAAGGAGGAGCATCAGCTGGAGAAGTAGCTGGATCTGGAACTGGAGTGACTGGCTCACTGGTAGCTGCTGGAACTGAATGGGGAGGAGTAACTATAGGCCCTCATGGCCCTGCCTCAGCCTCTCTGATCTCGTCCTCCTCATCTGGCTCCTAGCTAGACTTTCTACGTACCCAGTGACCAGAAATCATCCTATATCCCATGCGGTGGAGTGATCGCTCGTCATATACGTTCGTATGAAGGATATCCTTGGAGGTCTCCCCCTCCAAAGGAACTATGTATGCACGAAATAGACGTGTGAGAGCCATACCGTAGGGCAAGCAATGCCTCCTCTAAGTGGCGACATCTCTCATCTGAACAAGAATTAGTGCAGGAAGGTCGATCTCTATCCTCTAAGTCAAGCAAGTCATCACAATCAGTTCTTGCTCTGTGATAAAATCAAACCTCCCGGTCTTCGGTAGAAGGATCCGGGTAGTGATGTGATGAAGCAGATGCATCTCCACTGACAACTAGTTCGCGGTGATCGTAGCCACACCGCGAACATCCTCTCGCTCTAGGATGCATCTGAACGCGTCCTCTCTATCCTCTACAGTAGATGTAACAATCCCTCGATGTGGGATCTCCCAGATGCAACTCAATATCTCCTGTAAAAGTGGAATCTGGATGCTTCTAACTGTCATACTCCAAAGTAATCATTGGCAATCGAGACTCCCATAAAACTCACGCACCAGATGTGTATAATACTTCTCCTGCATGGTGCAGAAGGGGATCAACCCAGCATCCTGAAGAGACTGTCTAATCTGAAAGCCCTGTCTGTTGAAGAAGTCAAGATCCACTCGCCTGCCTGCTATGATCACCTTCCCAGACATCCTCTCTGCAGAAGGTGAACCAGGGCTGTTGTACTGCCAGTCTGAATGCTGTCATTCTGAGCTTTTGTTCTCCTTTCTACTGAACCCGGTGTTGGTTTTCTTTTAGAGGCCAACTGCTTCCTAGGTGCCATTACTACCAGCTGAGGGAAAGAATGAAAGATGGAACATGGAACAATCAAATAGAGGAGAAGACAAGAGGAGAAATTAGGGAAAGAACCAAAAACTGGGGGTTCGGCCAAGAAATTGATCTAAAGTGTGGGAAAACAGTGCTTGGTTGTGATTTAAATCAACAATGATTTGAAGAAAAACAATTAAGGTTCAGTTCAAGAGGAAAAAATCAAATAGGTCGGCTTAGGTTCAAGATCAACTTATAAAACAGTGAAATCGAAGAGTGCCAAGTAAAGGTTGTTTTCTACACAGTAGAAGAATGGTTTAAACGAGGGAAAAAATCAAAAGTGGTTGTCATTGGCCCAAAAGCATTAATGCAACAGTGAATTCGTGTAGAACAAGATAAAAGCTGGAAGTTTAAAGTGAGGAAATGGTCCAAAAGAGGAAAGATCCAAGAATTCGAGCACAAACCCAAGAGAAATAGGGATTTTTGGTGGGAAAGAGCAAATCACAGAAAAATGATGAAAAATTGATAAAAAACTGTGGGAAAAATAGTAAAAGCATGAATCCACGGTAGAAAGTAAGGGGATTTACCAAAAAATGGAGGGCAAGAGAGAAAGACCACTATTCCGAAGTCTGCGGACAGTTGGGGGACCACTAGGGCACGAGCGGATGGAAAGAAATATAAATAAAAATGATTCGGTGAAGCCCTAGAAAAATAGGGTTTTTCGCCCGAGTGTCGACACTTGGGATTTGTCAAGTTTCGACACTTGGGATTTTTCAAGTGTCGACACATGGCCAAGAAAATCCTAGAAAAAATCCAATAAAATCATTAAAAATCGAGGGGACTCTAATGAGGAGTTTAGAACTTAGAAATATGAATTTGAGCACTAGAGTTGGCCAAGAACAAAATTTGAGAGAGTTCTAAGAAAAGGGATCTATGATTCCTAACTCTCTTCTAATCATGCTAAACCTTTCTTCACTCAAGGGTTTGGTAAAAATATCAGCTAATTGAACATCGATACCAACAAATTCAAGCATCACATTAGAGTTTTGCACATGATCTCTTATGAAGTGATGTCTTAATTCAATGTGTTTACTTCTTGAATGTTGCACAGGATTCTTTGTTAAATTGATTGCACTAGTACTGTCATATCTTATGGGTATCTTAGTTAGTTTGATACCAAAATATTCAAGTTGTTGTTTGTTCCATAGAATTTGAGCACAACAGCTTCTAGCTGCTATATATTCAGCTTCCGCCATAGATAGAGCAACTGAATTTTGTTTCTTCCTACTTCATGAAATTAAATTAACTCCAAGAAACTGACAAGTTTCACTAGTACTTTTTTGATCAAGTTTATACCCAGCAAAATCAGCATCAGAATAAGCAATCAATTCAAATAATAAATCTCTAGAGTACCAAAGACCAATATCAATAGAGCCAGACAGATATCTAAGTATGCATTTAATAGCCAAAAAATGAGATTCTTTAGGATCAGACTGATATCTAACATACATACAAACACTAAACATAATATCTGGCCTACTAGCAATTAGATATAATAATGAACCAATCATGCTACGATATAGTTTTTGGTCAACAAATTTATCAGATTCATCTTTGTCAAGTCTACAAGAGGAGCTCATAGGCGTACCTAATGACTTGGTGCTCTCCATCCCAATCTTCTTTAATATTTTCTTTGTGTACTTGGTTTGGTTGATGAAGATCCCCTCTTTTGTTTGCTTTATCTGGAGTCCGAGAAAGAAATTGAGTTCTTCCATCATGCTCATCTCGAACTCACCCTGTATTAACTTTGCAAACTCTTGAAAAGAGATTCGTTAGTAGCACCGAATATGATATCATCTATATAGACTTGTACTACTAGAGGATCATCATTTTTCTTTTTTAAAAATAAGTTAGTATCTACATTACCTCTAGTAAAATCATTTTTAAGCAAAAATGAACTCAATCGATCATACCAAACTCTTGAAGCTTGTTTCAAACCATACAAAGCTTTATAAAGTTTAAAAACATAGTTTGGAAATTCATAATTTTCAAAACCAGGAGGTTGTTCAATATAAACTTCTTCTTCGATAAAACCAATTAAAAAGATACTTTTGACATCCATTTGAAATAAATTAAAATTCATAAAACAAGCAAAAGCCAACAATAGCCTAATTGCCTCAAGTCTAGCCACCGGAGCAAACACTACAGTGAAACAGGTCATTGCGATGGTTTTTTAAGCCTTTCCCGATGCTTTTAAGTGTCGGCAAGAAACTCTCGATGCTTCTTAAAGCATTGCAAAAGTGTCAGCTATGTAAGCGTGGGGACGTAATATGCTGATGCTTTTTAAAAGTGTCAGCATATGCCGATGCTTTAAAGCATCGCTAAATTTTGAGTTGCCGATGCTTTAAAGCGTCGCTAGGTTTTAAACTTAGCGACGCTTTTTAAAAGCATCGACAAATACTGATGTTTTAAAGCATCGCTAGGTTTTAAACTTAGCAACACTTTAAAGCATCGGCATGTATCGACGCTTTAAAGCATCAGTATTTGCTAGGATAGCAATGCTTTAAAGCATCGCTAATGGGTAATATAGCGACGCTTTAAAGCATCGACAAATTTAGTTATTTTTTTAAAAAATAATACATCAAACCTGTATACATCAAATACATACATCAACCTGTATACATTATCAAAATGAAATAACTAAACATTCAAACATGTATCACATCCAAAGATATACACAAACACAAACAAAAATATAAAGATATATATATATATATATATATATATATATATATATATATATATATATATATATATATAAAGTATCAATCCAAGTTCAAATACATAAAAGGACATACAAAAATAATAATAAAAAATCAGCTGGCATCACTGATCCGCGGGAGGATGGTCGTCGTCAAGTCTGCAACTAGCAGATGCATCATGAACCTACAAGATATACATATAGTTATGAAACATACATTATATATATTATAAATTATTAGATACATACAAAAAATATATATGTAGTTATAAATAATTACTTACCTGAGATGACATGAATATATGCAGCACAGATGTAACATGCTCAAGCTGAGACCTAATGGTCTGCATCTCTACTATGTCTGCATCACGTGTCTGTCGAAGCTCTGCTATCTCATCCTTGAGTCAATGAACATGTGACTGATCATGACTATCTCTAGCATCCTGAGTATATCTACTCACCTCAGATAACTGAGTAAGGGTAACTCCAATCCCATAACCCCTCACTTATCCAGGATGCTCTGGTCCCATCAACTCTAAGAATACCTCGGCCTCGATGCGACTGCTCTGAGTGGATGAGGTAGCCTCGCCACCCCGCTCGGTGATCATAGAGGTAGCCCTATTCTATGTTTTATAAAAAACTCATATATCAATACTTAATAAAAATAAAATTATAAATCATGATATAATATAAATAAAAAAATATAAATATATCTCTGGACTCCTCCCGAACAAAATTGTCATCCTGGTGAACGTGAGTCATCTGATAGAACTCCACCTCTCTAGGCTCCCTCCCCTGCTGATCAGCCTATAGAAAGAATAAATGTTATAAAAAAAATTATAAATGATACATCTTATACCCCGTACCATGATACATGGTGCACATATATGATACATGATGATACATGATGTTAAAACTAAAAATGCACTAAAAAGTATTATAAGATAAGAAACATACAAACTCATGACTGAGCCGTGCATAACTCTTGGACCCCGCTGTATGAGGAATAATATGAGCTGCTCGTGAAGCTCTGCCAATAGCAGAATATGTCTTCAAAAATAAATTAAAATTATCTTATATATTGTATAAATATAATTAGGATGAGTGAAAATTAATAAATTTATATATTTGATGATGCTACACAACCTGTGCCCTCTTAGAGAACTAATAGTGCATCAGCTTCCTCCACTGATGAGGGTGAACATCAGGAGGACAGGTAGCTGCAACCTGCTCCTCTATCCTACCCTCTAGCTTGTAGTCTCCCTTCAACTTCGCTCTATATTCTTTCCACTTGCGATTGAGAGACTTAAACACAAAATCAGAAGAATCTGGAGGGAGAATGAACTTGCTCTACAATTTAAATAAACAATAAAATAAGTATTAAATGAAATAAGCAATTCAATTATTAAAAACCTAAGATATAAAATAAAATATCAATTTTTTTACCTGCACAACTCGTAGCATTTCTACTTTATATGCAGGAAGCATGTCGTTCCACTTTGAATAATTTAGGGGATATAGCTAATCCTGGCGTGCTACCGTCTCCAGAAAACTAGTAAACAAGCTAGCAGCTTTCTTAATAGACTGGCCTAGCTTGTTGCACTCTATGACTATCCTCTCGTCCTCAGGTAACTACCACACATCACAGACTAGTGTGGCTCCTCGCCTCCGCCTAAGTCTCCCGGATCCATCTACAAAAAAAATACAGAAAATTATATATCAAAACTATTGCATAGTATGAATTGAAATGGGATGAAATTATTAAATTATCCTGTATCTGTATGTCATCGATGATAGGCTCGTCATCAGGATGATCCATAGGAGTATCGTGATGGGCTGACTCGGAGGGAATGGTGTCGTCCCGAGGTGGAGAGGTACTGCCCTCCGTTGGATGTATAAAATGGATGGATTGGCACCAAACCGATGTGAAACTGATCGATGCTCGTCGGACTGCTGTGACGAAGTACCAGTCTCGATCTGGGAAAACTGAAACTGTACATCCGATATGCGCTTCCTTCGAGGCATGGTGTACCTAACATGCATTAATTAAAACTAAGTTAGTCAACATTAAAATCAAATTATAACGGAAATGATTTGCAATTTAAAAGATAACATAATCATTCATGCAAAAATGTAAACCATCTTATAAACTACTTACTTGTCATAATCAACCAGTTATACCTTCTTTGGAATCCAACCTAACCAAAATGGTTTTATCATTTATATAATCATCCGACACAATATTATAGGCATACACTGAGTGTAAGTATTATCATCATCTTCTTCCATCCTTTTTTCCATGTCATACAAGTCTCTGAGTTTTGTCTTAATAACAGTAGCCCATTCTTTATCTTTCGAGTCTTGTATATAAGAAACTTGTCGAGCTTAAGATGAAAAGATAAATGGATCATCCTTCAATAATACACCCGTATGTATCAATCTTGAAAAATTGACAACTATGAATATGTTTGAGTCCTTTTTCAAATCTCTTGGTGTATTTATATCCACCCAATCACATCGAAGTAATACAACTTTAAAATTTTCATAATAATCCAACTCAAAAATATCTTTAAGTATACCATAATAAGATTTTCTATCTGCTATGTTATGAGTTTTTCTAAATTTCTCGCGCTCCTTGATATGAAATTTAAAGCCATTTATAATAAAACTATTATATTTGTTCACAATATAATTAGGACCTCTGGCAAGTGCTATTAGTTCTACTGAATAATTTTTTTCCATCAGTACCGGTACCTAGAAAATATAATATCAATTGTCAATCACTTATTCAATGTTAAATGTATGTAAAATTATTATATGACTTATATAAACTAACCTGATTGGCAAGCTAATTAGGAAATAACTTAACCAACCATCTTTGTTCAATCCTTAAATTAGGACGAGTTGAATGATTGGTTTGTTGTTGTACAGCTAAAAATTTACTGCATGACAATCAAATATAAGTTTGACAATAACATGTCTAATATTTAGTATTCTCCATGTGTAGATAGACTAACCTGCGATAGTCAGATATTATATCACTATGTAGCAATACATAACGGTGTGCTTATGACAAGGATTTATGGTCAAAATCAATACTTTCAGCTTTTTCTATAAATCTTCCAGAAGATACAAATTTATATAAATCTATATTCTCCATAATATCACCATGATGTTGAGGTTGATTGAATACTGTCTCTACACCTTCGAGATACCTTGAACAAAATGTTAAACACTCTTCAGCGATATATCCCTCTGTTATTTAGCCCTCATGATGAGTTTTGTTTCGTATATAATCTATCAAACGTACAAGATACCTTCAAAAAGTATGATATTTATTAAAATTTTAATATTAATATCATATTAAATAATGAAAAAGATATCTAAATTATGAAATTTTAGTTTTACAGCATTACCTCTCGATAGGGTATATCCATATATACTGTATCGGTCCACCAAATTTAGCTTCCGAAGCTAGGTGAATGAGTAGATGAACCATAATCGTAAAAAATCCAGGAGGAAAAATCTTTTCCATCTGATATAACATAAGTATAACTTGAGATTGCAACTGATCAAGCTCATGAGGATCAAGAACCTTAGACCATAATGCCTTGAAGAATGATGATAACTGAAAAACAACCGTAATAACTTGTTTCGGCATTGACGACCTTAAAGTCAATGAAAAAATATCTTGTATTAGTATATGTCCATCATGACTTTTAAGATTTAAAATTTTTCACTCTTTCAGATTCACACATTGTAAAATATTTGATGCATATCCATCAGGAACCTTGATATTCTTTAAAACTGTCAAGAAGAGATCTTTTTCTCGACTAGACATTATATAACATGCATGAGGGATATAAGTTCTATCATTTGCAAGCACTTGTGGATGAAGTTCATGTCGGATCCCCATTTCTTTTAAATCAAGACGCATCTTCATATTATCTTTAGTCTTTCCATCAAGATTTAATATTGTTCCAATCAAATTATCACAAACATTCTTTTCTATATGCATAACATCAAGATTATGCCAGAATATATTATGCTCCCAATAAGGTAAATCAAAGAATATAATTCTTTTCTTCCATAATTATTTAGTATACTGATGGGTAGATGCTGTCATTATATCATCATCATTTTTAACTTCAATGAAATTATCCGGATCCTCGAACACTGCTGTATCTAAGGTGGAAGTATTGACTTCCTCCAATACTTCTTCCTGTGCTGAAGTCTCAACATTATCTCTTCCTTGCTTTTTAGAGGACTTTGTCATCTTATTGTAACTGTGTCTGATACCAAGCATTTGTCTACGAATATCAGAACCAGAAGGTAGAATTAGAGGAGATCCCAACTCTATAATACCATCAAATAAATCCTTCTGAAATCGAAATGGATAATTTGCCTCTAACCATCGACGATGTCTTATATAACAAAACTTTCCTCCATGTTTTAACCAAATTAAATGGGCTGATTCATCACAAGAAAGACATGCAACTCGTCCCTTAATGCTCCAGCCAGATAAATTAGTATATACAGGAAAATCATTAACATCCATAATAGAGCTATCCGCAAATTGAATGTTTGACCATTCGAAGCATCAATTGCACTGATACCCTTCCACAATTGTTTCAATTCATCTATTAAAGGTTATAAGAAAATATCAATATCATTGCCTGGACCCTTATCACCTAGAATGACCACTGATAAAATAAGTGAAGCCTATTTCATGCATATCCATGGTGATAAATTATAAGGAATCAGAATAACTGGCCAGGTGCTATAGACAGAACTTAAGGTCTGAAATAGATTGAACCCATCACTGGCTAAACCCAGCCTGACATTACAAGCATCAGATGCAAAATCAGGATGTCTATCATCAAATGCTTTCCATGCTAAACATCTGCTAGGTGTCTCGGCATTCCATCTTTTGTACGGCTTTCATCATGCCATCTCATTGAAGAAGCTACCTTTGATGCTGCATAGATCCTTTTTAATCTAGATATAAGAGAAAAATAGCGTAATACCTTCACCGGGTTTTGTTTAATTTGTGTCGCATCCAATTCATCTAATCCTTCACTCTCATTTTCTTTTTACTTCATCCATCATGAACATCCACACACATGGCATGTCTCTTGATCGACATGTTCTTCCCGATATAATATACAATATTTAGATAGCTATGAATCTTTTCGTATCCAAGATCCAATTCCTTTACTAATTTTTTGGCTTCATAACAAGATGTTGGTAAACTAGTACCTTCAGGAAATGCATCCTTTAACAACTTAAGTAACATAGTAAAATTCTTGTCAGACCATCCATTCAAGTATTTTATATGAAATAAATGTACAAGAAAAGAAACTTTTGAAAAGTTCTTGCAACCAGGATATAATTCTTGATCTGCATCTCTTATCAGCTTCTGATAACGATCTGTTCCAACATTAGTTGTGGGTATCGGCTCTCCATTATGTATAGATTCAACAAATATAGGATCCTCAGGTAGCCCAGCTGCTACTTGTCCTCCACTGCAATCTCTAGGATGTTGAGCACCATATTCAAAAGCATCTCTGAGCAAACTCCTGATATCATCATCTCTTGCAAGATTTTTCTATTGATTACTGGATCCAAAATCAGGTATATGTTCTATGTTAGAGGTTTGGTTACATGTAGATAGTAATCTTGACTCTCCATGAAAAAATCACTCTGTATAACATCTTAAAAAACCATTCCATTCCAAATATTCTTCAACAGTATTTGGATATAGAGAACTATAATTTACATATTTTTGGCATGGACATAAAATCTTTTCATTGATACTACTTCTCTCCATACCAAATTTAATAAAATTCTGTACTCCATCCAGATATTCTTTGCTATTCTTCGGTTTAGTTATCCAACTCTTATCCATTGTAAGATAAAACTAATTGAAATAAACAAATATTTATAAGAACAGAATAAATTTAAAATAAGTTTATTCAATATATCAATTACAATATTATTAAATGCACCATATCACCAACTAATAGGTAAAGAGGTCATATCCCATTTAAGAATTGCATTAATTTTATAGGTCATTTACAGTAATCAAAGGATACGCAATAGAAGTTTTAAAAAAATTTTGGCAGCATTTTTCCTTAGTTCTTTCTATACAAATAAATATGTATGAGGAGAACTAAAAGGAAATGCTATCTGAAATATATCTGGAACTCTATCCATACCATTTGATTACTGTAAGCACCTATAAAATTATTTGCAATTCTCAAACTGTCCAAACTGGACAATCAATTGATCACTATACATATTTCTTCCATCCGTACAAAAATAAAATAATTGTGTGGATGCTGTAGAATATGTACTTTGATCAATTGACGGGTCTATATTTCTATACAATGCAAGTTTTTTAAAATATATTTAAAAAATCATAATTGATCATAACAAAGCTATAGATGGTATTGAAATAAAAGATTTGTAATAATGAAACTAACTTTAAAGCATAACATGTTCAGTAAGATGCAGGTATATACTAAGAAATTTATAAAAAAATAGAAATCATCTACTAAGCAAAAGAACAATAAATAATAAAAATAAGGAGGAGGCTCAGTTATATACTATTTAATCTGTAACTAAATCAAAACGACTACAATCGGTTGCCTACAAAAGAAGGCCATCCAAGATTGTTGCCATTAGAAACAGTTGAATCAGCCAAATATACATCGCATAATTATCATAGCTTCCATATACAAACCTTAAACCAATTTTAAAATTGGTTATGGAGCTTCTTTACTCTCCAAGCAAACACCTGATAAGAAAATGGCAACAAAACAGGTAGTTCTACATGACATAAAAACTACCAACAACAACAGGATCATGAATCATAGATAGGATTAACTTAGAACCCAAAATGAAAGATTAGTTTACTGAATTTATTTTTTATTTGTCTCATTCAAGACTACGTTTCAAGTTAGTTCTACATAGGGTTAGCTTTGCCTACGGTTGCACCTAACCTAACTCATTACTGTGATTTTATTTAATATTCAGGAACATCTCAAGTCATTGTATATGGAATGAACTATTGATCTATTATAAAGGTGGCATTAATTGTTCTCTCAAGAAACATGCCATTAATTGGATCGATGAACCAACTTATTATTGGTTGATGATCAACTATTAATCTATTATAAATGTTGGTGGATGAACAACTACTACAAAAACCTATGCAGGGCATAACTGTACCTAGGCTTGAATATGTTTCCAAATAATGCCTTGTTTACACTAAATATTTTATGATCATCACATCAACCATATGAGAAATTTTGTTCGAAAATGCCAAGCAATCATGTTGCACGACATCAAAATAGCATGACCTCTACCAGAGTTGGAAATACATTAGACCTAGATTGAGTTTTTGGATTGTGTACATACTTTTCATGATCAGATATAAACTTGGAGTGAATGTAGAAAGTTGATACGCATGCTTGTTAAATTTTGTAGCAGAACTCAAACCATATTATGCAAAGAAAGAATAAGATAATTAATATGACGAAATAACGGACCATACATCACCTTACTAATCTTGTATTAAAAAGAGGGAGTTCATCTTTTGTACTCAAATTACTATTGATTTTTTTCAATTTTAAACTTCTCTCAGAAAAACCAATTGTAATGGCATATTAGTGCCTATCATAAGATTCATATACAATTCATACTTATCTTTGACCGATCTCATCTCTCTCTCTCTCTCTTTTTTTTTTTGGTGGTAAGTCATGAATTCAACATAAAGTTCTAGGATGAATACAGTCAAGATGGTTTGAAAGAATAATGTTCCGCAGTGGCTCCAGGGCATTCCCCAAGGAAAACGTAAAGCTTCACCTAAATAATAAGTGACAAAGGAGGCAACCCAATCCATCATTGAATTGGCTCCCGATATACATACCTAACTATAGAAGGGGATGCACAAAGGAACCAATCTCATCTCTTTAAAAAAATCTTATTTCACCATCATGTTTGCTGTCAACAGATCCCGATTTTTTTTTTCGTGTAAACAAGCATTTGCACGTTTTCATGCACTAGTACCATGTTTATAAATTATTAAGATATCATCTTTATATCATAGAATCAAAGTGTCGACATATCCATAAGATCCCTAAGCCCTTGAGCATTTTACACAGAGAAATAATAGACAAAAAAATAAAACAAAATAAGTAATAATAGATAAAAAAAACTAAATAAATAGAGCAAACATACAGATTTGATGAACAGAGAGGGATTGAGGTGGCAGGCGCACGAGGAGTTGATGGAAGAGATAGAGAAGGAGGGAGGGATCGTTGGAGGAGCTACCGGTCGATCGAGTAAGAGGAGAAGGGAGGGATCGGTGGAGGAGGTTGCGCTGGTAGATTGAGCATGGGATCTAGGGCACGGATCGGAGGAGGAGGAGGAGCTAGGTCGGTGGATCGAGCAGAGGAGGAGGAGGAGGAGGAGGAGCTAGGTCGGTGTAGGATCGAGCAAATGACGGGATCTAGGGCTCGGGTCAGGGAAAAAAGGAAATTTCATAAATCCGGCGATGCTTAGAAGTGTCGGTAACTCCAGAATTTTAACAATGCTTTTAGAAAGTCCAGCGATGCTTAAAAGCATTAGTAAATATTAGATACTTGGCGATGCTTTAAAGCATCGGAGAATACTGATACTTTTTAAAAGCTTCAGCGGGTTTTAGATTCTCCCGATGCTCCATAGAAGCATCGAGAGAAAACCGTCACCGTTTGCCACTTTTCCTGTAGTGAAAGGTTTCATCAAAATCAATCCCTTCCTCCTGATTGTATCATTTGGCAACTAGTCTAGCTTTATTTCTACTGACTATACCATTTTCATCAAGTTTATTTCTAAAAATTCATTTTGTACCAATTATTGAAACATTAGAAGGTCTATCTATCAAAGTCCAAACATTATTTTTTTTGAATTGGTTTAGTTCATCTTGCATAGCATTCATCAAATTGCAATCATTTTTAGCTTCTTCTATAGATTTAGATTCTACTTAAGATACAAAAGCGAAATAATCACATATATTTCTAAGAGATGAACGAGTACTTATACCTTTTGATAGATCACCAATGATAAGTTCTTTGGGGTGTCCATGAGCATACCTCCATTCTTTAGGTAGAAAATTAACTGTAGATATGTTTTCATCTCCTTGTGCTTGATCTCTTTCATTGTCATCTTGCTCCTTGGTGGGTTCTTCATTGTTATTCACTTCTTCATTTATATTGATATCTGTTTAATTGTCAAGAATATCTTCTTTTCTTGAAGATTTTTGGTTAGCTTCATCAAATACAATATGGATGGATTCTTCAACAACAAGTGTCCTTCTATTGAAGACCCTGTATGCTTTGCTAGATGTAGAGTAGCCTAAAAAGACACCCTCATCTGACTTGGCATCAATTTTGCTTAGATTGTCCTTACCCTTATTTAAGATGAAACAATAGCATCCAAAAATCCGAAAATATTTGATTGAAGGTTTTCTATCCTTCCAAAGCTCATAAGATGTTTTTTTAAAAAAATAGGTCAGGTTAAAACACGATTTAAAACATAACATGCTGTATTTATAGCTTCCGTCCAAAAATATCTAGGTAAATCATTTTCGCAAAGCATGGTGCATGCCATTTCTTCAAGAGTCCTATTTTTCGTTTCTACCATCCCATTTTGTTGAGGTGTCCTAGGTGCAAAAAAATTGTGATGAATACCATTTTCACTACAAAACTTATCAAACTCGGAATTTTCAAATTCGATTCCATAATCACTTCTCAAAGATACAATAGAAATACCTTTTTTATTTGAAACTCTTTTATGAAATCTAATGAATGCAGAAAACATTTCATCTTTGTGTGCTAAAAACATGACCCATGTAAAATGTGAGAAATCGTCTACAATAACTAGACCATACTTCTTACCTCCCAAACTAGATGTTCTAGTTGGCCCAAAGAGGTCTATATGAAGTAATTCTAAGGGTCTAGATGTAGAGACTACTCCTTTTGATTTAAAAGATGATTTGGTTTGTTTTCCAAGTTGGCAAGCACTACAAATCTTGTCTTTTTAAAACTAATTTTTGGCAGATCCTTTATCAAATCCTTTTTGCTAAGTTTTAAAATCAAATGCATACTAGCATATCCTAATTTACGATGCCAAAGTTAACTAGTTTTATTGATCTTGGCTTCCATTGCCACTAGACATTGACGATTTTGAACATGTAGATCATCTAGATCTACCATATAAATGTTGCTATGCCTATGACCAATAAACTTGATGCCATTGTCATCAAGACTGGAAACAATGTACATAGAAGATTCAAAAACAACTTTAAAATCCTTGTCACAAAATTGACTAATACTAAGTAAATTGTGTTTCAAACCATTAACATACAAAACATTATCAATAAAAATAGAAGGGGTGATATGGACTTTACCAATTCCAACAATCTTGCCCTTTCCATTATCACCAAATGTTACATTACCACCATTCTGATATTCAAGTGATGAGAACTGCTCTACATCTCCAGTCATGTGCCTTGAGAAACCGCTGTCGAGGTACCACATTCTTCTTTTATTGGTTGCAAGGCACACCTACAATAAAAATCAGGTGGAGACTTTAGGTATCCAAGTCATCTTGGATCCTTTCAGGTTAGTGGTAATGGTTCATTTTAGAACCCAAACTTTCTTAACTTTGCTAATTTTTCTTTTATTGTACAAGTAAGATTTATGTCCTACAATACCACAAGTATAGCAAGTAATAGAAGAGGAAGCAGGCACAAAGAAATTCTTGAAAAATTTTTGTTTCTTTTGAGTTTTGAATCTCAAACTAGCTTTGTTAAAAACAGCCCTTTGATTATTTAAAAGCATGTTCAATTTTTCAGAACTGTATATAAATTTTTCAACAAATGGTTTTAACTTTTCAAGTTCTTCTTTGTACTTTTTGTTTTCTTGTAAAATCTCATTGTTCTATTTTGTAAACTTTTCAGTTGAAACAAAAGAATTTTTTTTTTCAAATCTTGTTTTTCTTTTTCAAGAAGACAAACTTTATCATTCAACTTTTTATTTTCTTAAAGCAAGCAATTATTTTCAATTAAATACTTGTCATTTGTTTTTTCCAAAACCAGATTTTGCTTCTTTAATTCTTTATGCTTTGATTTCAATTTTTAAAATTCAATAACTAATTCATCAAAAATCTTATGCAATTCATCAAAAGTAAATTCATTTCAGTTTCAGAAAATACCTTATCATTGTCGGCCATCAAACAGAAGTTCGCAACTTCTTGCTGTTCTTCCTCAGAATAGGAGTCCTCGTTGTCACTCCAGGTTGCCATCATAGCCTTCTTTCTTAATCTTCTTCTGCTCTTTTTAAGTAGGGACGATCCATCTTGAAGTGGCCCGGTTTCTTGCACTCAAAACATGTGGGCTACTCCTTCTCTTTCTCTTTGTCATTTTTTTTTCTAGGCTCTCCTTTTTGAGATTTCTTCTTGAAGTTATACTTCTTCTTTCTCATGAACCTCCTAAACTTTCTAGCCATGAGAGCCGTCTCATCTTTTTCATCTTCTTCTTCAGACTCATCACTTGACTTCTCTCTTGTGGTGGACTTGAAAGCAATAACTTTCTTCTTCTTATCAACATCCACATTCTTTTGCTTTAATGAGAGCTTATATGTCATCAATGAGCCTAACAGTTGCTCAAGAGGAAGTGTATTGATGTCCTTGGCTTCTTCTATAGCAAGCACCTTTGCATCCCATGAAGCTGGAAGAGACCTGAGAAGTTTATTGATAAGTTCACCATTAGATATAATCTTTCCTAAACTTTTCATGCCATTCACAATATTGGTGAACCTATTATACATTTCACTTATAGATTCGTAGATTCCATTTTGAACATTTCATATGTGTGAATGAGCATGTTAACTTTAGTTATTTTCACTTGGTATGTACCCTCATGGATAACCTCAAGTATGTCCCATATTTTCTTAGCGAAGAGACAATTTGAGATTCTATTGAATTCACTTGGATCCAAAGAGCAAAATAATAGATTCATAGCCCTAGCATGAATCTCTATTTGCTTAATATCATTCTCATCCCAATCATCTTCAATTTTAAGAATGGGAATGCCATTAATCAAGATAGTTGGATGATGAGGACCTTTAATAATAGTTCTCCAAAGATTATAATCAATGACTTGAATGAAAATACGCATGCGAGTCTTCCTATAAGTATAATTTATGCCATTAAATAATGGGGGACGGTTTGAACTTGACCTTCAACAACACCCATTCCTATTGGGGCTGCCATGATCTTTCACTCAAGATCATTGGACCTACAAGAGAGTACCGGTGCTCTGATACCACTTGTTGTCCAGAAATGGAGCCCAAGAGGGAGGGTGAATTGGATCTTTTAAAAAATTATCGCAATTATGTGCCGGCCTTTGATATGTTTGTGAATAATGTGAATAACACAATGATATGCAATGAAAATAGAAGATTGAATGCTAAGAGCAATAAGCAAGAAGAGCAATCAACGCACAAACACAAGTTTTATAGTGGTTCAGCGAAAACCAAGCACCTACGTCCACTTCTCAAGCCACCCTTGAAAAATTCACTATAACCTCTCCAAGATTACAGCTGACTTATTTTCCAAGGCTCACAAGTCAAAACCTTAGTTGGTTTTGTCACCTAGGCTCACCAACAACCTTTACACTTGTTTTATCTTTGGGCTCACAAGTTAACCCTAGTTGATTTTGTCCCTTTAGCTCACCAACAACCACAACAACCTACTTTCAAGAAATCCTTGAAAGCTAGGTCAAAGATAAAAGAATTTCAGAGATACAATTAAATAAAACACAACAAACTCTCTTCAAAGAGTAGAATGTGAAGCTTTGAGGTCCTAGTTGATGCTTGTCTTGTCTTCTCTTTGAAATCTTCTTTGCGCTCTCTTTTTAGAAGGATGAAAGGATAGGCTTGTAAGCTTTTTTAGGGAATCTCTCCTTTTATGGCTTTTGAAGTGAAGTTCTTGAGGGAATATTGACTTTTGAGTGTTCAATGGAGTTCAATGCTTCATGAATGAGTTTGGTGCAGCTTAAATACTTTAAAAACTTTCAAAAAATGGTTTGAGACCGTTGAAAGATCAAATTAGCTGTTGGGAGCTTGAAAAGATAAATCTGCAACTCAAAAAAATAGATCTGTTAGAGCTGTCAGATCCTGTGAGTCGACACTTGGCTTTCAAGTATCGATACTTGGCTCTCAGGTGTCGACACTTGGTTCAGCAGGTATCGATACTTGAATTTTAGGTATCGATACTTGGAGCACAGGTGTCGACACTTGATCCAAAAAATCCTCTGAATGGCATGTTCTAGATTTTCAAAAAGTCTCAGACCTTGAGTCGATACTTGGATTTCAGGTGTCGACACTTGTGTCTCAGGTGTCGATACTTGAAACTCAGGTGTCGACACTTGGCATGCCAGTTAGGATTTTTGCGTGCCATTCACTAAAGGTCGACATTTGGAACTGCTTGAGTCGACACTTGAGTCTGAAAAATGCCAAAATGAGTGCCAAAAGATCCAAAAACATAAGGATACATAATCACATATTAAATGCACTTATGTAAACAATAATTGAACATTTTTGAGTCTTTTTTCATGATGAGAAGACTTCCTAAAACATGAGTTTCGTCCAGCTTCAAGATACTTTTCTTTGGAGAATTTGAGGTGCATGTATCCTGAAACTCAAAACTACATTTGAAACATTAGTACAAAATAGGTACTCAACATTTTGTTAATCATCAAAATCAAGGGCAAACCTAACACCTCTGATTGACAAAGCTAAAAAAAAATTCATCGTAAGCAAAGGTAATTGTATTATAATTAGGAGTTTAGTGACTATAGTTTCTGATTAGAATATTAATAATGCTAAGGTATTTATGAAAATTATAGTACCCACTGATTGCTCGAGGATATATTGGGAAGGACTAGAAGAAGTTTTTATTAACATTCATAACATACATTAAAACCTTTATAAGAAACTAATTCCTCAAAAGGGGGTTGACAATAGTTGCACCTCTGCATGGTATAGAGAAACTCCCGGTAGTTTTAGTGATTAGAGATGGTCATCATGGTACATAAATCCCTATATCAGCTGGAGATTCCATGGTATTCCATATCAAAATAACATCACATATATCTTATACTTCAATCTAGAGTTAGAACAACCAACGGTCTAAAAGAGGACTAGGAGTTTGATGAAAGTCATATTTTGGTCGAACTATAAATAAAGTAGGTTAAAGCTCATCAAATTTGTCAAGAGTTCTAGTTTGAACCCATAAATTACCCATCCTCTACATGGGCAGCTTATGATTTATGGGGTAGTCCCCCTCCTTTTTTGTTAATTAAATATTACTATTTTAAACAATGCAAATTCTTTAACTCGAGAATGTGTATTCTAATTTGAGGTTACTAAGACCATTGCCATTTTATTTCATAGCTGTGCCATGTCCATTTGCATCAAGTGTGATTGTAGGAGATATCAAAATATTTTTCATAGTTGATTGGCAATTCTGAAAAATCTATAATCTAACAACTTCCGATTTGATATATCAATTTACGAGAGAACTAAAATATGTTGATTAACCAAGAAACCCAAAAGATTGGTTCCTATGCTGGAACACCATAACTAATGAGAAGCTCAAATCACAAATTTTGATGCCAAACATATCTAAGAGGCCCATACATTAGAAGATTGGGTAATAATATTTTGTACAGAAACATGAATTGCGAGTATCAAGGCCATCATCTTGAAGATATTTATAATTTTTTCTCAAAATGATGCTTGAGCAATAAGAATAAATAATGATAAATAGAAGGTATCAGACTAGGAAGGAAGAAATAGCTTATTAAACAAAAATCACTAATTAGTTTTGGACGAGTCACTTAAAAAATCACCGCTACCAAGATAAATAATTGGAATGACCGCCAAACAATAGATATTGCAAATGTCACCAATATTCATAAAAAAAAAAGCTTTAAGTATTGATTTATCAAAGCCCTAGACTGTTCAAGTACTTCATATGTAGTATACATGGTTGGAAAACACATAAACGTACATATCATCCTTTTTGTTAGAGAAGGAAATAACCAAACTACAAATTTGAATCTTGAAGTTCTAATTAACTTTTAGTCACTATTAGTCTTAAATGTCTTGCCTAAACAACCAAAAAACTAGCCTACCTCGTAGCCTACAAATCAAGTTCCACCTAAAACAATTTTTAAATGCTTCGAAGCTACAATCTAATCTTTAGCAGGATGTATAAAGGTATTGAAGGTAGAACTTGGTATTTGCATCACTAATATGAAGTGTTGGCAAATGACTATTCATAAAACATGCTCCAAAATAGATGGGATAAAGATTGATACTTAGTAGTTAATTGATTGTATTTAAGAAATTCTTAGACTAGGTTACCTAACCCTATTTTGAATTTGGATATGATCCAAGGAGAGCAGACCCATTTGAATCACTAGTTATAAGTGCATTTTGAAGGCTTTGTTAACAACCCTGTAAAATTAGTCTCATATCTAGAATTTCTAATAGATTTAGATTTTGACCTAACTAATATCTTCATTTTGGAAGTACAAAGATAGTTGAAACTCCTAAAGCAAGCATTTCATGTCTAGAAAAACCACTGTATTAGACTTACATTCTTTAGATCAAGCAAGGGGGCTGCGTATCTAACAAAGGGGGCAGTGGATACGATAATGAAATAGCTGCACGGGAACTTCGATGGTGCTGGGAGGGCAAAGGGGGAGGCGGCGATATGTTGATGGGGAGGGCATGAGCTAGAAAACTAGGAGGGGATGCAGTGCAAGGAACCCGATAGGTGGATAGCAGCAACAAGAAAGTGGCGCAGGGATGCTTGTTGAGATAGTGGTGCATGTGAGCTAGGGGACCGGGAGAGGGGGGTCAGTTGGTCGCTGGTGGGGGAGATGAAAACCAAAGACCAAGGGGGAATAAGGACAAAACAAGAGAGACGGGGGTGGGGGGGTTGGTCAGTCGCCTGTGGGAGAGATAAAAATCGAGGGTGGGGGGGGGGGGGGGGGGGAATAATGGGAGAACGAGAAAGGGGGAAAATCGAGGGTGTGGGGGGGGGGAGGAGGGGGGAATAAGGGGAGAACGAGAAAGGGGGGTTGGTCGGTCATCAATGAGGAAGCCAACCTAGAAAATTGAGAGAAGGGGGTAGGGAAAAATGAGGGTAGGGAGCCAAAAATCAATAGGTTGGGGGTGGAAAAATAAAGATCAGAAATTAATGATATTAGCAATAGCATATTTCCATCGCTAATACCATTCTACACCACTAATGATAATTTTCAAAAAAATAATAACATGAAAGTTTGTCATCGCTCATGAACCAAAGCTATCGCTAATAACAAATTTCTAGAATTTTAAAAAAAAAAATTTAAAACTTGAAGCGATGGCTTTTACTGTCACAATACCACTTTCTATCACTAATAATATTTTTTAAAAAATAAAATATGAAGATTTTAGCAATGGAATTTTGTCATCACTAATGATCCCAAGTCATCACTAATAATAAATTACTAGAATTTAAAAAAAAACAAAATTTTAAAATTTTTAACGATTGGTTTTACCATCACTAATAGTTCTCTTTTCCATGCTAATAGTATTAGCGAGGTAAATTTTTTTTTGTTGATTCTTTGATGGTAAAAAATGAATATTAGCAATGGTTGATTAGCCATCACTAATACTTAAATTTCTTGTAATGCAAATAGTATTAGAGTATATAAGATCCATGACTTATAAGAACTAGAAGATATTATAACATGGATCCATTTAATTTGATCATGAATTGACCGGTATATTTGTGATTAGATTTAAAAGGATTTAGATTATTAGTGAGGTAAAGATGTTAGAGCTTAAATAAAGGAAGTATGTAAAGATTCGAACAAATATATATTTAGTCCAAAATTAATTATTCTTCAAAAAAAATAAATATTTAAATAAAATTAATAAATCTAAATAATATATTGAACGAGGTCCTTAATTGTAATAATATCTCCCTCTTCTTTCCATGCATATCAATTATTTCCATGTCTGCACTCTCTCCCTCATGAATAAATGGCAAAATAATTATCCCTTGCAATGCAATGACAAAACCACAACTTCAACTATGTTTCATATTATATAATTATAAACTCTCTAAGATTTCATCAACCCCCCTCTTTCTAAGGATGGCAATTTTTACTGACTTGGTGGATACCTGACCCGACCTGACCCTAATGGCAAAGGTTTTTCCCAATCCATTTAATTTAGGTAGGTATGGATCTTGCATATAAAACCCGAGATGGATTCGGGTCAGGCACGAGTAATAATATGCCCTACGCCAAACCCAAGCCAGTTATAATATATATTTTTTCCTTTGAACCCTTCTCTCATTTCCCGAAGCTTAGAGAGGGGCTTGTTTCCACTCGTTGCTTTGCCCATTCCCCACCATTCTCTTTCACTTCCATTTACCTTTTCCCCTAACCCTAAAACCCACCCTGGTGGCCTAGCGACTCCATTCCTCTGTCAACTTTCATCTCCATCCTCCACCAATTCCACATCTTCGACTCTCGTCCCATGACTCCATCATCCCATTTGTCCATTCCTCAATTTAGGATTAGGGCATACCGCATCCATGTAGAGGAGGAGGACTACCACCATGATGCTGCCATTGTGCCCACTCCCCCCGTGGCCACTTCTTCTCCTAGTAGCTTAATGCCCTCACCATCGTCATTATCCTCTCGGCATCCAGCATGCTTGCCACCATTGACCTCATCTTCGTCCTCTTCTCCCTTATCTACCTCCACCTCCTTTTCTCCATTGCCTTCCCCCCTCCTACTCCCCCATCCTTGACCCCCCGGTATTTAGCTTCTGCAACCTCGTCCTCACTACTTACGTCTCCATCATTGCCATCCTCGGCCTCCTCATCCCCATCGCTTACATCCTTGATGGTGTTCTTGCTGGTGACAAGGAGGTCATCAAGACCGCTGCACACCATGTCTTCCTCCTCGCCACCCTAGTATTCATCCTCTCCATTGCACCCTACGTCTTCCTCTTTCTATTTTGGATGTAAATTAGGTTTTATGGATCCAAGTATTCCCGACGCGATCTGATTCAAACATGCATTTTTTTATACCCGACCTGATCCAAGATGGGTACGAGGTGGATATGGGATGAAAATTTTTTTGGCAGGATAGGTATAGATTTTGGATGACCCGATCCAAACCTGAACTATTGCTATCCCTACCTCTTCTAGTTTTTTCATGTGCTAGATTTTATATATGCTATTATTAATTAGGAGGCAAAAATATCTTCTTCAAGTCAATGTATTTAATATTTATTCTCATAATTCATTTGTTATTTTATTTTTATAATATTTCATAAAATATTCCCTTCTATTTTTTAAGATACTCATTATTGTTTTTTAAAATGAGCAAGTTGTTATTTTTTTTTCAAATGTGCAATCTACATGCCTTTATGTATTGTATTGATTTTTTTAATTATATTTATTTTTCTTTCATGCATCCTATTTCATATTTCATGATTATTTTATTTTAATTTTAATTTTTATCTAATATTTAAATTCTATCCTAGTTATAAACCAAATATATTTTTCAATTTCATTCTAGTCATAAACCAAATATGCCATAAACCAAATATGCTTTATATGTGCCATCCTTCCTAGTTATAAACCAAACATATTTTTCAATTCATTCTAGTCATAAACAAAATATGTCATAAACCAATTATGCTTTATATGTGCCATCCTTCCTAAGCCAATCATTTTGATCGCAAACCAATTATATCTTAATCCAACCTCCAAAGTTAAATTTTTACTTTTATCTAATATTTAAATTCTATTCTATTTAAGGGTGGCAATCAGGTCGAGTCATATATAAATGGGTCGGATCAAATTCAGGTTAGATCAAAAAAACTCAATCCGAACCTGACATGTTTATTAAACAGGTTCGATTTTAGAAACCAAACCCAACCTAATTATTAAACAGATTACCCAACCCAATCCATTTATAACCAATTTATTTAAAATTCGGTCCAACCCACTTCCAACTCGATTAAAAAAACTATATCTTGAGGAAGAGATCCATATCCCAGATACCAAATCGATCATTCCTATGGATCGAGGATGGGGAAGCAGCGATGGCAATCTTGATTCTACATCTGGCATCAGCTGTGGGGCCTTGGGCAGCTAATTGAGGAGAGGCTGGGGTAGATTTGGGTAGCCTAC
Source organism: Areca catechu (assembly GCA_021397845.1). Taxonomy (NCBI): domain Eukaryota; kingdom Viridiplantae; phylum Streptophyta; class Magnoliopsida; order Arecales; family Arecaceae; genus Areca; species Areca catechu. The sequence continues at coordinate 90,866,646 of CM038048.1, read as the reverse complement.
ATCATGATGAAGGAAGATTCGCTACGGAAGATGGTGGCATGGCAAAGGGGACAGGTGGCATGGGATCATAGCCAGACGTCGATGTAGTCACACATGCAGACCAAGTTGTCATCCTCAAACTTGAGGAGGTACACAATGCAATCCTGATTGGTGGTAGCTAGGCACTTGGCCATGGACTTGGAGTAGAGGGAGGGGGGGAGAGTCTTGATCGCAGAGTCGTTGATGCCATAGGGGGAGCGAAAGTAGTTGGAGGAGGAGCCAAAGGATGTGGCATCGCTGGGTGGAGGAGGGATTCAAGGTTGGAGGAGGTGGCAGACTGGAGCAATCAGTGGCGGCAAGTCTTAAGAGAAGAGGTGGGAAGGGAAGGGAGGATGGGAAGGGACAGAAGGCGAGGGAGGGGATGGAGCACTCCGACAATGGTAAGTCTCGAGAGAAGAGGTGGGAAGGGAAGGGAGGTTGGGATGGGAAGAGCACTCCGACGATGGTAAGTCTCGAGAGAAGAGATGGGAAGGGAGGTTGGGATGGGAAGAGATGGGAGCCGGGTTCCAAAAGACCAGAAACTAAAAAAAGGAGAGGGGGAATCTGTTATAGACCTCTGCACGAGATCTGAGGTCTCTAACATGAGGCATTCTTCGATTTGAAAGGGAACGGCAGAACAAAATTCAAAACCAAGAAATTATTTAAATATTAAACCTATATATATATTATTTAATTTAAAAAATAATTATTAACGAATTAAATGGGTTATTAGGTTGAACATTTTAAACATGAATTCGATCTATTTAATAAATGGGTTAAATAGATTGACTCGTTTATGATCTGAATCCATTTAATCTCAATCCAAACATGTTTAAGATGAATCAAACATGAATCGAATTGAAGGATCAGGTCATATTTTACCATCCATAATTCTATTCCAATTATAAACCAAACATATGTTTCAATTTTATTCCAATCATAAACCAAATATGCCATATATCGAGCCATCCTTTCTAGCCCAAACTTGTATTTTGATTTTATTCCATCACAAACCAAACACAACTTTATATAGTTGGACATGCCATATGCATTCTTTTAGGATTTTTTAAAAAATAATATAAAAAAAATTTATTTACGAAAATAAGGTCTTCCGTAATATATTTACGGATTTAGGTGATTTTTGACCACGTGTTACCCAGGCTTGGACACATGGCTAGATGAGGGACAGGTAGCCAAAAGACTTGGACACATGGAAAGGGCCTCGGACACGTGGCTAGAGCTGGTGAAAATGCGGGTTGAACCAGCGATTTCTCAATCGAACCCATTAATCGGCCTTTTGGGGTGTTGGTTGCTGTTCGTTTGCATCCTCCCATCCCTATCTCGGTATCCCGGTGTTGCATTCTCCCGGCCCCATCTTGGTCTCCCGGTCCCAGTGTCTCCCAGCCCCATCTCGGTGTCTCCTTGCCCCATCTCGGTGTGATTGTTTGGATTCTAAGCAGCACCAAGTGTCTCCCAACCTATCTAGGTAATTTTTATTTTTGTTAGTTGTTTAAGGTCAAACCGGAATTTGGTCTCTCGGTCCCAGCTTTGCAATCTAAATTCTGGTTTTTTTTTATGTTTAGAATCAGCCCGAGCACATTTTGGTATCCAGATCCAGCTCGAGCATCCAGTATTCTCTTCTTGCAGGTACATTTTATGATATTTTTATAATTATATTTTTGTTATATTATATTTGTATTTATAAATTTAAATTTTAGAATTTAATATTGCGATGTCATGTTTGTTTTATTTTTTTGTAATATAATTATATGTTATTGTTTGATATTTAGATAATTTAATTATTTATGGTGTTTATTTTATGTTGTAATATTACATGAAATTATCTCCTTTAGAGATAAATTTAGATTTTCATTGAATATTTATCTCTCTTTGATATTAAAAAAATTTAATAGTCTTCATTATTAAAAAAATAATTATTAGTATAAATTCTTAGGATAAATCTATATTTATAAATTTTTTAATTAGATTTTAAAAAGATAATTTATAGTCTTCATTATTAAAAAAATAATTATTTTTAATTTTTAAATATAGATAAAATTATAATGGTACATAAAATCAGCTAGTAAATATAAATATGTATGGAATTGTTAGAATTATTTTATTATAAATTAATATATAAAATTATTTTATTATTTTATAATTTAAATAATTAATTAATTATAAATCTATTATTATATAAGAATAATATATTAATATTGATACAATTAATTAATATAGGTATACAAATAATTGATACATTTATTATTAAAAAATTATGATGTAAATAATAAATAATTAAAATATATAAATTTTTAGAATATGTATAGAATTAATTAAATAAAAAAAGTTTATCATGCTATATAAGTTTATCATATGTTTGTTAAATGCTTAAAACATATGAATATTTATAGCTTATAAATAAATGTTTAATTAAATATAAGTATATTATGGTACAAAATTAATATATTAAATTATAAATAAAGTTAGTAATGTACATGCTACATAAATTAAATTTAAACATCATGTAGTACAAATTTATTTAAATAAAATGTAGTATGACTAATATTTATTTTAAATTTATAAATATTTAGAATATATAAATAAATTATTAAGTTATGAATAAAGTTATTAATTTATATGCTACATTAATTATACTATAAATTTATTAAATAAGAAATGTAATCATAGTGTATAATAAATTAATTTGAGTATTAAATTTTGGACATTTGTAGTCTGCATATTTGTAATTTTATTTATTTAATTTTTTTTAGGTGTGCAGCATGAATATTTATAGTATGTAATTTGTAGAAATTATCAGTATTGATAAAATTATATGTCAAAATTATTTGTTAAGTTAATCATTCGATTTTTCATATATACTAATATAAAATTTGCATTGCATTGAACCGTAGACCCGTCAATTGATTAATATGCATATTCTGTAGTATTCATATGTTTATTTGAATTTATATAGATCTGAGAGTTATATACATTAATCAATTGATTATCAAATTTAGACAGTTTGAAAATTGTAAATAATTTTACAGATCAGTTTACAGTAATCAAACGATGTGCAATGAAAATCGAATGAAATTTTGAGCATCATTCTTCTTTTGTTCTCCGCATACATAAATATTTGTACGTGGAGAACTAAAAAAAAATGCTGTCAAGATTTTATTCAATCTTCATTTCATACCGTTTGATTACTGTAAGCTGACCTATAAAATTAATACAATTTTTGAATGGGTATGACCTATCTTTACCCAGTAGTTGGTGATAGGATACATTTATCATTTAAGTCATCATAAATTTCGTATGTATATATTAAATTTAAAAAATATTGAAATCTATATTTATGTATTTAAGAAAATAATTATGTTCATAATTTTATTATCATATTATTTATTTTATTTAATTAATTTTTTAATGATGGCATTATATATTTTGAGAAAGTTTTCTCTAAATATATTTTATTTATTAAACATGTAGGGCATAATGGGAGAAATAATCACAGCCTTTTGTTATATTAATTGTTCTATGATTAATGGCAAATATGGTATTGAGTATTGACATGGCTACATTGCTGACGTGGGGTGCATGTCAGGTCCAGCTAGACATGGTCAGTACCACGTGGTTTTTTTTCAAAAGATTCCCCATTCGGGGAGAAGTATTTCTGCTCCTCCGCAAGGTGGCTTCCGAAGTCGGGTCCACCTCGATCGAAGTCGAGCATCTCTCTGCCGCTCCGTCAGGTGTCCACCCAAGAGGGATCCACCTCGGTCAAAGCTGGCGGCTCCTCGCTCCCTCGCCGGGTGGCACCCCAAGACGGGTCTACCTCAGTCGAGGTCGAGCCAGGCCCTCTTGCTCCTTCGCCAGGTGGCACCCGGAGACGGGTCCACCTCGGCCGAAGTCGAGCACCTCTCTGCCACTCCACCAGGTGTCCACCCAGGAGGGGTCCACCTCGGTCGAAGCTGGCGGCCCCTCGCTCCCTCGCCAGGTAGCACCCCAAGATGGGTCTACCTCGGTCGAGGTCGAGCCAGGCCCTCCTGCTCCTTCGCCAGGTGGCACTCGGAGACGGGTCCACCTCGACCGAAGTCGAGCACCTCTCTGCTGCTCCACCAAATGTCCATCCAGGAGGGGTCCACCTCGGTCGAAGCTGTCGGCCCCTCGCTCCCTCGCCAGGTGGCACCCCAAGATGGGTCCACCTCGGCCGAGGTCGAGCCGGGCCCTCCTGCTCCTTCGCCAGGTGGCACCCAGAGACGGGTCCACCTCGACCGAAGTCGAGCACCTCTCTACCGCTCCTTCAGGTGTCCACCCAAGAGGGGTCCACCTCGGTCGAAGCTGGCGGCCCCTCGCTCCTTCGCCAGGTGGCACCCTAAGACGGGTCCACCTCGGCCGAGGTCGAGTCGGGCCCTCCTACTCCTTTGCCAGGTGGCACCCGGAGACGGGTCCATCTTGACCGAAGTCGAGCACCTCTCTGCCACTCCGCCAGGTGTCTACCCAGGAGGGGTCCACCTCGGCCGAAACTGGCGGCCCCTCGCTCCCTCGCCAGGTGGCACCCCAAGATGGGTCCATCTCGACCGAGGTCGAGCCGGGCCCTCCTGCTCCTTCGCCAGGTGGCACCTGGAGATGGGTCCACCTCGGCCGAAGTCGAGCACCTCTCTGCCACTCCGCCAGGTGTCCACCCAAGAGGGGTCCACCTCGGTCGAAGCTAGCGGCCCCTCGCTCCCTCGCAAGGTGGCACCCCAAGACAGGTCCATCTCGGTCGAGATCGAGCCGGGCCCTCCTGCTCCTTCGCCAGGTGGCACCTGGAGATGGGTCCACCTCAATCGAAGTCGAGCACCTCTCTGCCGCTCTGTCAGGTGTCCACCCAGGAGGGGTCCACCTTAGCCGAAGCTATCGGCCCCTCGCTCCCTCGCCAGGTGGCACCCTAAGACGGGTCCACCTCGATCGAGGTCGAGCCGGGCCCTCCAGCTCCTTCGCCAGGTGGCACCCGGAGACGAGTCCACCTCGGCCAAAGTCGAGCACCTCTTTGTCGCTCCGCTAGGTGTCCACCCAGGAGGGGTCCACCTCGATCGAAGCTGGCGGCCGCTCTCTCCCTCGCCAGGTGGCACTCCAAAACGGGTCCACCTTGGTCGAGGTCGAGCCGGGCCCTCCTGCTCCTTCGCCAGGTGGCACCCGGAGACGGGTCCATCTCGGCCGAAGTCGAGCACCTCTCTGCCACTCCGCCAGGTGTCCACCCAGGAGGGGTCTACCTCGATCGAAGCTGGCGGCCCCTCGCTCCCTCGCCAGGTGGCACCCCAAGATGGGTTCACCTCGGTCGAAGCTGGCGGCCCCTCGCTCCCTCGCCGAGGTCGAGCCGGGCCCTCCTGCTCCTTCGCCAGGTAGCACCCGGAGACGGGTCCACCTCGGCCTAAGTCTAGCCTCTCTCTACCCCTCTGCCAGGTAGCGTCCCCAGACGGGTCCACCTCGACCGAGGTCGGCCCTACTCTGCGAATCCTCGGGAAAGTAGGGGCACGGGTTGCAAGATGGCCATTCGGGCTGCGTGCGCCGCGCCCCGTAGGGGGCGCCAGTACAGTCTGCAGTGACACACGAAACCTCGTTTACACCAGTCAGATGGGGCCCCGCAACAGAGAAACAGAATCCTTGCGAACAGGAGGTCGAAATGGTTGGACGCTCACCGTCAATGCCTCGAAAGTAGAGCTCCCGCACTCGGCCCAAAGCCTCGCCAGTCTCCCCCCCTTTTCGTGACACACGATGGACGAGGCGGTTCGGCCACTTAGTTCCCGGACCTGAAAAAGAAGGGGGGAGAAGGACGAGAAGTGGGAGGGAGCCCCCGGAGAGAAAGGCGAGCTGGAGGCAGTTTGATGGTATAAAAGGGATGGTAAAAACGGGCAGAGAGGTAAGTGGAAAAAAGGAGGAAGACACCAAGAGAACGATCCTGGGAGTCCTCAGCGAGTCCTCAGGCGTGAGCTCGGTGAACTCAGCGTAGGGAGCTGGGCATCAACTCCACTCTTCCCCACACTTCTTTCATTTACATCTCCTCTAAGCATGGGAATCCTTCGGGAACCCGCCTTAGGGGATCTGTTTCATCTCTCCGCTCTCTAACTTGACTGTCGGAGTGCCCCCGCTGGAATCCCCGGCCAGGGTCTCTGACTTTGTTTTGCAGGTCCGGAAGCTTGGAGATCTCGAGGTGAGAGAGTCCGAGACCGATGCCAGCTCAAGAGCTACAGGCCACCGCGATGAGATCGGCAACAAGTATAATCAGGGACCGAAAAAGGTAACTGAATTAAATATGGTATGACATTCGAAAAGTTGAAGAATAAAATATGTAGAGTCTTCCATATGGATGAAGTGAAAAAAGTATTGATCATTTATAGATATCTACAAGTTGTATAGCCGACATTTATAAAGTATGAACCTATTCTACTAATTGATGATGAAGATATGGAGATAATATTTTCAACGATCAGTTTACATCCTTGTATATTAGGTGAAGAGTTATACATAGATATCCAAACTATTGAAGCTCCTGAACTTATTTACAAACAGGATGATTATGAAGTAGCTGCTCAAAGTACAGCAAAAACTCATGTAAGTGAACAGGTTATGTCATACTGTAGTTCAAAAATTATAGATAATATTTTAGAAAATACTGATTCAAGATTTATACAAGATCTTTTACATATAGTGGACAGTAATGTATCAGAGAGTAATATTAGACAAGCATTGGTATATACAGCTATTGATGATACAGTGCATCTAGATAATCAACTTTTTAATAAAAATAATGAATAAAGTAAAGATGATATGGCCGATGAACGTAATAAAGCTGGTACATCAGAACCTGTATGAAGTCCATATGATATTCCTGTTCCAAATAAACCTGTATTTGAAGCCCCCTCCAAATATTCAATCGGGTTGATTGGACTGTTGCTAATATGTCTATGTACTCTACATTACAAGAACCATCTATTGTATGGAAAAGAGATGAGGAATTACGTAAAGGCCTTCGCTTTATAGATAAGACAGAATTACAAATAGCAGTAAAGCAATATTCTATTGAAAGATATTATGAGTTCAGGGTGATTGAGTCTAATCACAATTTATGGCTTCTGAAATATAAGAATAGAGAGTCAGGATGTTAATGGATATTGAGAGCTATAAAATGGCATGGTTATTTTAAGATCACATTATATATAAGTCCCTATACATGCATATCCACAATGATGTCTCGTGATCATTCTGGGCTAGATTCAATTTTAATTGCAAATGAAATTAAGGATCTTATCAAAGAAATTCCTTTAATTGCTATTTCTAGACTGGTACACTGATAAACAATAAATATAATTATACACCTAGTTACAAAAAATTATGAGAAGCCAAGCAAAAGGCAATAGCCATGCTATTCGAAGATTGGGATGTTTCATATTATTTGTTGCCAAAATGGTTGCATGTTGTTGAAGAATTTAATCCTGGCTCTTGGGTGAAATTTATCGGCACTCTTATTGGTGTTCCATCTTGTGCTCAATTTGATCGTATTTTCTGGGCCTTTGCACACTCGATTGAAGGGTTTAAGTATTATCGACCGATCATAAATGTTGATACTACATTCCTATATGAAAAGTATAAGAAGAAGTTGATGATTGTAACTACTGTTGATGGGAATAACCAGATATTTTCAATTGCATTTGGTATTATTGATGAAGAATCAGCTGATACATAGGGTTGGTTCTTAGCTTGCATCAGGAATTTTGTTACATCACGTCAGGATATCATCTAATTTCTGATCGACATGCTGGTATACTATCTGCAATATAAAATGAGTATCTGGTTTGGCAGCCATCGAATGCTTATCATGTTTATTGCCTTCATCACATGACTAGCAACTTCAATTCAAGATTTCGTGATCCAAAATTAAGGAATATGGTAAAAAAAAGCTAGAATGCAAACATAGCCTAGAAAATTTTAAAAATATATGAGGAACATTGAAAAATTTAATCCAGAAGCTATTCAATGACTGAATGATATTCCTTTAGACAAATGGACACTTGCACATGATGACGATCGACGTTATGGAATGATGACAACAAATTTATTTGAGTATTTCAATGGAGTTTTAAAAAATGCTCGATTCCTGCCAATAACTGCAATGGTGTAGTTGACTTTCTTTCGACTTGTATCATATTTTGATGGTCGATGTGCTCAAGCAAATGATGCACTTGAAAGGAACGAAAGATTTACTCCTTTTGTTATGGGACACGTAATCTCCAAGCAAGCTAAAGCTACATCACATACAATTACAAGATTTGATAGAAAAAGTAGCTTATTTCAAGTCCAAACCATGAGGCATGGACCAAACATGAACAAAGGCAATAACACATAGGTGACTGTATATTCTTAATTTTTTTTAAAAAAATTTATTGTATGTTGTTTACATATTGACTTATGTTATGTTAAATTATAGGTAGTGCGACTATCGCAGCAGACATGTACATGCCAAAAATGATAGTGTTATCATTTACCCTGCTCTCATGTGATGGCTGCATGTGTACATGTTGCAATTAATTTTTATAGATATGTTGATCGATGCTACACATTATATGACTATTATCAATAATATGCACCACAATTTCAACAAATTCCGTACCAAGAATATTGATCTCAATAAGATCAAGATAGTTTTATTATGCCCGATATAACTAGGTTAAGACAGAAGGGTAGGCCTCGTTCCACCAGAATTAGGAACGATATGGATATTCGAGAATCTGGAAACAAATGGAGTTGTGACATCTATAAGGAGGAAGAGCATGATAGACGGTCTTGTCCAAGAACTTTACATGCGGATTAAGATACTCTTATAAATGACATTACATAGGTATTTTTATACACGTCAACTTATTCTCTTTTATATATGAGATTTTTTTATTGATTGTGACATGTACGGTACTGATATATTTTTCTTTATATCTTATTGATATGTCAGGACAGGTAGTGGTTGGAGCTTGGAAAAAAGCTTGCTTGTACTATTGGATTATGTCATGACTATGTATTATGTTTGATCGATTGTTGATCTATTGTACAGATATTAATTAATCCTTGTTATCGTCTTGTCGGGTAATACTCTATCTATATATATGTAATGTATAGGCATGTTTAATTATTTGTTATAACATTTGCATTGCATATATTTTAATTTACTTATTAGATTTACTTTAATTTATTGCATATTACAGTAATGGATCTCGGTCATTAGATCGTTCTATATTATATGATCAGGATACACAAAGATCATGTTTAGCATGGGAGAGGCAGGGGGCTACTGTACTTTATTGTCGATGAAGAGAGTTAGTTATGCACAAGTCCATACATACCCCTTGATAGGTGCATATTACCTTTATTGATACAGTCAGGATTTTATGGTCTTGCACGAGTAGGATATATACGGTTGGACTGACACTTGATTATGCTTTTGTGGAGTGTTGGCATCCCGAGACACATACATTTTATTTACCACATGGAGAGTGCACCATCACCCTACAGGATATTGTTATCCAGTTAGATTTGCCTGTTGATGGTCTACCGGTGATAGGTACTATATGGATAGACTGGAGACAGGTTTGTTAGGATTTGTTAGGGGTTATCCCACCACAGGGTAGACTTCAGGGATCATGATTGAGCATGGTGTGGCTAGCGGATTAGTTTCATAAGCTAGCCTTTGATGCTGACGAGATACAGATTCAGTACTATGCTCGAGCATATATTTTATCGCTGATAGGTGGGTATTTATTTATGGATAAATCTGGTGATAAGATGCATCTCATGTTCCTATCCCTACTAGTAGATTTCAAGAGTGCTGGATATTATAGTTGGCATAGTGTAGGACTTGCTTGGTTGTATAGAGAGCTGTGTAGGATGAGTAGGAGAGATGCCACTGAGATGCTGGTCCTTTGTTGCTTCTACAGTTATGGGCATGAAATAGATTTCCGATCATGGTGCCATGTAGATTACTTCGCCAGGCTCCAGATCCTATGATCGATTTAGATAATGGTGGAGCTGGTTTACCACAGGATCTACTAGGGATACGGTAAGGTGTAAATTTAATTAAATTTAATGATTATTCATATTTATTGATATATTTAACTTAGTCTATTTAATGTGCAGATGGAGAGATGGTTTTGTTGTTATGGAGGTACCTACACATGTTCTCTCTTCGTATCGATATTTGATAGATCACCTGAGTATAGATCAGGTGATGACTAGCACTTATCTTTGTTAACGGTTAACAATTTTTATATTACTTATTTAATACAAATTGATGGGGACATCAAAACCCATCCGGGTTTTTCTTTTTTTTTCTTTTCAGGTTTTTCTTTTTATTTTAGTTTAAATTTTTTATCCCAGTTATTCCCCTTATCCCCGCTATTCCAATTTTAGTCCCTACTTATCCCCGACTTATCCCTCTGTTATTCGTGTCATCTTCTTCCGCCATTCATCACCCAGATCTTCCATCCCTTCATCCTTCGCCTTACTGCCGACGACAAAGCCACCGTCTTCGCCATCGACATCAATCGGTGGGCCCTTACTACCGACTCTGCCTCGTTCGGTGGTGCTGCCACTGCCCTTGCTCCACAGCCGCCGGGTCCCAGCCTAGGATCCCTTCCAGCTGCATAAAGGGATCTATAGATGGAATGCTTGCTAGAGTTCACCCAAATCAAGCAAATCTGGAGGTGGGAAAGAAGGAACTGTCTTCTCCTTGGGAGGTTCAGAAGAAATAGCTCCTTTCACAACTGGTTTCTCTGCATTTGTTGGAATGCCCTTAGGTGTCTTCCAAAACTTCAGCCTGCTATCTCCTAGAGTCATGGAAACTATCTCGTGTTTGGGAGCTTGCTGTTCCTCTTCCATCAAGATGGGTAGCCCCATTTTCTGTCTTCTAAGTACTTGAGCTAGAAGATGTGGAAGGTGATGAATATGTAGGTCTACCCCACTTCTTCTGAGCACCTTCAAGCTGAAGCTTGATTCCAAATTCAGCAGATGAGGCATCAGTTGCAGATGACAGATTAGAAGCTTGGTGGGTTTCTCTAGGGTAACTTCATGCCGGCTCCAGCCCGTCCGTGCCCCCCCATCGGATCTTCCCTGGCCCCTACAACCGCCGGAGAGCTCGAGCCGCCCCACATCGCCTGCAACCAGGAACACCTCCGCCCGTCAAGCCGTCTCCACATCGCCTGCAACCGTGAAGCCCATCTCCACACCTCCATGCCGTGCCCCCCTCTCCCACGACCACCGCCCAGTCGCCATCGACGTCGATCGGATCCTGCTAGATCCGCCGACCTGCCCGCCCTCCGCCCCGCCCGAGAGCATCGCTTACCGCCTCCTCCAAATCCTCCATACCATCGGTTTTGCCATCTCCCGACCCCATGCCATTGTGGTCGTCCCCCAGGATCCGACGGCCCGTCCACCTTCCGCCTCGCCCGCGAGCATCGCCGACCCCTCCGCCGTCGCCCGCGAGCTCAATGTCGAGGTCCACGTCCTCCGCCCATTCCGCTGCGATCCCCTGTTCCACGGTCACAGGAGTTGCACAGATCCTGATGCAAAAGCAGCTCTGCACGAATCTCAAAGCTACTGGTTTAGGATTAAATAAATAAATAAATAAAATAAAATAATAAATAATAAATAAATTTTTTTTCATGTATGGGTCCTAAGTCTTGTAAGCTTATAATAAAGCATCCCCTCTTGTAATTGGTTAGTAATGAAGATAAATTTTTGAGAAAGAGTTCTTGGTTCTGCCTTTGTTAGAAGTGGGCATGAAGCCCGTCTTGCCTTCGCCTTCAGGCATCGAGGGATGTGAGGCCCTAGTTATCCCCATTCCACCTTCTCTATCACCCTCATGTTCCTTGTGATTCACCTTAACGGCTCCATTAGTGAGGTGGGTAGGATGCCCTAGAGGTGTGAGATCTCCCCGTACGTCTCCATTAATGAGGTGGGTGGGATGCCCTAGAGATATGAGATCTCTCTATACGGCTCCATTAGTAAGGTGGGATATCCTAGAGGTGTGAGATCTCTCTATAAGTATGAGTCCCAAAGTTCATGAAAGCCCCGACCCCTGTCTTCCACCTCCATTGTTCCTTCACCACCCCATTACAGAAAAAAGGTACCATAATCTTGGTGACTTTTAGGCTCACCGATCGATCCTCCCCCCCACCTGTCCCACATCACAAATGCTTGGTATTGTTTATTAATTAGCGATATGGCAACCATATATGGGCGACATACTTGTATAGCTACCAGAGTGCTGCCCCCACGGTCAGGATATCTGGTGTAGTCGAGTACCACTCGTATGTTTTTATATCGTAGAGTGGCACTTTCCTAATAGAGTGATGCGATAGTTCAGTTTTTAACAGGTCATACCGGATCGATGTGTTACAGATCATGCACTGCATTGTATTGATCTCAGGGGATGAGTCGAGCAAGATTGGAGTATCACTCATCAGTCTTATATTCAGTTATGGATGAGCTGACATGATTATGTTGTAGATGGTGCTCCTGCTGATGGTGCTATGGATTATCACGATCCATACATGTAGTGGTATCGAGGCATCACTCGACGATTTTTCAATCGTGATGGTATAATGCATGATTATCTGATAAGAAATTTTATTTGTGCCATTTAACATTGTTATCATATATTTCATATTTTGCATAATTCATTAAATATTTGTAACTTTCAGAGTAGTGACATTGCGACGATATATCAGCTTGCTTAGCTAGGTTCCATAGTGATGTTTTCATAGAGTATACAAGACATATGTCAATCAGCTCTTACTGTTGTTGGTGAGCATGCATGTATCCAGTTACGAGAATTTGCTTGAGAGGACGAGAGTCCAGAACCTTATCATATGCATTTACATCGACAGCACCTCCTCCTACTCAGCATAGACAAGGTACTCGACGATTCAGTAGTTCTCCCTTTCCGATGCCGGAGTACGATCCATATATGTCCACAGGTAGTTTTTTTCACGAGGATGTGATACAGTTCATATCTACGGAGGATGCTACTGCACATTTTGAGTACATTGCTGAATTGGACTATCCGATACATCATGATTACTCAGGACATGAAGGAGGATGCATGTAGATGAGGGATCATCGCATCATGTATCTACACCGTATGCATTTCCTGATGTATAGGATCCGACATTGCATCAGGGACTGAGTGACGTGGAGCCAGTGCCTCATCGACAGCAGCCTTCACATAGGAGGAGACAGCCATTATGTAGGACTTAGGATTTTTGTATTTTATTTTTTTATTGTTTGTACTTATTACATTGTATTCTCAATTTTTTAGGAGAAATGGAAATGTCGTGGTCTTCCAAAATCTTATATTTCAATTATGATTCTGATTTCAATTACGGACCGAATGCTTTAAAATTTGGGAGAAGGTATAGAAATTATAAGATTCAGTAACCAAGTGAGAACTTTTGACCATGTAGTTTATGATAATACTTTATATTGTTGTTCCGTGAAATCCATAGCTGAAAAAAATTTCTTCATTTTGTTCTTGCTAGGGTATGCCACAAAACCGTCCAATCTATGCGGCTTCCACTTGCGATTTCTCCTCCTCCTCTTTTTTATTTTAAATTTTAATAAAAAGGAAACAACAAAAAAAGTAATAAAAATTTTAAAAATTAATAAAAAATCTTTAAAAAGTAGAAGTTTTTTAAATAATAAAAATAATAATATGATATTATAATAATATATTATTATATATTTTATATTATAATAAATATTTTTATATTACAACAAAATATTTAATTTTATTAATTATAATTTATTAAATTCAAAATATACAATTTACATTAATTATATAACAAATATTTATAAAGTTTTTAATCTATATTTTCTAAAAGAAATAAATTTTAAATCTATAGTGATTTTTTTAAAATAATTAAATAATTAGTCAACCATGACATGCATCGAAATCCTACAAGCGTGCAGGCATCGGGCACACAGCACGGTCGGGCATGGAATAAAGTATGGCCGGGTGAGGGACATGCATGTCAAACACAAGATGCGGGCCACGCGAGGGCACGGGGGCATACCACGGGTGATGGGTATGGCCAGGTGATGGGCATCGCACGTGGAGATGCGGGATGCATCTGGACTCGGATGATTATTTAAGTATAACTCTAAACCCTAAATCCTAAGATGTAAATCTTAATTTCTTAAACCTAAAATCTAAACCCTAAATCATATTTTTTTATTTGAAATTAACAAATTCAAAAATTATAAACTCCTTATTCAATAAAAAATAAATTTTATATAATTTTTAACATTTAATTAGTAAATAAAAAATACATTTCATATAAATTTTTAAAAAAATTAATTAGGGTTGAATTGAAATCGCGGGTTCATGAAAAACGCGGGTTAAACTCGCGATTTCGTGAAAACACTAGTTGAACCTGCGATTTCTTCATGAAATAACCCGCTATTTCAAGAAAACACGGGTTCATTGAATTGAAATCATGGGTTCATGAAAAACGTGGGTTGGACCTGCGATTTCATTGAAAACGCGGGTTGGATCCACGGTTTCATTGAAAGCATGGTTTGGACCCATGATTTCATGAAATCGTAGGTTCCATCCAGGATTTCGTGAAAAACACTAGTTGAACCTGCAATTTTTTCATGAAACAACCCGTTATTTCAAGAAAATGCAGGTTCAACCTGCAATTTCATGAAAACACGAGTTAACCCGTGATTTCAAATCCCACCTAACCTCCACGTCACCGTCGAATATCTATTTTGGTAAATAAAAATCAAACTACCGTAGTATGGTAAATATATATATTTTTATATTATTTAAAAAAAACCCTTTTCTTTTATCACTTTCTTGGATCAATGTAACATGGATGAATTGGACCAATTTAAGTACTTTTCAGCATAAAAGCCGGAAGTGACCTGCTTGTTGTAGAGGAATATGTATACAATTTTGTTTCGGTCCCCCACGACACGTCCCAGCGGGCGGGGGTGAAAGCAACGTTCATATTTTACCCCACCCTTAAAATAAAAATAAAAAAGCAACGTGCATGGCCGGAGGGAGACGAAGCGACCACCGTCATCAAAATCGACGGCACACGCTCCAAATATCCCCATCCGCGCACACCCAAATCAACGGGCAGATGTTTCCCGCTTCTTACCGCGTTGAAAGTCCCCAAAGCATGATATATAAAAGAGAAGAAATCAAAAACCCCCAAAAAAAACACGCCACAAAACTGACCCCCAAGGACGGCGCTCACAACCCATCAAATACAATACTTCCAAACCCAAATCTGGCACCAGAAGGTCTACATTCCCGCCCGTCACGACGTGATTGGTGATTTATGAGAACTGGATCAATCAAGTCGTGCCATCTGGCATAGAAACAGTTTGGTACGATGCTTGAGCCCTGTAGTTCAATAATGCACCAAAAGAAAATTCTCGCCCGTTTCCCTTGGAGTTGTAAGTCAACCGCATGGGATCACCAAAAGCGTATCGATCCCCCTGGGCTCATCTCTCTCTCTCTCTCTCTCTAAGATTTCTCCAATCTCTCTCTTCCTTCCGTGGCGCAGGGGCGGGTGATGGGACCCAACCGACCATTTGCTAAACATGCTTCACAATCCAAAATTTTGGTTTGGAAACCACAGCAAGAAGAAAGTCCTCTGAACCGTGTCCATAAATACCAACCCACTCCCACGCCCTTCTCCTAGCTCGCTCTCAATTCCTCACTCCCTTCTCCAACCAACCCCCTTCTTCCATCACCTCCAGCTCCCAATGGCATCCACCATTTCGATACCGAAACCGCCTCTAATCTCGCACAAAATTCGCACTCGCCGGCTTCCAGTCTCGGCCTCGCTGGCCTCGACGTCCACCGTCGCCGCCCGGCCACTGACATCGACTGCCACTCCCTCCTCCATCGCACTTAAAACCACGAACACCGCAACCACCTCCACGGTGGGTGCAAAGACCCCTCTCGCTTGCGTCTGGAGGGAAATCCAGGGGTCCGACGACTGGGACGACCTCGTCGAGCCGCTGCACCCCCTCCTCCGCGAGGAGATCGTTCGGTACGGCGAGTTCGTAGCCGCGTGCTACAAGGCCTTCGACCTCGACCCCAGCTCCAAGCGCTACCTCAACTGCAAGCACGGCAAGAACAGTATGCTGCGGGAGATCGGCATGGGGAGCTCCGGGTACGTGGTCACCAAGTACATCTACGCGACCCCGGACATTAGTATCCCGACCCAGACCGGCACGTGCTGCAGCCGGTGGATCGGGTACGTCGCCGTCTCCGGTGACGAGGAGTCTCGGAGGCTCGGGCGGAGGGACATCGTGGTGTCCTTCCGGGGGACGGTGACCAACACCGAGTGGATCGCCAACTTCATGAGCTCGCTCACTCCGGCAAGATTAGACCCCCACGACCCCCGCCCCGACGTGAAGGTCGAATCCGGATTCCTCAGCCTCTACACATCGGATGATAGTAGCTGCAAGTTCAGCAGCGGTAGCTGCCGAGAACAGCTACTATCCGAGGTTTCTCGGATTGTTAACAAGTACAAAGATGAGGAGCTGAGCATTACCTTGGCCGGACACAGCATGGGAAGCTCTCTAGCCCTTCTACTTGGCTACGACCTCGCCGAGCTTGGATTGAATAGAGATGGATCCAACCGAGAGGTGCCCATCACGGTGTACTCGTTTGGTGGGCCACGGGTGGGCAATTCTCGATTCAAGGAGAGGTGCGAAGAGCTTGGACTGAAGGTACTGAGAGTGGTTAATGTCAACGATCCCGTCACGAAGCTGCCCGGCATTTTTCTCAATGAGAATTGCCGGGTCCTGGCGGGGAGATTTGAGATGCCATGGAGCTGCTCGTGCTACGCTCATGTGGGAGTAGAACTGGCTCTCGACTTCTTTAAGATGAAGAATCCTGCATGCGTTCATGACTTGGATGCTTACATCGGGCTATTGAAGTGCCCGAAGATGGCAAAGGTTAAGAAGGATGGGGAGAATCTTCTCAACTGGACCAAGATATTTCTAAACTCACAAAATCTCAACGTGTGGCAGTGGCAAGATGCTGCAAGGCATGTTGGTGACTTGGTGCAATCTCTGGGAATATGAGGCCCAGCAAATTAAAACCAAGGCTTCATAGCAGATGATCCACTCATCATTGTATATTTTCACATACAGAAAACCCATTCTTTTTTTTTGGGTAAACCCATTCTTTGATATTGTTACATTCTAAGGGAATTTTTGTAACCTTTAAATTGAAGAGAATATATAACAATTATTCTTTTGTTAATTATTATCGATACACTTGTGCAGTTTAATTAGAAAATTGGGTGAAAGCAGTTCATGGTGTATGAAGTGCATTAATTCAAAACTTTGCACGCATGCACTGCAGGATTCTCAATGTGCAGATTAAGTACCACGACAGCTTATTAAACTTTGCCCATCACTGCCAACTTTGGCTGTTAAACATCTCTACAAGAAAACCAGATTTAGAGCAAATTATAGAAACTAGTATTCTTGTTCGTGCTTTCATTCTGTTCTTGACTGCAAGAAAGGATATACAAATTCAGTGGGTCTTGCGTTGCTTAATTACCTTGAACTCATTCAGTGTATTGGTGGTTGCATATGTGTTGAAGAGTAAGAAGGCAGCTCACCGTAGAAATTTCCAACAGTCTTGGTCTATGTTTTCATATCATCAGTCTTCCATTTCCGGTATTCAATATTATTGTCGAACTTCATCACTCTCGGTCATGACATTTGATCATCAAGATTCTGCCGTGTTCAATTTTCTTGTAGTTTTGGAAAGGTGGTTTTCATACCTTTGCTCCCATTCAGAACTTAAATTTTAGAAGAACACTATTTCTAATACAAGACCTAAAGTGAACTCCATGAAATGAATCCGAATTTTGCCAAACTCAAAAAAGAAAAGAAAAGAAAAGAAAACAGTTGATTATTGTCAAAGAGTTTAAGTTGAATGTGTTGGGTTTTATAGCATCATTGCACGGAATTCTCCAATTTTGGGTGCAGTGTCAACTTTATGTAGTTCAAGCAATAAATATTTAAGAAAAGTAGTAAATTATCTGTTACTTGAAGAGAATATGTGATAGATAAAGGAAAATGTAGGCGCTTTCTTTACATAGTATGAAAACATTTTTAATGCAAATAAATTGTTACGTTATAGCATGGTGATGTGGCCTAAAATCGACCAGCATATCACATGTATGTGGCATAGCATGAACCAATTTCAGTGGCACTTTTATTTCCAAGCTGATTCAGAAAAGGATAATCTAGAGATAGTCTTCTATTTAGATTCAAACTCTGACGAATCCAACTTTAGCGGGATAAGGACTCTCCGTGAGCTCAAGGAACTAAGTATTTATCTCATATTACTTTATACAATACTCTCTTCACTCTCCTTTGTTTCCCGTGTTTGATTTAAGCATCGGAGGGAGCCGCATTAGCTCTGGCGATCTTCGTTGTTCTTTTAATTCTTTCCCTCTATGAATGTTGACCGACGCTCTCCAATCCTCCATCATCATTGGACAGGATGTTGGTATTATCATATGGTAATCTAGAGTTCTAGATTTTAGCATATTCTGGTAATTATGTGGCTATCAATATATATTCATGAGAAATTTTGGACACTTTAGACTTAGTTGACGGTCTGGATCATTTTCTCATAGCAAGTAGTGAACAACATCAAATGGGTAGAGAAGAGATTTCAAAGGTTAAATTCCCCATGATTTGTGTTAAGTAAAAACATTTTTTACCAAGGTAATTAAATAATAAAAAAAACTACTTATTCAGTCTTTAAATATATATATATATATATAGTTCAGACCAAAGCATAAATAAACATCAATCACTATACTTTATGGTAATGTTCATCGCTCTTTTTCTTTGTTAATTTCCTTATTGAAGGATTTCTGCGCCAAGACATTTTCGGTTCTCAAGACAAAGCTCGCTCTTTTTCTTTGTTTCCTTATTGAAGGATTTCTGCACCAAGACATTTTCGGTTCTCAAGACAAAGCAAACTAGGGTATAAGAATGATCAAATTACTGTAGGCAAACTCTTCCACATGGCGATCACATCCGGTATATAATTATTCTCATATCCTAATATAAAAATATATGATCACCAAAGGGTTCAGTGTTTTTTTTTTCAAAAAAAAAATAGATGATGGATCCAAACCTACCTCGTTATAGAATTTATACTTTGTTTATCTTGAGCCATGTCATGCTCGCATCCTTCTCCCTCCTTTAAAGCTTCTTAGCTTTTTTTTTTTTTTTTGACAAGTTTACTTATATTGGAGTTGTCAAATTTACGTGTTGACTAGCCGGTTCTCGCTTCATCCCCCATGCATGTCACGTTGGTAACACAATCCGAGTACCCAACAATATTATAACGTCCTTCATTGCGTAAGCATTCTGCAATCCCCTTATACACATACGTACCCCTATAAGTGGGAGCTTTGATATATACTATTAACCTTTAACCAAAAAGAAATATATACTATTAAGCATGAATCATTCATTAACACTAACCTTTTGTTTTGTCCTATTCATGCGTTGGCTTGTGGTCGCATCAAATCATTGCTGGAGTCTGGACAAGGGCCATTAGCCAGTAATTAATCTACTACTGCAGGTAATCAAGCAATAATTGTCCATGGAGGGTGGGTCCACCCCTAGACAGTGGCCAATGGAGGACCACCATTACCGCCGTGGCTTAAAAGCTACGCGCGGGTCCCTGAAGGAGAGGGGGGGGGAGCCGGGCCGGGAGATGGTGGGAGGCTGATGGAGATGCTTCACGATGGATAAAGAGGTACAAAAGTTTGGATGGGTGGAGAGGGACGGGTACATATTATGATTCCAGATGGATGTATCTCGCGAGATATCCAGAGCACCAGTTACCGACAACATGAGAACACGTGGAATTAGTATATTGTTGACCGGTCTATGTCTGACGTGGCCTTATGTCTGCCGGGGTGACGTCTCTCCGAATGGTGTCGAGAGTCCAAGCTGCAGAATTTCCAAAGGTACGTGTGCTTGTGGACGGAGATAATCCACCACGCTCTATACAAAAATGATAAAAAAAACACATCAGCATTTTAAACTCTGTAAACCATCTTAACACAATCATCTCAACACACTGCTGTTTGAGTTGGTCGTATAATTTTTTAGCTCAAAATAGGCCTTTCATTTTTTTTATTAAGTTTACCCCGGTATATATATATATATATATATATATATATATATAATATATATAGATAAAAAGATTGAATGATATAAAAGGCGACGTGCAAATAAACATAACAATCAATTAGCATGCTCTCTTACTTTTTACATATAATTAGATTTCACTATAATTACTTGTAACTAAAGTAATTACAGCATTGGTTGGTTCTGGGTTTCAGAACCTGCAAAATAGCAAAGACACGGAAGTCCAGCAATGATGGAAGGTTTCCTGGTTGTTGATATTCCGATATCTAAATCAGTTTTTTATAAAAATAAAAAGAAAAAAAAGAGATGTGTAGCTTCTAGGAAGGTGTAGTGGTGGAGTGGAGTGGAGTAGAGATGTAATAGAAGCAGGAGAGGCTGTGAAAGTCGGCAAGGTAGTGGAAGTGGGTGGATGGGTATTGAGAAGCACAGGCGAGGCACAAGAGAGAGTGAGCAAGGTTTAGATGAAGTAAGCTAGCTCTAGCACACCTGAATAGCGATTTAAAATTTTGAGTAGCCCTGAAAAAGCTGTTGAACTTCTCAGAGAGTTTAGAACTTTCAAAGAAACTTGTCTTAAAAAAGAATTTGTAAAAAACACTTACTAAGAGTTAGGATCCAAGAAATGATTTTTATAGATGAGATGTATGGAATACTTGATGTTTAAAAATGTTTTACGATGCAGAAAGTAGTAGTTGGTACGTCACTATAGCACATGTCCCTGGAGAAGTGGCTAGAGATAGTGCAGAGCTCATCTTCATGGTAGACGTGCATCTGTAGTGTGTTTAAATATGCTAGAGCGGCCAGTGTCAAGAGTCGGTGTTAGGTTACTTGCTCTTTTACAAAAAAAAGGATATGTCAGTTTTCCTAGTATGGCTTTCAAGGGCCATGCTAATTTCTACATTCATAGGGGAAACCTATCTAATTGAAGAGGAAATAGATCAAAGAAAGATCTATGCCATCACCATGTTCTTCTTTCGCATGGTGTTATTATAGTAATCATCAATGACTTGTCAAGGCTTTCAAAGTACACCTTGATTTTATTTTTAATACTTTTTATATTTTATGTTCTAATCTCTTGCATAGTGTTCATGAAAATTTCTCTGTCTACCTAGTTTTATACTTATTTCCATGCTAATTAACAATAAGAATAAAAAGGAAATTAACACTTTTAATTCAGTGAACTCTAGTATTACGCTGGTGATTTCTTCCCACATCGCAATAAAGACAAAATAACTCACTGGATTCCAAGCAATAATATATCTGAGTTTAGGTTACTTGTGAAGTGCATATCATATCTTGTACTCCCGGAGCATGTCTTTCGTATGTTTATATGTATACTATTTGATGATTTCCGCATATAACCACCTCAAACTTCCAGTGCGTACGTATTGTCTAGAGGTCATTAGATCTCCATTGCTGCTTGAGATTCGTCTAAATGCCATTAAGTATCCCCTTCTTTATCGAAACCTCTCGTACGTAGCCTCGAATTTCTAGAGGACGGAAAAATACATCTGGAGCTAATTAATAACCATCTCTTTTCTAGCTATAAATGTAAATTCTTCTCGATCTCTAATGGCCATACTTTCCTTGTAATTAAATAGTTTCCAAACCCTGGCCAAGTCCTCTTAGACTTCTCCTTTCAAGAAAGCTTAAGATAAGAAAAGTCCAGTCTGCCGTCCTGGTCCTCAAATTTTCTTAGTTGGGCACTAATTAATGGAGCTGTTAATTACCAGCTAGAAGGCCATATGTTTTCCCTAAAAGGTCAAAGTTTTGCTCACCTTCTCTTCCATACATGTAATATTATGTGACATAGTTGGTCTCTATTGGCTTTGTAATTATCTCTGGATCCTGAAACACACCACACTGAGAGCTAAAACTACCATGGTCCAGGTCTTCTTCAGAACCCTAAAGCCTATATAGGAAACCAACAATTCCTGCTGCTCTTTTATTAGATAACGGGGGGAGAGAGAGAGAGAGATCTTCTTTCCTACTAGTTATTTTTGTTTCATCCTGCAGCAAGAGCTATAAATAATTTTCCTTTGGGAACTAAAGTGAGATTTCGAAAAACACAAATAAAGTGACGTATATGAAAAGGTGTAAAGCCGTAAAGGCTTCGATCAGGCTACGGGCCAAGGAAGTCATAATCAAAGATGACTCATCTACAGCTTTTCATTGCTTGAAACCTGCAAGTGGTATGAAGAAGTGGGATAAGTCTCTTAATTAGAAACATTGTGCTGATGATGCATGCGGAGCATGTTCAGCGATTTATCAAGAAGCTTAATGAACATGATGACTGGCTACCTCTTCTTGGATTTAATGGCCTCAAACATGATGGCTGTCCTAAGAAAAACATATGTTGTATTTAAGGATTAGCATATTTTTAAAAAAAAACACACACACACACACGTCTTTGTTAGATTGCATGACATGCATCACAATGATTGCATTGCCACTGTAGCTGTGTAGCCAATAAGCACTTGTACCCTACTCAGCAGACAAAGCAAATCCACTTTAACGACGAGGTCAAGTGCCGATGTATACACCGCAAGGGACGCATGGGGCAGTGTGTACTTTAATTTCTCGAAATTAAATCTCACGGAAGGAAACTGCTGATGTACAGTTTAAACCGTGTCCACTTGCTCCTTGTCGATCATCGTTCATAAATATATGGACTTTGATGAGATTTTTTATCAAAATAATATAAAAAAAATATTTAATTATCTAAATATCATCCGCCTTAATTTATTTATGAAAGTAGATGATTTTGACCACGTGTCAACGTTGCTTGGACATGGGATAGCTGGTTCGGGCTGTATGGCAGGAAACATGAAATCGCGGGTTCAACCCGTGATTCTTCCTCGGAGTGAAATCGCGGGTTGAACCCGCGATTCTTTCTCGGAGGCTCCACGTCATCCACGGATTTCGACTGAAAACGCGGGTTGAACCCGCGATTTCATTAAAAAAACACGGGTTTAATCAGCTATTTCAGTCCGAAAATGCAGGTCGAACTTGTAATTTCTCAGCCGAACCATATCCTTCGCAGGCACCAGGATTTTTTTTTCTTTGCGTTGCCGAGGCTGTTCACTCCTGTTCTTTGCCCCACACCTCCGGTCCACATCCGGTCCCTTAGCTGCCCCACCTCCGGTCCTCGATTGTCCCACCTCCGGTCCTCGACTGTCCCACCTCCGGTCCTTTCTTGGCTCCCCCACCGGTTTTCTCTTGGCTGCTCCACCTCCGGTAACCTTTCGGCTGCCCCACCGGTCTGCTCTTGGCTGCCCCACCTCCGGTCCCTAGGTATGTATTTTTATTCTTAGTTGGATAGATATATTAAACCAGAATTTTATATGCTAACCGTTTGATCTAATGTTTTTATTATTTTTTTTAGAATCATTCCAAGTGTATTGTACATCCAAAGCAATCCGGTATTCAAATTTACGGGTATGATTTATATATCCTTTTTATAATTAATTTTTGATTGTATTATATTTTGTGATATTTTTTATGGCATGTTAGTTTAATTTTTATTAGTATAATTATATATATATATATATATGCTTTGATATATTAGATTAATTAATGATTTAAAGTGTGTATATATATATATAATTATAAAAATTATAAAAATTAATAATGTTTATTATTAAAAAAATAAATATTGGGATAAATGTTTAGGATAAACCTATATTTATAAATTTTTTAATTCGATATTAAAAAATGTTGTATAATATTTATTTATAAAAAATAAGTATTTTTAATGTTGAAATAGACATAAAATTATAGTAGTATATAAAATGAGCTAAGTAAATATTAATAAACATGGAATTCTTAAAATTATGTTATGAAAAAATAATATATTAAATTAGTTTATTATTGTATAATTTTAATAATTAGTTATTTATGAATATATAATTATGTAGGAGTAATAAATTAATATTGATTATATTATTTAACATAGGAATACAGATAATTGACATGTTTATTAAGAAAAAAATTATGATATAAGTAATAATGACTGAAATATATTATATTTTATATCTTATAAATAAATTTTTATTGTAATATTAATAAGTTATGGTACAAAATTAATATATCTATAAATTTATTTAATTTCATTTTTTTAGTTGTGCAGCATGAATATTTATATTATGTAGTATGCAGATATTATTATTACTATATAAATTATGTGTCAAAATTGACTGTTATGTTAAACATTCGATTTTTCGTATATACGAATATAAAATTTGCATTACATTGAATCGTAGATCCGTCAATTGATTAATATGCATAATCTATAGTATCCGTACATTTGTTTATATTTGTACGGAGCTAAGAATTATGCACATTAATCAATTGATTATCAAAAAATGGATAATTTGGGAATTGCAAATAATTTTACAGATCAGTTTATAGTAATCAAAAGGTATGCAATGAAGAGAAAATAAAATTTTGAGTATCATTTTTCTTTTATTCTTCACATACATAAATATTTGTATATGGAGAAACTAAGAAAAAATATTGTCGAGATTTTATTCGGTCTTCGTTGCACACCTTTTGATTACTGTAAGCTAACCTATAATACTAATGCAATTCCTGAATGAGATAGGACCTATCTTTGTCCAGTAGTTTGTGATAGGATGTATTTATCATTTGAGTAATCCATAATTTCGTACATGTCCAGTAAACTTAAAAAATATCGAAATATATATTTATATATTTAAATAATTAATTATGTTTATAAATTTATTATCATGTTATTTATTTGGTTTTATTATATTTTTAATGATGGTATTATATATTTTGAAAATTTTATCTCTACATATTTTTGATTTATTAAACATGTAGGCTATAATGGGAGAAACAATCACAGCCTTATGCTATATCAATGGTTCTATGATTAGAGGCAAATATGGTATTGAGTACAATCAGAGACCGAAAAGGTAATTAAAATTAAATATGGTAAGTATGAACCTGTTCCATTAAATGATGATGAGGACATGGACATAATATTTTCAATGATCAGTTCATATCATTGTATATCAGGTGCAGAGTTGTACATAGATATTCAATCTATTGAAGCTTCTGAACCTATTCATGAACAGGATGATTATGAAGCAGCTGCTCAAAATATAATAAACATTCATGTAAGTGAGTAGGTTATGTCATACTGTAGTCCAAAAATAGTAGACATTAATGTGCCAGAAAGTAATGTTAGAGAAGCATCAATATATATAGTAACTAATGATACGATGCATTTAGATAATCAACTTTTTAATGAAAATGAAGAAGAAATTGAAGATGATGTGGCTAATGAACATAATGAAACTGGTCCATCAGAACTTGTATGAAGTCCACATAATATTCCTGCTCCAAATAAATCTATGCTTGAAGCCCCCTCTGAAACATTCAATCAGATTGATTGGACTGCTGCTAATATGTCCATATACTCTACATTGCAAGAACCTTCTATTACTTGGCAAAGAGATGAAGAGTTATGTAAAGGACTTCGTTTCATAGATAAGGCGGAATTACAAATAGCAATAAAGCAATATTCTGTTGACAGACATCACGAGTTCAAGGTGACTGAGTCTAATCCCAATTTATGGCATCTAAAATGTAAGAATTGATTAAATAGCTCATTGACTCGTGTTAACCCATGTCACACAAGGTTAATCAGTCCTGACTGATTTTAGGTGCCTATGGATCATTAGTTTCGTGTAACCCTCTTTGATTGCTGATATGGTCAGTGAGAGGTTAATCCATGTCTTCTCATCTCTTATTCTGTTACATTAAAATTAAATCCTCTAAATTTTTAGGTCCATAAAAGGATGAAGTTATAGGGATAACCAAGTCCTAGCCTCCCATTAAGTAGGATGATAATGGATCCAATAGTTGGGTGTTCATCGGTAGATTTAAAGATCGGGTGTTCGTTGGACTATTGGAATTACTATTCCTAATATGATGGCTCAGTACGACTCTTTTAATGATGGTCAGGTAGGCCGGCCAAAGTCGGGCTTGACTATTCGTTAGCTAGAAGCACTGAATTTTGTCATGTTAATAGTTGGACATAATCAGGACCTTCAATAGGAGGCCCAAAGGTCGATTGAAGTGCACCTTGGAGCAAAAATCTAAATCTAGAGGTTACTTGGAGAAGAATTGGTTGAAGAACCTACCTTTAGATGCGCATGGGTGGGTCGGCCAAAGTCGGGCTCATGTGTTGTCTATTGAACTCTAGTACCACTTAGGAATCAAAGTGATTCCTTGGATTGGAGGTACAGGCTACCAGTCTGAACAAAATAGTGGGAGGGCCTTTAGACTAAAGACCATGTCTATAGGATAATAATTCATATACACTAATTAGGTTTGGTTTTCCTTTCAGATGTCTTCTAACCTATCGCTCCGGTCTCTTCTCGATAACGAGAAGCTTAAGGGTCCCAACTTCGATAGCTAGTATCGAAGACTCAGGATTGTCCTGGAGCATGAACGGATTATGTATGTGATATCAGATCCGGCACCTGAAACCCCTGCTCCCAATGCTCGGGGTTCGATCAGAGATACTTATCAGAAGTGGCTCTCTGATAGGATGACTATCAGATGCATAATGTTGGCAACGATGAACGACGAGTTCAGTTGCAAATTCGAAGAAGCCGAGTTGGAAGAAATCCTTCAAAGGTTGAAGGAGTCTTTCGAGATACCAGACGATGTTGAGAGGTACAGGGTCTCCTGTGCTATCTACAACGCACGGATACATGATGGGGCCTCAGTCACTGATCATGTATTGTACATGATCGAGATGATTGAGCGCCTAGACAAGCTTGGATGTCTCTTGCATGAACAGCTTGGGAAAGATGTGATTTTGAATTCCTTTCCCTCTTTCTATCTAAATTTTCTCGACCATTATAGAATGAATAAGCCTGCAGTTAACTACCACGGTTTGTTGGAGTTGCTACAGACTTATGAGAAAGACCACCATCTAAACAAAGGGATGGTAAATCTAGTGGGAGGATCTTCGGTAGGGCATCGTCCCTTTAAGAAAGGAAAAAAGAAAAATAAAGGAAAACAGGTGCAGAATGCTTCTCGGCCCAGTCAGGCCAAGAAGGAGAAGGCTGATAAAAGCCAAGCGAAGTGCTTCTTCTGCAAGAAGCGGGGACATTGGTAGAGGAATTGTCCTCTTTACATTGCTCCCTTGACCTGAATAGGTCCAAGAAGAGGAAGCAGCTAGAAGGTGCTGGACAAGGTATTTATATGGTAACACATTGTAGTTTCTCTATCTGCAATACTACTAACTGGGTATTGGATACTGGAAGTCCAATTCACATTTATAATTCTTTGCAGGGACTTCAAGTTAGTAGAAGATTTGAGGATGGCGAGAGATTCTTGAACGTGAAAAATGAAGCCAAATTCCAGTCCTAGCATTGGGAGTCCTCAAACTAGTTTTTGAGTCTTGTATAATTATTTTGAATGAGTGTAATTATTGTCTATCTTTTATTTTAAATGTCATTTCTGTAGGCCAATTGACCATGTATGGTTATGAACTATCGATAAAGAATAATATTTGCAAAATCATTTGGAATGGTTCTGTTGTAATGGATGGATATATGAATAATAGCATTTATGTACTATCACGACCTGTTAGTGTAATGTATATGTCTACCAAATGCCCTAGGATAGATAATGTCAGTGATGAGTACTTATGGCATTGTAGGCTAGGTCATATTAACAACAGCAAAATAAACATGTTAAAGTGCGAGTGATGGGGGACTAATATGCATGCAATTTTTTTTGTATGTTTTATATATGGGGTTGAGTGATTAATTCCCGAATTTTAGATTAAAATAAGTTGTAGAGAATTGTATATGAATTTTAGAAGATCAGAATGCAGATTAGGACCTAGAAAAGTAGAAAAGAAGGATCGCCGGGGCTAAGAAGCCTCGGTTAGGGCAAGTTCTCTTGCAATAAAATTACTGGAGGTAGAGGGGGTGTACCTGACAACGTTTGTGAAGATCGCAGCAAAGGGTCTCTCGTTCTTCGACGGATGCGGCCTGGAAAATGAGCCAAAGACCCGTGGATACCCGGCTTTCTGCTCGGTGATCCGATTGAGGCTTGGCTGGAGTCGTTGGATTCGTAGGAACTCGGGGACCTGTAAACGACCTGGCAGGGGTTAGAAAACTCACAAAGGAATAAGAAAACAAAGAAAAAACAGCAAGGGAAGGCTTCTTTTGGAGTGGGCGTCCAGGGATCTGAGATGCTTGGTGGCAGCAGGAAGATGATTGCAGCACTAGGAAGAAAAAACTCTCGCAAATCCCTTTATGCACACAGCAGGGTATCACACAACTCAATAGAAGAACTCAAGGTTTTCATTCATCAAAATTTCTCCTCATACAAGAGGCTAGGGTCCTTTAAATAGGCCCTTAACCTTGGGCTCCAAGTAAGGGTACATAAGTCTTCACATAAGAATCATTTTCCCTCTCAAACCCTAGCTAGAAAATAAGGAAATATTAGGTAGAAAAATCCCTAAAGATTTTCTTGACTTGGTCAAGACTCCAAGGATGCCTAGGGGGGCATGTTGGGCTTCTAGGAGCAGCAAAAGGCCGGCCCAAAGGGGCTTGGGTGCATGGGTTTGGGCCTTTGGAAGCTGGGGTGGCCTAGTAGCCAGGTAGCAGGAATATTCCCTGGTATCTTGCTTCTTAGGGGCTTGGGCTTGGCACCTGGGCTTGATTTCTTTGGGCTAGGATACAGATGGACCTCTGGAATCATGGATGCCCTTATCTATGAATATACTTTGGCATCTGGAAGGGAATCTGGGCATCTGGAGGGCATCTACAAGAAATTAGAGTTTTCTGAATTTTTCTCTTGGGGTCTTCAAATCTTCAAGCTGGGTTGGACTTGGGCTATACTTCCATGTCTTGAATCTAGTTGGACTTGGTCTTCACTTGTATGATATAGTCTTGAGTCTTCAGTATGCTTGGACAGGACTCAAAAAAATAAAATTAGCTCAACATGAGCTGACTAGCATTGGACTGAACTAGCTCAACATAAGCTGACTAGTACATAACTGAAATAACAACTCAAAAGACTCAAACAACAACTAAAAAAGGACTCAGATGGGCTAAGCCCTTATTACATATGGACTCATAAATTATTGATCAATTCATAGAGGGTTGAAAAGCCTCTGTCTTATTCTGGTACCTCCGGTGTCCCCACCAATTCTCCCGGGATGGGAGGAACTCGACCCTGTCGAGTGAAGATCAAGCTGGCTCACATATCTCTCGAGGAGGTCTGGGTTGAGGTGCTACAAGTCCTCTCGAGAAATCCACGAATCGTCTGACTCTGGCCGGCCTTGCCATCGGACCAGGAAACGTTGATAACCGCGGCCCCGGGTCATAATGGCTTGATCGTCCAGGATACGCTCGATCCGTTCTCCTCTCTCAGGCCAAATTTATTAGTGGACACTCTGGGTTAGGGTCACTCACAATGAAAAGGAATAGGTTCAAAAGCCTCACTAGGTATCGTTGCCGGTTCCCTATACTCAACCAGGTCTATAATATTGAAGGTAGAACTAATGTCCAAATCCGAATGCATGTCTAACACAGGCATTTGATCAAATCCTTCTCTATCACTTTAAAAGGTCCGGCTCTACGAGCATGAAGCTTCTTTTAGGCCTATGCCTAACCAAGATAGAATCCACTACATCAAATTCTTTGATCCATCTTCGGGAATTAGCCAGTTTGTTTAAAATTAGTGTAGGTGGTGAACATGCTGGGCACATGCAGACTCCTAACAAATGATTCAAATGACTCAAACCTACACCTAACAGACTCGACTAAAGAGATTTATTAGGTCTTAACTACCATTTGGGCATGGGGGCATGAGTCGTGGTTGATGGGTGACATGCAGAAGAAAATTTGCTAGTAACTCCTAATAGGTGCCAGAGGATCTGCCAAAAGTAGGTAGCAAATAGGATGGGCTCTATGGATCCTTGCAACCTAGTAACCTCAACAAAATGTAACCTAATAGTTCTAGACACATGGAAGACTCAGGAAAGGGTAGGAAATAGGAAGTGGGTTCAGAATTAGTCTGGTAGGGTGGAAAAAAAAGGTTTAGTTGGATAAAGTAGGATAAAAGACGGGGTGTCAGGAACTAATCCCATACTAATGAGGTTAACCTTACGAGGTTGAGCTATATCTACAGGGTTTACATAATGGAAGGATGGGTTACTAATCTCAGGGAAGAGGTCCTTAATGGGAACTATAGGAGGATGCTCATCCTGAGAGTACTTATTCAAAGAGATCAGGTCCTTAATAAATTCTTCAGGTTCTTGTATTTTAGGACTAGACTCTATAATTTGGCTCTCCTCTATGGTTTCCTCAAGTAAGGTTCTAGCAGCAGTACCTAGGTTTTCTTCTTCTAATTGTTCTTCCATTATAGCGTTAGGTTGGACGTGGTCAAGGTCAACTAGCTCTGGGTTGGTTTCTACCTGGGTATCTACTGGGTCAGCTAATTCTAGGTCTACTAAAGGTGTCTCCTCTTCTCCTTCATACTCATCCACTAGGCTCGCATCAGCTTCATACACTTCCGCGTTAATGTAAGCCTTGTCAATCTCAGGAATAGTTGGAGAAGGTCGGCTAGGAAAAAATTGGCTAGGTCTTGGTATCTGATTATGGGCACTAATCTTAGTAGGTTCAGGTTGCCTAAGGGATAGTGGCTCACTACTGGGCTCATATTTAGGGGTGCTAATCCTATGGGGTTCAAGTTGGCTAAGGGAAACCTGACTAGTACTAGATTGATACTTAGGGGTTATGGGTTCTCTGAGCTCATAGGACAAGGGTGCAGATCTATGGGTCATGGGATTACAGGATCTGGGGTCATAGGATTTTGGGTCAGCTCTATGGTCAGGTTCTAAGGATGGATCATGGTATGGGGTCCTCCTAAGGTTGGGCTCTCTATATGGGTCAGGATATTGGGTCCTCCTAGGGTTGGACTCCCTATATGGGTCAGAATACTTGGTTCTCCTAGGGTTGGACTCCCTATATGTGTCAGAATATTGGGTTCTCCTAGGGTTGGACTCCCTATATGGGTCAAAATATTGGGTGTTGGGTCTACTAGGCTCATAGGGTGTGGGTGCATAGGATCTATGATCATGGGATCTAGAGTCATAGGATCTAGGTTCATAGGTTATGGATTCATAGGTTCTAGGTTCATATGATTTGGAGTCATAAGATCTATAGGTTGTGGGTATACTAGGCTTATAGGGAGAGGGTAAATAGGATCTATCTTCCTGGTCTATAAAATCCTGATTGGGTCTTCTAGGACTAACCTTAGGAATTGGGTCATGACGATGGGCTCTCCTAGGTTCAGCCTCAAGGTATGGATCAGGGTTTGGGGTCCTCCTAGGTTGAGGATTGTAGTACGAGTCAGGATAAGGGGCTCTCCTAGGTTCGACCTCATGGTATAGATCAGGGTTTGGGGTCCTCCTAGGTTGAGGGGAATCAGGATCTGGCTCAGACTATAACCCATGGGTTTTTCTTGGGGTCCCTACCCGGACTTTTAACTGATCAAACCTATTGGCAAGATGGTCAATTCTATCATTGGTTTGAATACGAGACTGAGTTAACTGGGTCATCTGGGTAGCCATCTGGGTAGCCATCTAGGCCATTTGATCAGCTAGGGCTTTTATTTGGGCTTGTAAGTTTTCCATGGGTTCAGACATTTGTGAAGGAGGTGGGTGATATGAAACTCCTGATCTAGTGCTCATGTAAGACTCGATCAGACCGACTATAGCTGACTAGACCTAGAGTCCAAACTAGATGCTCAATCAGGATGGCAAACTAGCCTATAGTAACCATGTACTCAGCCAGGCAGGTGTAAGGGGAGTGTTAGGTCCCTGATTGCCAATCCTAGATACCAATCAGAGATTGGCCAGGTAGGCGGACCAGCACACAAGCCCTTCAGGATTGAATCCGTAAACCACCATTCTAGACACTGAGCATAAGGCACACACAGGTTAACTTGACACAGTGATCTAACACTAGCCCAGACCCGACCAGTTGGTGTCCCTAGCCCACTAGGGCAAATTAAGTCTAGTTAATTTTAGGTTAAGGCTTGGAACCGAATGCAAGGGGTGTGGTTTTGGGCTAAGGAGAGGTGATCAAATGCTCCCCCCATCTGATATAGCAAGAGTGCTCTTAAAAGTAAATTATGCAATGATGGCAGGCAAATGAGGATGCAAATTAGGGTTTGGATGTTTTTTGATATTTTTGAAGAATATGTAATTTTTTTTTTTGGTATTTTTTTAAATAGAAGAAAACTTGCAAATCATGGCCTAATATGCAAGAAATATACTAACATTAAAAGATATGCAAAAGATGCTAAACAAAATCCTAAAACTTCCAAACTTGTCTTGCTGAAAAAAAACAGAGCCAAAAATTTACATACTATATTTCGGCTTGCAGAAAATTCACAGGTCATAATAAAATCTACAAGAATTTCTAAAATTACTGTAAAGTATGATGAATCTATAAAAATAAATTTCATAATTTTTGGAGTTTTTATTAGGGAGTAATAATTAAACTAACAAAGCATATATGGACAAAAAAATTGCAGAAAATAAGCCCTAATCTAAGATTTGATACCAAATGATGGGGAACTAATATGCATGCAGTTTTTTTTGTATATTTTATATGTGGGGTTGAGTGATTAATTCCCGAATTTTAGATTAAAATAAGTTGTAGGGAATTTTATTTGAATTTTAGAAGATCAGCATACAGATTAGGACCTAGAAAAGTAGAAAAGAAGGATCGCCGGGGCTGAGAAGCCTCGGTTAGGGCAAGTTCTCCTACAATAAAATTACTGGAGGTAGAGGGGGTGTACCTGACAACGTTTGTGAAGATCGCAGCAAAGGGTCTCTCGTTCTTCGATGGATGCGGCCTGGAAAACCGAGCCAAAGACCCGCAGATACCCAGCTTTCTGCTTAGTGATCCGATTGAGGCTTGGCTGGAGTCGTTGGATTTGTAGGAACTCGGGGACCTGTAAACGACCTGGCAGGGGTTAGAAAACTCACAAAGGAACAAGAAAACAAAGGAAAAACAGCAAGGGAAGGCTTCTTTTGGAGTGGGCGTCCAGGGATCTGAGATGCTTGGTGGCAGCAGGAAGATGATTGCAGCACTAGGAAGAAAAAACTCTCGCAAATCCCTTTATGCACACAGCAGGGTATCACACAACTCAATAGAAGAACTCAAGGTTTTCATTCATCAAAAATTCTCCTCATACAAGAGGCTAGGGTCCTTTAAATAGGCCCTTAACCTTGGGCTCCAAGTAAGGATACATAAGTCTTTACATAAGATCCTTTTCCCTTTCAAACCCTAGCTAGAAAATAAGAAAATATTAGGTAGAAAAATCCCTAAAAATTTTCTTGACTTGGTCAAGACTCCAAGGATGCCTAGGGGGGCGTGTTAGGCTTCTAGGAGCAGCAAAAGGCCGGCCCAAAGGGGCTTGGGTGCATGGGTTTGGGCCTTTGGAAGCTGGGGTGGCCTAGTAGCCAGGTAGCAGGAATATTTCCTGGTATATTGCTTCTTAGGGGCTAGGGCTCAGCACCTGGGCTTGATTTCTTTGGGCTAGGATGCAGATGGACCTCTGAAATCATGGATGCCCTTATCTATGAATATACTTTGGCATCTGGAAGGGAACCTGGGCATCTGGAGGGCATCTGCAAGAAATCAGGGTTTTCTGAATTTTCCTCCTGGGGTCTTCAAATCTTCAAGCTGGGTTGGACTTGGGCTATACTTCCATGTCTTCAATCTAGTTAAACTTGGTCTTCACTTGTATGATATAGTCTTGAGTCTTCAGTATGCTTGGATAGGACTCAAAAAAATAAAATTAGCTCAACATGAGCTGACTAGCATTGGACTGAACTAGCTCAACATAAGCTGACTAGTACATAACTGAAATAACAACTCAAAAGACTCAAACAACAACTAAAAAAGGACTCAGATGGGCTAAGCCCTTATTACAGATGGACTCATAAATTATTGATCAATTCACAGAGGGTTGAAAAGCCTCTATCTTATTCTGGTACCTCCGGTGTCCCCACCCGCGAGGGTTTCCTCGACTTTAATGAAAGGGGTTCACTTCCAACCTATGAGTCCTGTCTTCTTGGAAAGATGATAAAGTCACCTTTTACTGAGAAAGGTGAACGAGCCAAAGAAATTCTAAGTCTGATGCATACTGATATATGCGGACCTATGAATATTAGTGCTAGAGGAGGGTACAGTTATTTCATTACATTTACAGACGATCTTTCGAGGTACGGTTATATCTTTTTGATGAGACATAAATCTAAATCGTTTGAAATGTTCAAACGATATCACAAT
The DNA here is from genome assembly GCA_021397845.1 of Areca catechu. Lineage (NCBI taxonomy): Eukaryota > Viridiplantae > Streptophyta > Magnoliopsida > Arecales > Arecaceae > Areca > Areca catechu. The sequence continues at coordinate 90,832,018 of CM038048.1, read as the reverse complement.
GAAGTAGAAAAATAAACTGGAATGTATATCAAAACCCTTCAATCAGATCAAGATGGTGAATATCTTTTCGGTGAGTTTCTGACATATCTTGAGGAGAATGAGATTCTCTCTCAGTGGACACCTCCAGGGACACATCAGTTAAATGGAGTGTCTGAAAGGAGGAATCAAATCCTGTTAGAATGGTTTGGTCCATGATAAGCTTTGCTTCACTATCACTGTCCTTTTGGGGATATGCTCTGGAATCAGCCTGTTATCTTTTGAATAGGGCTCCGAGTAAATCCGTTAACAATATCCTATATGAGATATGGACTGGACGTAAGCCATACTCTCATACCTTTGGATTTGGGGTTGCCCGGCTTATGTAAAACATTTAGAAACGGACAAACTTGAACCTAGGTCTGATCGGTGCCTATTTATTGGGTATTTAAAAGAGTCTAAGGGATATTACTTCTACTTGGCTGAGGAACAAAAATTGTTCGTCAGTCTTAGGGCTATCTTTTTGGAAAAGAAGTTCCTTGGTGAAGGAACTGTAGCTGCTAAGATTGAACTTAGTGAAGTTCAACAAGTAGAAGAACTAACACACTTAAGGGACAACATAGAACCGATTGTGATTAGATCACACCCAGAGCTCATAAAAGAATCATTAAGGAGATCCGGTAGGGTACCGAGTTGACCGGACAGATACTATGATTTCTTGGTCCGGGATGGTGATCCCATTGAACTCGATGAGAACAATGAGAATTCGATCACCTATATGGATGCGATGCAGAGGTACGACTCTGAGACATGGCTAGGAGCCATGCAATCCAAAATGGAATCCATGAAAATCAACAATGTATGGATATTGGTTGATCCGCCTGAAGAGATACAATCCATTGGGTGTAAATTGATTTTCAAGAAAAAAAGAGGCGCAGATGGGCAGGTGGAGACCTATAAAGCCCGTTTGGTTGCCAAAGATATCATCAATGTTATGGTATTTGTTGCCGCCAAGATCGTCATGGTCCGTAGCTGCTGTCAACGTCAGATCGCCCCTCGTCTTCTTGGTGATGTCTTGCTCGTTGGGACCTGTAAAACAAGGGTTAGTGACCCGGGCCGGGAATTTCAGTGGGGGCACTCCGGTGGTCAAGTCAGTGATGATCCAGGGGAACAGATCCTCCTGGTCGAGCTCCTGAGATGGACTCCTTGCTAGGAGGAGTGAATGATGTGTGGGTGAGGGTGCAAGTAGGTTGGGAAAGGTGGTGGCCGAAGTGAACTGGAGATGGATGGCTGTGCTCGGGCGATCCTTCTTACGGATCTCTGAGAGCCTTCAATTCTCTGTCTCCTAGGTGGTTCTCTTGTGTAGCCTCCTTCCCCTACTTGCTTGAATGTTTTTGGTTTAGCTTGCGTACCTCCCTGCTGGAGTGTCAAAGGTTCTTTTAAGCCTAGGTGGTTGTTGAATGCATACCTCGAGATCTCCCCCGTGCTGGCTAGCGCGTGCGGTGATGTTCCGTGCCATGGACAGGATGTATTTCCTGATTCATGATAAACGAAGCTGCCATGCGCTCTAACATTCCTTCTGGTCGCTCCACTCCGGGAAACCTGGTAGGGCTTCGATTGGGAGGCCGTCACCCCCGGGATTCGAATCTCCTGGTTGACTTCCTCTTCTGGATGGTGCAGGTGGTTGGTGGAGAGCATGGCATCTCGATCAAGGAGCTCCTTTCTTTTCTGGTGTAAGTGATGGCTGTGGATAGTTATTATGATTTGATGGGTGCTTCTTTGTAGTTCTCGGGCGACTTGCTGGTGCCTCGAGGGTGGCTCCGCCCCCTTGGTGGCCGGCGACATTGCCCAAGGTGGTTGCCGAACTAGAGAGCTAGGACTCGACTCTGGCCCGAGGGGCTCGACCTTCGAGGGGCTCGACCTGGAGGAGGAGGGCTGGGCTCGACTCTGATCCAAGGGGCTCGATCTCGGAAGGGCTCGACCTGGTGGAGGAAGGCTCGACTCCTGCTTAGAAGGCTCAGCCTTGGAGGGGCTCGACCTGGTGGAGGAGGGCTGAGCTCGACTCCAGTCCAGGGGGCTCAGCCTCGGAGGGGCTCGATCTGGTAGAGGAAGTCAGCGCGCGACTCCAGCCCAGAGGGCTCAGCCTCAAGGGCCTCGACCTGGTGGAGGAGGGCTGAGCTCGACTCTGGTCCAAGGGGCTCAACCTCGGAGGGGCTCGATCTGGTAAAGAAGGTCGCTCAGCTCCAGCCTAGGCACCCTGGGCTTGCGGGTGCCGACTTGGCGAAGGACGGAATTTGACTTTGATCGGCCACCTCATCATTTTGGGGGAGCTCGGCCCGGTCAAAGGAGTCCGAGATGGGGTGTCCACCATGGCAGTTTTTCTGACATGGCATCTGATAGGGATTACACATCAGCTTCTTGCCATATCAGTATTGACTATGACGAGACGTTCTCTCCTGTGGCAATGCTCAAGTCCATTTGGATCATGCTTGCTTTAGCGGCATACTTTGACTATGAAATCTGGCAAATGGATGTCCGAACAGCTTTCCTGAATGGTGAGCTGGAAGAGGAGGTGTATATGATACAACCTGAAGGATTCACATCCATAGATGAGTCAAAGGTGTGCAAGCTTCAAAAGTCCATCTATGGACTGAAGCAAGCATCAAGGAGTTGGAACATGCAATTTGATAAGTATATCAAGTCATATGGCTTCGTTAGGAATGGAGAAGAACCTTGCATTTACAAATAGGTTAATGGTTCTATGATTGTATTCCTTGTGTTGTATGTGGATGATATTCTCTTAATCAAGAATGACATCCCAGTACTGCAAGGAATAAAGGTCTAGTTGTCATCTCTACTCTCTATGAAGGACTTGGGTGAAGCTTCATATATACTGGGTATGAAGATCTATAGAGATAGGTCTAAGAGGCTTCTGGGACTGTCCCAATCTACGTACATCGATACTGTGTTGAAGCGGTTAGCATGAAAAATTTCAAGAAAGGGTATCTCCCGATAGGTACTGGAATTGCTCTCTCCAAAAAAGATTATGCGATAACTCCTGAGGAGAGAGAGCGTATGAGTAGAATCCCGTATGCTTCGACAGTGTGTTCTATCATGTACGCTATGACATGTACTAGACCAGATACGGCATACTCACCAGGCATAGTGAGCAGATACCAGTCTGACCCAGGAAAGCTCATTGAAAGATGGTAAAACCCATCCTTAAGTATTTGCGAAATACTAAGAATCAATGGCTGATTTATAGAGAACCTGACTTGAAATTTATGGGATATACTGACTCCAGTTTCCAGTCAAATAAGGATGACAACAAGAGTGTGTCAGGATATATCTTTATCCTAAATGGAGGAGCGATCTGCTGGAAAAGTTTCAAGCAGCCTATATAGCGGACTCAGTATCCGAAGCATAATACATTGCAGCATTAGATACAGCGAAGGAAGTTGTATGGTTGCGAAAGTTCCTTGGCGAGCTGGAAGTGGCACTTTCCTTGGATGGTCATATTATGGTGTATTGTGACAGCACTGGAGCCATTGCTCAAGCCAAAAAGCCAAAGTCTCATCACCGCATAAAGTGCATTCTGCGGTGCTATAACCTTATAGAGAGATCATGAAACGAGGTGATATTGACCTTCAAAAGATCGATGGAAAGAAAAATCTGGCTGACCCCTTCATTAAAGCCGTCGGAGTTCAAGAGTTTGACACTTATAAATGGAAAATGGAAATAAGATTATGTACAGATTGGCTTTAGTCCAAGTCGAAGTTATTGGGAATTGTGTCCCAAAGTCAATCATCTAGGTTGTAGACAGTTGTGCTAATTTTATAATTGTATATGAATTTTTAATAAATAGAAATTATTCTTTTGGATGTTCATCATATTTACATTTTTCTAAAATAAACTCTTGTATGATGGAGTTCTTAGAACTACATTATTTGATATAGAGAGGATATATCAAGTAGTTCCTAAACTAGTTCACAACCAAATAATACATTGTTATAGGATGATAATATATCGAGTATAGGTTGTTGTATGTCACATTTGTTGGTTGTCCTCTTAACCAAGGAGTGTGGAGATATTGGTGTGACATGCAAGTAAAATGTGTGACATCTCACTGAACATGACCATCTCCGGAGCTCCCTTCTACCAAAGGGTTGCTCGCGAAGAGATATGGGTATATGTGTCCCTCAGACTTGGATCACCATGGTAGCTTGCAAGCAACTCACTGTACTTTGATGCTGGACTACCTGGATTTCAATCCAGTGATGAAAGATTTCTGGGTGCAGTCAAGTACTTATGGAGCGGTGATGGATCAAGATGGAATTAACTCCTCCAAATAGTTTGGAGTGAATGACTCACTATGTTTTAATTTAGCAAAACCTTGGCCAAGATAGTTCTTATGAGGAGTCACAGAACTTGTAAAGTTGAGACATGATCTGGATGGACCAAATTAGGGTTGGCAGTCAAATCCTAGGTCTTCCTGAGCATTATGAGGTCAAAGGGATGAATTATGCAGTAACCATATGCCAGAAGTTCTTGAAAGTTGCTATGCAATCTTCGACCTATCCGGATATCGGGTATCATTACTAGATGAGGACTTTGACTGGTACTGGAAGTGTTCCAATGCTACCGGCTTAGTATTCGAACCTATAGGATCACACACCATAGGGGTTTCTATCTGATCTAAAGGCTGATCGACGATTAAGAATCGTTTGCTGTTACTGGTGGTCAATATGATTGACTATGTGTTGACACTTGAGGGGTCGACATGTGGTTGTGACAAGAAATATCTTCAAAAGTTTTTCTGGATGAGCCAACTCGACCCCTGCTCGAGTCGACTCATTCTGGACGAGCCAACTGACCTATGCTCGAGCTCACTCGTTCTGTATTTTGGATGATTCAACTCGACCTTTGCTCAAGCTGACTCATTCCTACTGAAAGAACAGTCCGATTGTTCTGTATTATGGATGAGCCAACTCGATCCTTGCTCGAGTCAACTCGTCTCTGTTCGACCAAAAAATCCTGAACGAATTTTTTGGGAAGCTTTTTTAGAAGGTTTTGACCTGGTTTAAATTTTGAATTTAAGCTATTTTGGCTCCAAACATTTATGGAATGCTTGTCATTCCTTCCTAATGCGGTTAGATCCAAATTGGTATGCCCTTGACCTTCTCGTCCAATCACCCCTCCTTCCTCTTTCTCCCTCTCATGGCTGCCTCTATAAAATAAAGGTCGTTTTAGGGGCTACTGGTTGGCAGAGAGAAAAAGGTTGGAGAACTAAAAGGAAAAGGGGTATTATGAGGACTTGGAATTGGGTGTGAGAATACCTAGTATTCAAGCTAGGTCTTGGGAAGAGAGATAGTTAGGAAGGGTTCCACCTCTCCTCCTTATCTTTCGAGAAGAAGAAGATCAGCCCGAAGGATCCCAAGGAGCTAGCACTCTGAGAGAGTTGATCAGAGTCGAGGCTCGGTATGAATTACCTGTAGAGGACAAACACGTGTGTGGCTCAAGCACTTTACCCTTCACCATAATATTTCAAAGGTATAACAGTAAGGTACTTTTATATCTTTGATTATTTTTCTTGCTCTTGATGTATATTGCATGCTGCATTATTTTACTAGATCCTATTGCTGGCAAATTGGTAGATCATTTTGATCGATCTACCAAGCCTTTCACTGTTTATTTTAAAATTATTTTAAAATATTTTCTTTTTGCCTAGCATGCTTTCACTTCACTAGGGACATTATCAGAAAGGTGTGGAAAATTCCTATTCAGGGTGATGCCTCTTACCGCATTTCTCGATGATTGGAGCTTCTTAGGAGGTGTTTACTCAGGTGGAATAGAGTTGATGTGGGCAATGTGTTCTCCAAATTGGAGTCAGTGGAGAGTTCAATTAATGCTTTGCAGGACAAGGAGGAGAGGGCATGAGGCTTATCGGAGGAGGATAGGTCTGTGCTTCAGAGTTACCTATCTATGCATCATTCTCTTCTTAATAATCAAAATGTTATTTGGAAGCAAAAATCCAGAGTCCAGTGGCTAAAGGAGGGGGATCGGAATACTCACTTCTTTCACCAAGCCACCATCATCCGTAGACATAGAAATGGAATTAGAGCTTCATGTTGTACTGATGGTCAGTGGCTTGAGAATGAGGATGCCACAAGGAGGGAGATTTTGTTGTACTTCAGATCCATATGGATTGTCTCCAGCAGATCCTCTTACTCAGTCTCTTCTCCTTCTCCAGTGTCTGGGGCCTTTTCATACCATAACTTTGCACTTCTTGCTCCGATTTTTGAGGAGGAGGTACGTCCGCCCTCTGGTCACTAGGGGAGGGCAAAGCTCCTGGTCTTGGTGATTTTTCTCCTTTCTTCTTTCAAATATATTGAGATATTCTTCATTCTGATGTTGTTGCTACTGTGCAGTTATTTTTTTATCTCTGGTAGGATGCCTAATTATTGGAAGCAGACTTTTATGGCTCTAATCCATAAGCGCTCCGATGCATCTGAGCCGAGTCACTTTAGATCGATTAGTTTATGTAACACTCTTTACAAGGTGTGTGCTAAATTGATGGCTAACAAGATGAAGCTGATTCTCTCGCAATTGATCAGTCCAGAGCATGGTGCTTTTGTTGGTGGTTGGTGTATTTCTGATAATATTCTTATTGCTCAGGAATTTATGTCTGATCTCCGAAAAGCTCATCTTCGTCGTAGTCTGATGGCCATCAAGCTCAATATGGAGAGGGCATATGATTGTATGGACTGGGGGTTTCTTTCGAAAGCTCTGGAAGACTTTGGCTTTCATCGATCATGGATCTCCAGGATAATGGCTTGCATTATCAGACCTTCTTTTGCTCTCCTTATAAATGGCTCTCCCATGGAGTTCTTCCAATCAAACGTCGACCTTCGTCAAAGTTATCCTCTCTCTCTATATCTTTTTATTATTTGTGATGACTCTCTATTGAGAGCGTTGCGAGCAGTGGCACGGGATTCAGCTATCCAGCCGTATATTCCTGTTCCTGGTGCTCATCTTATCTCGCATCTTTTGTTTGCAGATAATTATTTGCTTCTTGGCCGGGCTTTAGTTGTCTGTTCATAGAAATCTCGGAGGATTATGGAGGATTACTGTTTGGCATCGGGGCAGAGTAAATATGCAAAGCTTTGAGATTCACTTTAGTCCGAAGACATCTCCTCACCTCTATCGTAGGATACATGACATATTAGGGATTGCTGAGCACCATGGACCTCTTCGGTATTTAGGTCTGCTCATCTCGAGCACTAGACTTAGCAGGGTGGATTGTGCCCTGATGGTTCAGGCTATTCAGGAGAGGGTCGAGGGCTGGTAGGGTAGATCTCTCCACCATGGGCAGGATCACCCTCATTCGCTCGGTCTCACTTCTCTTCCTATTTATTTGCTTTCTAATGCTGTCATCCCCAAGACTATTATTCTCAAGCTTGAGCAGATGATCCGTGCATTCCTGTGGGATTCTGCTTCAGCCTGTCAGAGAATCCATCTCATGAGGTGGCAGATTGTTTGTCAGCCCACTCAGACTGGTGGTCTTGGGATTCACTCTCTTGTTCTTAGGAGAGAGGCCTTGCTCGGGAGATATGTACCCAGATTCTTTTAGTGTCCTGATAATATGTGGTCATCTATGATGAGGGCCAGATATAGTTAGCCTTCTGCACTTCTTGAGAGCGGTCAATGTGCAGTCATGCATAGCTCTACCATATGGAGGGAGATGACTACCAGGGCATCACGTATTCTCCATCACTTTACTTAGGTGGTAGGAGATGGCAGATTGATTGGGTTTATGTTGGACCCTTGAATTTTGGATGTTCCCTTAGCTAGGTGGCCCACCTTTATTTCTATGGATACTCTGGACACGATATCCATCTCCGATCTTTTGGTACCAGGGTATTCTCAGTGGGATCCCTCTATGGTTACTTTGATTTTCGAGGAGATCCTTGGCCAGCGGGTTTTGTCTATTATTTTATTGGTCCATCCTTGCCTGGATGTCAGGGTTTGGAGGCACTCTACCATACCTACAACTCAAATGTCTGACTTGATGTCTATTTTCGATCCAGAGCCTCCCATGCCTCGTCACATTGGTTAGATTTGGTCGTTGCCGGTCCATCTCAGAGTTTCCCTCTTTTTGTGAAAAATTGTTTGGCGTCACCTCCCTACCAGATCATTCCTTACAAAGAGAGTCTCCACCTGCCTCTCGGCTGCCCAGCCTGTAGGGCAGCTTGTGAGACGCAGTCGCATGCTCTGCTTCTTTGCCTACGGGCATGGCAAGTGTGGCGGATGGCTGGTTTTGAGGAGCTTTTCGTTCATGCCGAGGACAGGGAGGATAGATTCTTGTGCTTGCTCAGTCCTTGTACTGCTTTCCTTTCTGCTACTTTCTTGGCTTATATTGCTTACCATATATGACTCACCTGGAATGCTATAGTCTTTAGCTCTGTCAAATGCTTTACCAAAATTATTGTTGAAAGAGCAAGGGCTCATGCCCAGGAGTATTAGAGATTGACTGTGATGTCTTCGGAGATCTGGGGTTCTTCTACTACTCCGCGAGCTCCCAGTCGGGTTTTCATATCTTGGGAACCTCCTCTTCCGCAATTCTTCACAATTAATTTTGATGGGAGTGTCAAGGATAGACAGAGAGTGCCACCTTTGTCATCCATAATTCTGGGCTCGGTTTTTTGGCAGTAGGGGGATTTAATCTCCATGACCCGTCGGTCCCTGGGATGGAGCTATATGCAACCTGGGCGGGAATTAGGTATGCCCGGAGGATCCTTCATCTGGTCAACCGATCATTGAGCGAGATTCTGCGACAGTGGTTTCTTGGATTCGCCAGGCGTTGAGCTTTCCATCGGCACACCCTATCATCCGGGATATCGGTCCTCTATTGCAGGGGTGTGCTTCAATTCTTTTGCAGTATATTTATCGGGAGGCCAATTCTGTGGCGTTTGGATGGCCTCCTGCGTCGCAAATCATTCTAGTTCTGTGTTGTGATCTATTTGACAAGATGCCCTGTCCAACTTCATAATATTATCATGTTTGACTTTCTAAGTTGTATTCATACTAGATTTGTGAATTGAATACTCCACGTTATAAACAAAACTATTTTGATAATTTTATTTTTAAAATATATTATTTAAAAAAAATCAAAAAAAATTTGCATTACTGCGTCGATATGGATGTACAAGCCAATATTTGGCAACAGTTTTTGTTTGATGTCATGTCGTATACATCGAAAGAAGTGTATTGCAGGGATAATTGATGATTTTGGTCTGATAGCATCATAATATTATATGACAATTGTCATAATATAATAGTTACTGGCTTCCATGTTCATACTGTTCATAAAATATATTGGAGCATGCAAGTGGCTTAGATATATTAATTGATTCATTTTGTGACATGATTTGTAGCAGAGGGTTTGTTGATAATAAGATTGCAATTCTCATGATGCATAGGCGCCATTTAATATTAAAATTGTCATATATCAAAAGTTGATTGCATTAGTAATGAAAAAATTATAATTAAACTTCCAATTAGCTTGCAGTTTATGGCTTGTTTCAAATGTAGGCACATGATATGCGTTAAATGACGCATTATACATCCTCGATACATATATATACATATATATATGTATGTATATGTATATATATGTATATGTATATGTATATGTATGTATATATATATGTATATGTATATGTATATGTATATGTGTATGTGTATGTGTATGTATGTGTATGTGTATGCATATGCATATATGCATATGCATATATGTACATATATATATATATATATATATATATATATGCATATATGTGCATATATGTATATACATATACATATATATATGTACATATATATATGTATATACATATACATATATATATGTACATATATATGTATATACATATACATATATATATGTACATATATATGTTTATACATATACATATATATATGTATATATGTATATATATATTTATGTACATATATATGTACATATATATTATGTACATATATATGTACATATATATATATATTATATATATACATATATATATACATATATATATATATATATATATATATATATACATATATTTATGTACATATATATATGTACATATATATTTATGTACATATATATGTACATATATATATATATTTATATATGTATATATATGTATTTATAGATGGGACTTCAATTATAAGCTTAATTAACAAAAGATTACAAATGTGTAACCCTCTTATTAACCTACAAAAATAAAAAGTTTTATAGATGGAACTTCAATTATAAGCTTAATTAACAAAAGATTACAAATGTGTAACCCTCTTATTAATTCTTCATTCCCTGGCTGATAATAGCAAATATATATCTTGTCCATCGATCCATGAGCTGTATCTTGTAGTTAACTTTTCTGGGAAGATAAAATCTTGTAGATAACAAGCTGATAATTAGTGTATGGAGTAATAAGATACCTTAGTAACATTTCCTTCATACTTTGTGAATGCAAATATTAATCTTTGATGGTGTTTGGTTGGAGTATAAGATCTGGAATAGGGCGTCATATACTATTCAAACACCATTTGCAAAAGGGGCAAAAACTTGGAATAGGCAATGTTCTACCAAACCACCCTATAGCTCTTTCTTAGGCATGATAGGCTATTCCATATCCATCTTGGAATACACTTATGCCTATTCTTGTGCCTATTTCTCCTTTCTAAGCTGTACCTATGAAATTAATTCTATATCATCTATTATATTATCCAAATATTAAATATCAATATATTTTATATAGTATTATTAGCATAGAACATTACAATTTTATTTCTCTATTAAAATAATTATCATATTGCAATACTATTATATTGTATAATAAAATATAATATCAAAATATATATTACTTTGCTATGATAATTATTAAAATTATAATTATAACATCAAATTTACTGCAATAATATTATATCTAATATATTAATTATTTTGATATCTATTACCTCAATAAAATCTGAAGTTATAATATTATTAATTTTATCCAACAGTATATTATAATATAATTTCATATGATATTAATATAATATATGATAATATTATCATATTTAATGTTTCATATTAATTGTAAAAGTCTTCAATATTAATATTATAGTCTAATGTCATTATAGAAAGTTCTAACATTATATTATAATAATATATGCATACCATGATATTATTATTTTATATTTATATAGTATTATAAATATCAATATTATAATATAAAATATTACTATATAAAATATATTATTTATGTTATATTTCTTAAATAATGTAATATACTTATTATAATATATAATATTGTTTACACTACATCCTAATGTATAGTGGAAATCCAAAAGCCAGCTTGGTAACAGTCATGTAGCAATGCCACAAGGTTGATTAGTAATGGCTACCCTCGATAACAAGAGCAAATCGAGCATTAAGACTTAATTTAACAAGTCCAGCATACCCCAAGGTCAAAGTGTTTGGATAGCAGGTAGAAAATCCCATCGGTAGAAGTATATATATACAAAATCCCTACGGTAGAAATATACTTTAGCTACATCAAAAACCAATAATTTATCTTGTTAAAGGGACTTGAAAATCATGAAATTAAATTGCTTTTGTACAGTTTTAATGATTGCAGGGGAACAGTAGTGGTTATTTTGACCAATAATACAACATGTTCTATAATCTATAGAGGTGATGCTAGCTTTTTTTTTTTTTTTTTTTTTTTTTTTTTTGTCGATAAAGTAGATAATTTATCCAACAGTTTGGAATAAATACATCCAAAAAAATCAGAAAAAAGTACATCCTCGAAAGCTAAAGGTGTCTAAAAGTGATGAGTCCATGATACGGGACCGAAATGATCGGCAACAAAAGACGTCATCCAATCCGTCACCGTGTTTGTCTCTCGATAAATATGACGGACAAAGATAGAGAAAAAATCATGCAACATCAAGGCTATATCATGGATCAGAGGATGAGAAGGAGTGGACCTAAAAGCCTTCCTAATCCAGATGATGACAGTGACGAAGTCATCCTCAATGATGAGGAGATCGGACCGCATGATCCGATGGCCATGATACTAGCTGTTTTCAATCTACCACACTCAAATTTCTTCCCATGGGCTTCAACCGTACAAACCAAGTGATTAGAACTTAGAAGTCTGCAATGCAGCCAGATTCTAATGCCTTCAATTAATGCCTTTCCAGATTATAATTAATCCACCAAATTAATTTTTACCTTGCTAACCTCTTATGCTACAATTCATCTAAGCAAATATTGAAACATATACACAGAATTTTGAATCTGTATTCATAAGGATGTGTATATTCCTGGTCAAAAACCAATGGCCCAACCAAATCAAACTCATGATTCTCACCATAAGTACTCAATCTACATCTCAGCGTATCTTTGTCCAACACCAGGCTATTCATGCTTTTTTTTTTTTTTTTTTGGGTCAAAAGGCTATTCATATATATATAGTTTCATAGTCTTAACATTAAAAATTTTAAGTCCTTGGTCAGACCTAGCTTAGCGTGACCAAGTAGATTTGCCTAAGCTTTCCAAAACTCTCATGAAATCAAGCGGCCGTGTGCATTGATCACGCTTTCACTTTATAATTCATATACAAATGTTGGCCATTCCGAACACGTCCACTTTTTTCCTTTTTTTTTCTTTTTTTTTCTTTTTTTTGGGGTGGAGGGTACAAGTGAGGTAGGATCTTTTACGTCCCTTTCCAGGATCTAATGTTCATATCTGCACAAAATTTAGTCAACGGTATCTAAACACTTCAAACATGACAAATTTATTGGAATAATAAGCTGTACACTGGTAATATGTGACTGAAAAGCTGCCAGGCTAAATGCTATTCTTGTTTGGAAGTTCCAAAACTCTACGGCAGACTTGACAAAAAATAAACACTAGAAAGTACACGCAAGTTTAAATATGGAGACAAGAAAGGGGGGGTTTAAACCAGGACAAAATGCCACCTGGGTTG